>CM055189.1:10959999-11103636 GCA_029224185.1 Karalla daura | reverse complement strand
AGAGAGAGAGAGAGAGAGAGAGAGAGAGAGAGAGAGAGAGAGAGAGAGACGTGTTTACAAACCAGTACACTTTTTAGTTTTACTTGAGTAAAAACCTTCAGCTGATACTTCAACTTCTCCAGAAGTATTTGTAAACCCTAGTATCCATACTTCTACTTGGGAGACGTGGATACTTTTGACACGTCTGATCGCTGCCATTTCAGCGACTAACCTGAGCACGCCCATGCTGTCCGTGTGTTTGGCAGGAGAAGGTCCGGATGAGGTACAAACTGATGTTCACCCTGGGGGAGGCGTCGCACACTGAAGTCGGGGAGGTGAACGAGTTCCCGCCCGCTGACCGATGGGGCGCTCTATAGCCCCGCCCGACCCCCTCGGACAGGAGGAACAACCCGACAGCTGAGCTCGTTGGCACATGTCACAGATCAGGAAAAGCAAAACAAAAAGACGACGGGTTTGAGGAAATCATATCTACTTCAGTGGGCTTTGCGATGACCCAAAGTCCTGTTACGGCATTGTCGGAGACGGACGGCATGAACGGCTGTGTGGGATAATCACTGGTCGTTTTAGATGCCGCTCTAAGTTATTTTTAGGTTTTTACTATTGTCGTTACTATTATCCATACGTACACCCTCTTGCTCTCGGTTCAATGTTTGTATTTACTCCTCTCCCAAACTATCAAGAGTAAACGACGTTTGGTTGATAGACGGTTTCGACATGAGGCGAAGGCGACGGTGAAGCCATGGTCACTGGAACCACGACCAGTATTCCACATGAGAGGCTGCACGGTCCATATGTGATAACAGTGTTTTATACTGATTATACCGGCCTCTGTTCGATGACTCCGCTACATGACCCATCATTACTACTGAGTACTGGACTTCCGAGTCGAGTACAAACTCCTACAGTATTTATTGTGACGAATGTATTATTTATTTTGCTTTGAGGATGGGGGGGCGGGGTGTCCGATCTCTTCTTTTCCTGTATTGCACTACAGTTGACTGCTGTAATCGTTGGACTTTTCATGAAGATGGACCCGGTGGTCGTCTGTCTTTGGCGTTACAAAACATTCAGACTTTTTACAACGTGTTACATCCTGTAGCAATAGAGTGGATTCTGGTGAATTCCATGTTCAAACTGTGCACTCTGGATATTATTTAACTGTAAAAAAGAAAAAATCCATGTACTACAGGTTACTGAACGAGGACAGGAGACAGGCAGGCCAGTGGTTTTGACGTACGCTGAATGCCAGAGATTTTTACTTCTGTTCTCCTGCTGTTTGAACGTGTCGGTGAAACAATGCAACGGTCGTCGTTACTTTTTCTTTCCTGGGTCAACTGTAAATGTTAAGCTCGTGTGGGAGTTTTCTTGACCAAACGGCAAAAATGTTTCCTCAAGTGAGCCTTGAGGAAATAGCTGGCAACTTATTCAGAGCATTTAGTTTTGCCGTGTGTTCTTCAAAACCGGTCTTCTTTACTTTTGTCTTTCGGGGGCTATTAGTGCCATGTAGAAGATTCTCTACATTTTTCTTATGAAGTTATTTATTTGTCTTAAGAGTGTTAAATGAATTGTTATCGCATATTTTTGAAAAGGTTCTGTGCATGAAAAAAAAATAAAGAATGAGATTGATCTATTTGGATTACAATTTTTGCATATTTCTGCCTTATTTTTCCTTGAGGAAATGCCACTCTATCAGCACCATCAACTCCCTTTTGAATTAAACAATGAGACACAAAAACATCAAATGAAGAAGTTTTACACATTGAAATGGTTTCCGTCAATTAATTGATGAGCACCAAGAAAGAATGTGTAGTACTGGCTACAAAAATGTTTTTGTCGTTAAGGGACTTATAGAGGTTCTTGCAATACCTTTACCCTGGCCTGCTCTGACATGCTTTATAATGTGCCCTGGGGAAAGCGAGATGACCTTTCTCAATCTGGGACAGAAGATTTGAAAATGGAAAAACACAGCATTGTTCACAATCAAGATAAAAGATAGAGGGTTCTGCTGCAGCAGAGACAAGGTCGCTTAAACATTTAAGATTATAACTGGGGCGGTAGTGGCCTGAATGCCAGCCAGTATCATGCAATCTGTTGCTCCGGTTGTACAGACAGACTGAATGCAGAGAACAGTTTCCTTGTTCATGTCACTGTCTGCTGTATCAATAAACCTGAAAAACCTGTTCCATCCAAAAAGTACAGCAGTTGGGAATATTTGTTGAAATGTCAATAAAAACCTGACAAGAAACCCCAGGCTAGTCTGCATAGACACAACAATGGCTGACATGCAACAGGGAGGAGGAATGTTAACAAAGCATCACCAAACAGTCCCTAAACAAAGGCCCACAACTTGTGGAGCATCATCTGGAGTCATGAGTGCAAAAATAAGGTATATGGTCACTGACAAAAGATGACCATAAAGCAACTGAAGCAGAAGCAATCCATTTACCGTTTCATAAACCAGCCAAGAAATAGAAACTTTTTAGTGGTTCCTGGGTCTCCTCCCCGATGGACATACCAGTACCACCTCTCCAGGGAGATGTCTGAGAAGCGTTCTTGCCAAATGCCCAAAATCACCTCAGCTGGCTTCTTTGAATTAAGAGGAGCAGCAGCAGTAGCTCTATTTTGACCATTTACACCATCTCTCTCCTGCAGAGTAAACTTATTTCACTTAATTTTATCATCTCATTCTTTCTCTTATCTTTTTTCCTACCAGCAACATATGCCCAAAGATAAGGGATGGAACTAAGCCAGATCAGTAAAATCGAGGTCAGACTAGGCTTGTAGCTCAAAGTGTTTTACAAGGAAAAAACAACACAACACAAAAACAACAACAGAATGATAAAACAAAGAAAAACAACATAATTGGGTAAAAAAATGCTGTTTCCAATTTGTTGTGAAAAACCCAGCTGTAGTTGATATGGGTTCAACCGTGAAGGATTGAACACAGAACCCACCAACCTCCTCTATTTTTTAGTGTGCAAATGACCGAAAGACTGAATGGTGCAGTGGTTTCCTATCATTTGCAAAGTGAGGTCCCGGTGATCGCCGGACTGCGCATGCGCACAGCAGAACAGGCGCGGACCGATAGAGCAGCGGTAGCAGCAGCAGAAGCAGCAGCAACAGCAGGAGCCATGGCAGAGGAAAAACCCAAGGTGAGCAGATGATTTTGCAGCATTTGTACAACTTGAAGTGCTTCCCACTTCTACTGCATGCGCCATCACTGTTCAGAGAATAGTGTGCGACATCGCCCGTGAGACCGATACGTCCCCGGTGGCGGAATCGTTAAAGGCGAACGACACAAAACACAAGCTGCCGCCTTAGCCGGCGATGCTAAACACGCTAACGTGTCTCAGACCTGTGCGGATATGAGCTGAGTAATACCGACCAGGTCGTTTATGTTTTCACTCATTTCGTTGACACATTATTAAACCGCTCGTTGCATTTTGCGACGCACTTGTAGCACATGGCGGTAGAGATAACAAAACCAGAGGAGCTGTGAGAAGCTAAAAGCTAGCTGCACCTACAGGCCCAGATGAATTGTTTCAGCTAAAACCGTTTAAACGTCAAATGATCCCAAAGCAAATCGTTATTAATGGTGCTTTACCTCTTCACAACTTGCACCGTGTCAGTGATCCCCGTATTTTGAGTTGCCTGTGTGATTTTCACCTCATTCAGGCCGTGGGTGGCTATTTGAAGCTGTAGGCCATTGTTATTTGATTGGCTACATGCTAATGCTAAGGCTGGAAGCTGTAATATTGTGCTTTTTCTTCGAGCTTTAGTCACGATGTCTCATCCAGATTGAGCCTAACAGAAGTGGATGTTGGGCATACCACGCAGTACTTGAAGCTAAATTCGCAAATGTTGCTTGAACTGGTTATTTACACTGTTGTGATAAATCATTAAGGTACACTCTGTACTGATCTGTGTGTGTGGGGGGCCTGGTTTAGAGCAGTGATATCACAGGTGCTGATGGTCACATTATATGAAATCCCCTTTCTTTCCCTTACATGTCATCTGGTCCCATCTGACCTGCAAACTTTTTCTTGTATTTGTCTCTGCAGGAGGGAGTGAAGACAGAGAACAGCGAGCACATCAACCTGAAGGTGGCGGGCCAGGATGGCTCAGTGGTGCAGTTCAAAATTAAAAGGCACACTCCTCTCAGCAAACTGATGAAGGCGTATTGTGAACGGCAGGTGAGAGGGGTACCCGGATAACTGTCTTCTCCCCATAGGAGGACATCTCCAGTAGCTCACTGCTCTTCTGGCCTGGCTGACATAACAGGAGCTTCATACTGGGATGCTCCATGTTCAGATAACAACCAAGGCTGAACTGGTTTTCATACTTGGGGATGATGTTTAAGTGCTGCTACAATATAAAGGGTTGGAGTAGGGAAAACAATTCAAATACAGGCAAACCAAACTGGCTGTAAGCACAGACGGTAAGCAAATGAATGCTTTCATCAACCGTCACTGTGTGATTATCCTGCGTTTTCATTTGCACAGCAATGGGGATGACGACCAGTCTGTAATTGAAGGTTGTACCACTTGATGTCACTGTTTCCTTTCTGCCTGTAGGTTAAGGTCGTTATCTCAGACCTTTATTCTCATTGACCCACATTTAATGGTTATTGATTTATTTTTGTGAGACTAGCCTCAGCTTTTTTTTGTTTCTTTATATAAGTCGCTATGCTTTCAATTTGTGTTGATGACCAAGCTCATTAGCACAGTTGTAAATGCTGTGTCAAGTAGAGTTCACTTCACTCCCTGGTCACGGGAATTCAGTGTTTACGTCTATGAGAGGCTGCTTCTGCACTTTGTCAGTCGTCATATCCCAAAGGTACAGCCAGACCCCGACTTTGGACTCTGATATTGCAAGTTGGCAATTTGTGTGTGTCAGATGAGGGGGGGGGGGTTGCTGTACGTGTATGCTGATAGCAGGATATTATGACACACGTGTTGTATAAATCATTTAATGTAATGATAATAAATCTGTTGAGATAGAAAGCCAGACCTGGCAAATGTAGGCATGAGAAATAGCAATGTTCCCAATTTGTGATGGTGTGGATTCAATCCTGGTCCGGTGTCATGTTGTTTACATGTCATTTTTACGCCTCGGTGACCGTTACTTGTCTCTTTTTTTTCCTGAATACAGTGACTCAGGGTTTACAGCAATAATTATCCAGTAAACAAAGGTCACCAATTACAAAACTTAAATTGCTCAGTCATTTTCACACAGATGCGTCTTCCCATAAAATGGCGGGGTGGTAACATGATATATCCATAATATTCATCAGGACATGATGTCCTGCAAATGTTTTTGGCAATGGTGTTAATATTTAACGTGATGTCTGTGTTTGCACACAGGGCCTGTCCATGAGGCAAATACGGTTTCGATTTGACGGTCAGCCCATCAATGAAACAGACACGCCCTCGCAGGTAAGGCTACACTCTCAAATGTTTAATTCAGTTCATCTACAAGCTGTGACGTTCTAACTATATTCCACTGTTATTAAAACATGTAAGTGTACTGAAGTACTGTGAGGTTAATGCTGTCTAACCACTTTCTGAACGCTTGGAGGTTTCAGCTTCTCCACATGGCTGCACATTAAACTTTCAGGCTAATACTGAGTATTGCTTCTGAAATCAAAATTAAATTCTTGTGATTTCTGATATCTTTTCATTCTATTTCAGCCTGGTATTTGTGTGCAGTTCCAGACAAAGCTACATTTAGCTTTTTTTTTTTTTTACCTAGAATTGGACTTAAAAATCGCTTTAATCAAGGGGATTTTTCTTGTAAGTCTTTGAATCTGAAGTGCTGCCATCATACATTTAGAGGACAGACCTATACACCTTCATTCAGACCTTCAAGATAAAGTATTTGGAAAACCAGTGGGGAAAAAAAACAATTCTGGAGTATCCCCCCCCTCTTTTTTGCTTTGCCAAATGTATCACCTTGTTCCGCCTTGCTGTCTGATTCATCCCCAACCCTGAATCATTAATCTCTTTATCATCTATGGTTGTCAAATAGTTCTTGAAATGCTCATCCCCACACTAACCGCATAATTTCAAAGTAAATTCCCAGGAAAATGTGTAAGCATGCAAGAACCATCTTGTTGCTCATAGCAAACGGAAGGGAAAGGCGAAGCAAGATGGAACAGCGCAGTGTCGTCAAAGCAGTGCTTGCCCAGTGTTAATCATCACCATAAACTTGTATGATAGAGAGCAACTTCATGCCGAGAGGAGCCCTACACATTTGAATGCGTTAACTGAGGCTTTAGGAGAAGCTCATCTTTTGTCTCTCACACACATTATCTCAACTTGTCCTTGCAGCTAGAAATGGAGGACGAGGATACGATTGACGTCTTCCAACAGCAAACCGGAGGCTCTTCTCTTTAAAGACTGTTTCCTACGAACATCCCTACCTCCCTCTCCATCCCTGAAAATGCCCAGTCTACGAGTACTCATGACCAGTGTTGACACCATCCATGTTTCGCCAAAAGCCTCCGAGGCAGTAACACCTGGTACACCTAGATTAAACCACACTGTCATGTGTATGTTAACATGTCTGAACTGTGCAGTAAAGACAACGTAAGCTGCAGTGCGTCCAGTGTTTTTAAAAGAAGTTAAAAGGTATCATTATTGCCCCCTCCCCAACCCGCCCCTTGAAAGTTTTGGAATAAAAAACTCCTCGGTCCTTTTTGGTTTTTATACTTGTGTTGTCGAGATTTTGATCCAGATGGGATTTTGTTATTGTTGTCAAGTAAGCCTGCATTTAAATTCACATCTGTTGTTATGAAAATGTATTATTGGAATAAACTGAGTTTTTTTTGTAAACCTATGTCCCTGTTTTTTTGCATTTTGGCTGCTATTAAGGCTGAAATATCAGTCGGAACAAGGGAGTGAGCTCTTTCATCTTGGTGCCCACAACTGAAGGATCAAAGGCAATTTGAGGTATAGCCAGCGATAATAAATATGCATCAGACAAAAGACAATAATGTAATAACCTTATCTATTGTGGAAACTAATATATAAACATTAATATTGTGGATACATGAAGTCTCCAGTTGACCTTAACTGTTACGTTTTTGGACTGGGAGGAAACCAGGAGAAACACACAGGGATAATGTGCGAATTCTCAGGCCCAATCCTCAACTCAAATTTATTCACAAACCAAAAGTTACATAATGGCACTTACTAGAATGACTATGGCAGGAATTGAACTCATGAACCTACTGTTCAAAAGCTACCTTGAGGTGTAAAGGGCTTGGCAGTGACCTACTGCAGCACATCAAAAAAGAAAGTAATAAGTGATGATTGTTGAATAACTGATTAACAAACAACTGTAAATCAGTTTCCTTCCATGTACCTTATCGCGCGCAGCATCTTCCTGAGGCCTTTCTTCTCTCAATGCCAAGGTATTTGTTCTGCTACACCAACTCGACAGCAACATTTTCAATCCTGTCAAACATAGCAATGGCATTATATAATACCATTCACCTCCACCTGACCTTTCATCGGAGCAGACCATTAGGCAGAATTTAACCTTCTAGGTGCTCGTCAGCATCGTTGCTCATCAAAGTATTGGCAGGATTTGACTAAAGCAGAGTAGTGCATACAAAAAAGACAAGTGACGAGAATGAGAGTTCAGAATCACTGTCTTGCTAGAGAGGTAAAAGAGAAAAAAATACTAAGTTTGAGCCGTAGTTCACTTCTAATGTCAAGTCGTATATGTTATCAAATGCAGAAAAGGACCATTTCTCACGTCTGTCAAGTGTTAACTTGCAAATTCAAAACCATCTTCAGCCGCTTATCTTGATCGGGGTTGAAGGGACAACAGTTTATGCAGGCAAGCCTCTGTTCCTTTGTTTCTTACTCCCTTCCTCTCCTACTTCCACCAACTCCTCTGGGGGGGGGGGGGGATTCTAAGGCGTTCCCAGGTCATCTGAGAGATATAATCTCTCCAGTGTATCTTCAATCTGATCCTGGTTTTTTTCTGGATGGGCATGCCTGGAACACATCGCTAAGAAGATACCCAAGGGGCATAATAGAATATAGAATTTCTTTCTCAATACAAAACAGTGTAAGCAATGCATCCCTTCTCGTGTCCGTATGTCAGGTATGTAATTTCATGGGGTTGATTGAGGTGGCAGGGTCCAATCACAAACGCAGCCGGTCGCTTGTAGGCTGTACTAAACCTGCAGAATCTCCCTCTGCACAATAGTGCGTCTGTCGCACCCACTCATCCATCGATCCAACCCGTGGCTGTAGCACGGACAAGCTCACAGAAACGAGCCGGGCGTAACCGGAAATTACCAGAAATTTGAACCATATATAACGACTTTATTAGTTGATACACTACAAAATATGTCAATTCTAAACCAATAGATTATCATACGGGGTATCAAACAATCATATTAATGGAATATGATTCGACAAGGTTTTGATAAATCTTGAAATTTACCACAACCTTTACTTTTCTGGATCAAACTGTTTTATTTTGAAAGGACTTCCAGAAGCACTGTACGGGTCTCCGTCTACTTTACGGCTGAGCATCATCTCAGACTCCGGGGCAGCAGGTTGATGATTATTAGGAAGCAGCGGCTCGATCGGACAATGATGAGGCGGTGAAGCTGTTCAGCTGCAAATGAGAGTGTATTAATCATTGTGTTATCCTGCCAGATTTATATTTAACGACTTCTTGCGCAAAAAAACAAACAAACCAAACAAAACAAAAATGACGACGACCACGACATATCAAGGGATGGAGCCCGGATCAAAAAGCAGCTCCAGGTAAACCCATCGCTCAGACCCATCGTGTGTAAATCCCGTATAGCATCCTGTAAATGCTACACAGCTTGACGGAAAACCACCCCACCTCCCAGCTACTCCCCGCCATGTCCGTTTTTGTTCATCATCTACCACTAGAAATGGTTAAAACCATGCACGACGGTAGCATCCAGCTGGGTACCACACCTTCCTGTTGTGTCTGTTGCTAACCAGCATGCTAACATGCTAACACATTTCCTTTTTGTTGCTGCCCCAACAACTGCATACCGGGCCGTACTGCTGGTGAATACAGAAAGGGAGAGAAAGCGAGATTTATTTTCAGTGTCATTTCTGCATTATTTGTTCCGTGTTTGTCGCCTAAACCCTATGGGGTGGGGCCTACGTCGTGGGTTTTCTGGAGGTGCTCAGTGGGTTAAAGCAAGGCGTCCTCCACAGTCTGTCCAGTGTGTGGCCTCTCTGAGGCCAAGGCCCTGCTACACACAGACTGTTTAATATCACAGAGGCAGGCTTGGGGATGATGTGCATTTGAACACATTTTGATAAACACATTTTGTGGCTATTAGGGCAAAATGTTGTGATTCATGTCAAATGGCTAACAAAAAATACACCATGGATGTATGTGATGTGATAGATATACCCTACAGATAGATAGATAGATAGATAGATAGATAGATAGATAGATAGATAGATAGATAGATAGATAGATAGAATTCCCTTTACGTGTGCTTCAGGTTTAAACAATTTTTGAATTAGTTGTGGCTATTATGATAAAATCATGTGATTTATGATAGATAATTGACAAAAAATACAATAGATAGATAGATAGATAGATAGATAGAGACCATATTGATCCCAGGGGATGTTTCCCTTAAAATTTCAAAGCTGGGACAAACTTCTTTTTCTGCCTTCTTCACTCTGCTGCTTTCTAATGCATGCATTTCTCAATGTATGTATGATCCCATGTTGCCCACAGATACTTAAGGCGATGGCTTTGGATGTACAACATCAGTGATGTACACCTAACTGCTTATTTCAGAAAATGGAAGGGAGGGGCCGTCCAAAGATTCCTTACACATAGCTTCTCTGATGATTTGAAATTGACTGATCTTCATGAAGTCTGCATGACCAGGAAGCTCATATTTATTTGTTCACCTGCTCCCTGGTCTGAACCATCGTCATATTTTAGTGTTTTATTATTTGGTCAGTAGATTCGAACGTAGGAAATACTCAAATGCTGTCATCTCTCTCTCTCTCTTTCTCTCTCTCTTTCTCTCTCTCTCTCTCACTCTCACTCTCACTCTCTCACACCAGGGTCTTGCGCCCTCCTGGAGGCGGCTCCAACATTTCACTTGGTGCAGATGAGGAGAAGCCTCCTGTACGGAAAAACAAGATGGCCTCCAGCGTTTTCGCTGAGCCAGAGGACCCCTATGCTAATCGAAGGAACAACCCACCAGGTATGATCCCCCTCATCTCCAATCACAATCAGTTTCCTCTGTGACAGGTGATTAATGTTTTTCACTGCAGAGTTTCTACATTATGCTTCAACAAACCAATCCTTGTGCTCCCCAGACTGTTAAAAAACCTCAGCCCTAAATGCGTAAAACAGCATTTTGTGTCTCCAGAGGTGCTCATCGGCATAACAGGTGGCATCTAGGTTCTGAATTCCGGCTGCCTTTAGGTATTCATTCAGGGGTTTCTCTTCTGATCAAGGTCCTCTCAAGCATGCAGAGATCTGAAACATTCAGTTCAGTTTCCTGGTTCGATCGTGAATGTTTATTCTTGAGTTGAAAGAGTATTCGTTTGAGGGAGTATGCACAGTGAATAGACTCTCCTGCGACCTTTTACTTAGTGGTGCCGGGTTTTCCACGGGTCTAAGTTTAGAGTGGTACACTGAGAAAGATTTACATAGGAGGAAATGAAAGCTGTGTGGGGAGTAACAGTACTTTTCTGAGTTGAATGAAGTGTTTGTTCGTGTCCTTGTCCATTTACATCACAGCAACTAAAGCACTTTCACAAACACAGTACACCTATTGAAGTGGATGCTTCCTCCACTTGTTCAGCCAAAGACATGTCGGAACCAGTTGATCATGGGAGCTATTTCATTTAGATGACGTATTCTCCCACACTGGATGTGAAAGGCAGATAGGTCCGTCACATAGATAATGCAAAACAAGACAAGGCAAGTTTAATGCTTTACTTTGCTCATAGTGCTTTACAGAGGCAAGGAAATGTATTGGAAATGAAATAAGACGATTTAATACAAGCAGTTTTAAATTAAAAACAACATTCTAAGATTAAAATGTATTTTAAAATAATAAAATTAAACTGTCATTTAAATTCATTAAATAAGCTGATTTGAAATTGACAAAATCACACATCTAAAATTAACAAAACAGCAGATCGCGATCCAGAAGTGAATGACATTGACACCATAGGAAAGCTGGGGTAAAAAGCAATGTTTTCAGCTCTGATTTAAATGTGTTCAGGGAGTTTGTTCCACAGGTGAAGTCCACAGAAGCTAAATGCATCTTCACCCTGCTTGGTTCTGACCCTGGGAACACTGAGTAGACCTGTCCCTGATGACCTGAGGGCGTCTGGATGCTTCGTACCCAACCAGCAGCTCTGACATGTATCTAGGTCCAACACCATTCACTGACTTGTAACTTATAACCCGCAACAGGATTATAAACTGGATCCTTTGACACATAAGAAGCCAGTGCAGGAATTTAAGGACCGATGTGATATGGTCTATTTTCTTGCCGTTGGTCAGGGCTCTGGCAGCTGCATTCTGGATGAACTGCAGCTGCTTGATTGACTCATTTATGTATTTTTACTGAAACCTTTTAAGACACCTTTCATCATTATTTATCTGAATCTGACCTACTAAGAATAAATACATGAACAAGTTTTCTCATGTCTTGTTTAGACAGAACTCTTTCAATTCGTGGAATGATGTTAATAGGCTGATTCAGAGATAGTCTTTACCAAGGTTTCTAGCATGGTCAGCTGTTGGCCGCTGACCTCAAGCCTTGTGATCTTGTGATCAAAAATGATGACGATAAGATAAGTCCGGTAATGCATTTTCTTTTGCTGATAACACTGCTAACTAAAGCTGCTGCTACTGAAAGCTTAAAGCTAATCCTGACATTATGCTAAAGCCAGCAAGAGGCATTTGGATAGGGTTAAGGATAAGATCAATAAAACGTTTGAGGAACTGAGTTTTTGTTCTTTAGAATCTTTTTTATTGACAGTTTCTGTTGTGATCACAACACTAGTAATGTCTGGCTGAATATCATGCATCACGCACTTACTGTCACACCTTGGGGACTTTGAGCCTCCAGTCGACCTGAACGAGCGTGTTTTGGGACTGAAACCGGAGTACCCTGAGAAAAGCCATGCATGTCTCATGGAGGGCATGCAGTTTCCATACAGACAGGGTTTGGCTGGTTAACTTCACGTCACACACAGGAGGCATCCACAGATGCTAATACTTCTTCTCCTGAAAGTGAAACGGCAGTGCCAAAATCTGTCAGAAATGTGTTACATTTCCAAATGTCCGGTGACTTAATCACTGCTTTTCTGAGAAGTTTCTCAAACCCCCCAATCTTGTTATATTATAGAATTTCTTTTGAGTCTTTATCTTTCCACTGGAAATGTTAAAAGCAGAACTGACATGGCCACAGGCTTCCTCTTACTTGTTCGCTTCCTGCTTTTTGTTTGACGTCGGTCACAGGAACAAACTTTTAGTCCTTCCTCTTTCTCCATCAAAATGTGACGACGCTAGTGGGATATCACTTAAGATTGGCCAAATCCAACCTCTATCCAACCTCTCACTTAAAGCAAGCAAACAAACAAACAAAAAAACATTTCACAGAACAATAACCCAAGTAAATGTTATTTACATTCCACTATTTTGCTTGTCTACCATAAGGACTCTGTTGACCTTTGATAAAATGCTGCCATGCAGGAAGGTTTTGCTTAGAGCTGCTCAATCGGACTTCTGTCACAGAGATAAAAAAAGTTGCACTGTCTCAGGTCCAGTACAGACAACATCTTTTCAGTCACTGTTTTCAAATAGTTTTACATGCACATGGAAATGTTTTGAGTGTAGTTTGCATGTGTCCACCACAGGAGATACCAGAAACGCTGTAGTGCACACACCAGGGCAACAGTTGGCGCTGTGATTTTGTCATACTGACTGAAGTGTTATCCGACACAACATTTTTTTAGCTTGTTTCCACACTGTTCCCGTCATAGGAAATGCAAACACTGTTCTTATGTACACAGCCAGCCACGAATAAGTCTTGTGTGCTCTGACATTTCTTTTGTAAACTTATCAGGCTGCACAGAATAAATATTCAACTTGTGTAGTATTCACAATTCAACAATATTCAATTGTGTTAAAGAAGGAAGCAGAAATCCATAGAAAGTGTTGACTGCAGGGAATTTAACATAGATTGAACTGAGGCATTGTCAAGATGACATTTGAAGTGAAAGTGAAAATCCCCCACACTCAAATCTCCCCAGTGACTAAGAGAAAGGAAGGAAGGAAGGAAGGAAATAAAGTGGGAGGCTGATGAAACTGAAGGTCTGGAATTTACACCAGCGGGCTCTAATAATTGTTTGGACTTTTCATCGCCCGTTTCCTCTTGTTTTGATGTGATTTCGGCACTTAAAACCAGGCTTCACTTAAACACGCAGTTTCTGTGAAACGCACCAGGGATGTCGTGATGACATTCGATAGTGTCATTTTGAGTATCTGCCGGAACCGAGTCCCGGTCCGACACTTTGGCATGGCAGTCAGTCAGCTACATGGAGCAAACCATCCTCGTTCAACATTGGTACAAAATCAGTCCCTCGTTTGTTGTTGAATTTAGAGACAGAACAAGAGCGAAAGTGAAAGAAAAAACGAGGGAGAGAGAGGGAATTGATATGAGGGGTTGTCGGGGACATTCTCCAGTTACCTCTCACACACATGTGAAATGCTCTTACAAAGTGAAACACTTTTCTACTCTACTGAAACACTCATGCACACTAGTGAAATGCTCTCACATACGCCACTGAAGTGCTCTATAAACCTCTATCGTGCTGTATGAGAGGTAATGCTCAATAATGTCCCTGACGCCCCTCAAATGTTGACACATGGCAATGGAAATCTGAGAATAAGATGACTATGGCAGTTTTTAAACTAGGCTTCGGGACAAATCAGTGATCTGGATCTTTTCCACCCGGTTACGATCCTTTGAAAATTCCGTGATCAGTCCGTATTGGGCTCCAATCGTTATGGTTTTGTTTTTTTAGCATCTGTTTCCTCTCCTGATGATGTCATTTGGACAGTTAAAAATTAACGCTGCAGTTTCAGTGAAACTCCACTTTAAACTCACCTTTCCTGTGTTTGAATGGAGGATACGCAGAATAGACATTCAGTGAGGTCATGTGTTGGGACAGGAGACAGTCACGAGAAGGGAAAGTCCACTGGTCTATTGTTCTGGCATGTTAGATACTAAACATGCTGCCGTGTCTAGGATATGCTGTCTGTCTGAGCAGCTCTGGTGCAAAGTCTCACCGCTCTGAGCTTGTTGACTTATGCTTGATTGTCCAGGTGGAAAGCCTACAGGAGTGCTGTGTGGTGAACCATCGGCGCCACTGAGAAGAGGAGGCAACCCCGCCAACCACACTGCAGAAGCTCCGGCCACAGTAAGATCGGCATAAGATCATGAGTTGCATTGGCAGAAGTGAAGTGAAACCTGAAAGCAGACGGCATGGGGAAGCAGCTCATGTCTATATAATTTGATTCCCCCCCACCTCTTTTTCTTCCCGTTTCATGTCTTGTTTACCAGTGAGGCACTACCAAATGACATTTAAGTGTGCCTCTTATCATTGAGATCAATGATATGATGCATTTTCTGTTTCCTGTTTTGTTTAGGATGGAGAAAATTCTGTGGGTGATAATGGTAAGTGTCTGTTTTTCCTGTTCACATAGTCCCGTTTACAGCCCTCTCCCATCCATCCATCCAGCCATTATCTTGCCCACATTGAGCTTATGGTATTGGAGGGGTCCTGTCTCCAGGACACATAGGACGCAGGCAGGGAATACACCCAGGACATGCATCTGAAGCTGCTTCTGGCTCTGTCAGCTCCCCATCGGCAGATGGCAGAGGACAAACTAACTGGGCTCATTGAACAGGGTTCTTGAACAAAAAGGGCTTAATGCCCCACCCTCAGCCTTCTGCAGAGCTTGATGAACCTTTCCATAGTTTAACGCCTGTACATTGAAATACAAAAGCCCCCACTGAGAACTTTGGAGAACAGTGTGATGGAAAAGCGCCAT
Source organism: Karalla daura (assembly GCA_029224185.1). Lineage (NCBI taxonomy): Eukaryota > Metazoa > Chordata > Actinopteri > Chaetodontiformes > Leiognathidae > Karalla > Karalla daura. The sequence continues at coordinate 11,088,519 of CM055189.1, read as the reverse complement.
TGGGTCCTAAAAACACTAAGCATCCATCATTGACATAATTGCTCAGTACTCAGCATCCATAATTGCCATTCACTTGGCCAAAACATGGGGCAACCCAGTCTGACCTCTGAGGGGCCAGGGCTAAAGAGACTTTCTACAATCAAATCGAACATGTTTTTTTTGGAGTGTGGGAAGAAACCGCACTACCCTGAGAACACCCCACACACAGGGAGCAACTATGCGAACTCCACACAGCCCTATGCACTGTGCCTTTTGTTGTTTGTATTCTTTAGTATTTGAATGGGTGTATGCGCGCATGCGTGCTTGGGTGTGTATTGCATTATTCTTGTGCAAATAACCACAGTCATTAGAAGGGTTAATACCATCTTAACAATGGCGTCTGCAATCCTGTTCCTGTCCAGTCCAATGCTGTCCAACCTGTGTGTGTCAAAGGACAACGAGTGTGATGCCCAGGCACGTGGATGGACGCCAGTTTCAGAATCACTCGCCAAAGGAGTGTCCAGAATGTAGTGTAAACGAACTTAACTCAGGGTGGATAAATCCTCCCTTTTTGTTTCTCTTTCAACTTTTGTCTTGGCAGCTGCATTATCAAACTACTAAAAATAAACTCTCAAAGCTAATTGAAAACCGAAAGCCCTCGTGGCTCCAGTATCACGTTATTATCTTAACATCTCCCTCGAGGCTGCATCTGTGTCATTAAATAGATAACTCAGCCTGCGCGAAGCATCACGTCCAACAGGTTAGACATGGACTGTTGATTTAAAAAAAAAAACAACAAAAAAACCTGATGGTCACGTGTCTGCCTGTGTTCAGAAATCAGTGTCGCTGAGCCTGAAGCTGCTCCTGGGCCACAGGACGAGGCCCCTGCAGCTGAAGACTCCTCTGGGGGACTACAGTCTGGCCGCCGGAACCCACCTGGCGGAAAATCCAGCCTTGTCCTGGGTTGAACCCCATCCAGTTGCCCCCCCCCCGTCCTTACATCCACTCATCTCTGAAGTCATTTTTTGTTTCTCTTTCTCCAAACAATGAACCCTGAACCCATCTGTCTTTGCCACAGGAACCAGTCTCCTCCACATCCCCAAGTGCATTGTTTTGATACCTCTCTTTTGAAAACTGTTTTGTACTGTTTGTTTGTTTGTTTTGACAGAAGCACTTTATGTATTTCTAACTACATGGTTCAGAGTCTGCCTTTTCCCCTGGAATGCATTCGAACTGCCAGAAGGGGTACAAGGATCACATTTCTAATGTCAACAAATGGAAAAGCTCCCCCAACATTATTGCAACAGTACAAGCTATAGGTGATGATTCGATTTGTTTGTAGAACACGTGCAGAGAAAAAAAGGATGTTTTTTTTCTCTCTTTTTTTTTTTTTTCCATTGGTGCTGTGTCCAATTTTGACCAACCCTGCATGCACGTCTGGTCTGTAATGTATGAATGTGTGAAGAACAACACAACTGTGAATTTTTTGTTTGTTTTGTATGATTTAACTTGTTAGTTGTTTTCTTTTTTTGTCTAGCAATTGTATCGTTGTTGCATGAAGTTGGAATCTTTCTACTGATTATGATACTATCGTTATCACTGTCATCCACATAGGAGCCAAAAAGGAGCCACACAAATTACTGTCACATCTGAAGGGTGCAAACATTTGTCCTCAGCGGATTACTGTAGGTCCCATGTCAGGTAACAGAATTGGAAGAAGCCTTTTTTTATATTGTGGTCTCAAATCCTTGGATTATTGTAAACCCAGTGCCAGTTTTCTGTGCCCCTTGTTTTTATAGGTAAGATGTAACCTAAAACAAAGTGTGCCTGTTTATTTTTTTTTTTTGTGTGTTAGGCTACAGCATCAAACAAGGTTGGGTTTTCTGCAGTTGCATCTCACCAGTGTCATCCATTGCTAGTCAGTGGAATGTTGTTGGTCCTGATGCTTAAAAAATGTTTCTGGTAAACCCTCCTAGATTTGACAAGTGACCTTATGACAGCTCAGCCTTTTTTCCCCCCCACCCCATGTTGAACGCCCTATTTGTTTGTTACTCCCTCTTACCAGAAATCGACGTGCTTTTGTACACGGTCACATTCAACCAGTATTTCAACTCCTCTCTGCTTCTGTCTCATTGAATCACGTGTATGATTGCTGTTAACCAGTTAGCTGTCATGCAAGTTGACCTACATCATAGCTGCACAGAGCGGAAAAAAAATCCTGTGGTGTCTCTTTTAGAAAACGTTTGTTATGATGCAAGACATGTCTTATTGCGTCTTACCAATTCCTGTTGCTGGATGTAAGTCACTGCAGAAATCTGAATTTAAGAAATGGCACAAGTGGAAATGACCATTAAAAATCAGTTTTGACCATGGGTTGTATTTGTTGTGTGATTTATCCAACTTGGGAGTTATTGTAGAGTAGTGTGTAAAAAGAAATCTCACCGAAGGAAGTTTCTTTCAATCTCAGATCAGCCCCTGCACACATTCATTCAAACGGTGTTGCCCAATTGTCGGCTAGTCTGTAATATCACTAATGGGCCCAGAGCCAGTCTGAGGGGAACCAAGCAGCTTTGTTTGACCCAGGTGCCACCCGGTGCCACCCTATTAACGAGGGGCGTTCAGGTGTCATGGGAAACTAGAGTCTGGCGATATGGACAGTTACTAAACTTCAGCACAAATTGTATTTATCTTGTTTAACTGCTGTGGATATGAAGCCTGTCTGCAAACCTCGCTGGTAGTAGTGTAGTCTACGTGATACGCAGGTGTACGTACGCAGGTGTACGCCGTATAATCACTGGGAAATGTCAGTGACTTTTTTTGTGGTCTGCGTGGTACGCCAGTATGTGCCCTAGCGAGCGAGCGAGCGAGCGAGAGAGAGAGAGAGAGAGAGAGAGAGAGAGAGAGAGAGAGAGAGAGAGAGAGAGAGAGAGAGAGAGAGAGAGAGAGAGAGAGAGAGAGAGAGAGGAGAGAGAGAGAGAGAGAGAGAGAGAGAGAGAGAGAGAGAGAGAGAGAGAGAGAGAGAGAGAGAGAGAGAGAGAGAGAGAGAGAGAGAGAGAGAGAGAGAGAGAGAGAGAGAGAGAGAGAGAGAGAGAGAGAAAGCGCCTCCCGTATGCCCACTGCGAAAAAAACTACATTACTGTTCGCTGGGTCGTGGAGTCGTGATCGGGCTGGAGACTATCAGTCTGATCTGACATGAAATCTAATTTTTTTCCGCCCTTCTTCCTCTTTTATGTACATCCAGAAAGCGGTTGTGACACCCGATCTTGCCTCAGGCGCACTGCCGTTGGAACAGATGACGTGTCAGTCAAATCGCTTGCAAAGTCTTGTTACAACTGAGATCCTCTAATACCTGTACACGAATGGAGGTGGAGCTACATTCTGTTCTAGCCTCTGTGATTTAGGCGGAGTGTGTTGAACCACCTAACTCCCCCCTCCTATTCTTGTTATCCCTCTGTCGGGAGTCTCAGAGCCTCGTGTCTATGGTAGGCTCTGTTCCACCCCCCCTCCCCCATCATCCTGTGACTCAAAATGAAAGCGAAAGTATAGCTCCAAGTCCAGATACACGACCTTTACATCGACATTGCCGAAGAGGAGCTTGTGAGGTAAGTTTCCAGTCACTTTCCCTTGCCTCAGCTCGGTGTTGTCTGTCCGTGTGTGTGTGTTGGCAGCTTGTTAAGGCTTATTCACCTTTTAAGGCGCCTCGCCAAGGCGCATTTGTAATGTGTTCTGACGTAGCATGTAACTGGACATGCACATTTGGACATACAGTAAAAGGTGGTATTTTCGCTGTTTCACTGTTAACAGCACAGTAGTGCAAATAGCTTCTGCAGTGTTGAGCTCTGCGGTCTTAGCAGTTTATCCTGGGTCTCTGCCCAGCCATGGTGAAATGGTGGTGGTTGAATCCTCGTTGCACATAGATGTATGAAAACTAACTAGGATCTATTGGCCATTAAACTAAATCTAAAAATGTTTATCACGACTGTTGACAGCTTGGCTTTAGTGTACAACATTTAAGAAAATGTGTTGTCAAATGTCAATTCAGTTGTATTTTGAAGTACTTTTATTTTTCACTCTATGTTTGTGTATGAGATCAGCAAGCAGCGTTTAATAGGGGTCATAAAATGTTATTCTTAAATACTGCCTTATGGAGATAAGGCAGTATTTCTGATGTTGTATGCAGATTCTGAAGATTGCAGTAATTATAACAGAATGCACTCGGAGCTAGTCATCATGTGAAATGAAATTAGATTATAATGTAAATTCAAGTTCACGCCACAGGAGTGTATTGCAGGACACTGATAAAAATGACTTTGTTTATTTATTTTGATGCAAAACAAAGGTATACTAAAATATTCCCAAATGCTGTGAGTTTAATGATTGATTAGTGGAACTTTTTATTTGTGACCACAACCAGTTGTGTTGTTAGTTTCTTGTGAATATCTATTTTCCAAGACAGGTTGTTAGTCCCACTCAGTAAACAAGACTGAGCTCAATAGCTGCGGTGACCTGTTTGTTAGTGCATGATCAGGATTGGTTGTATACATATGTTGCAATCCAAGGGAAGTCGCAAATGAAATCCAGACGTGATTGCATGAGAACTGTAGATGTATTGTCTCCCAAAAGATTCCTCCAAGACTCCACCGTCACACAGCTGCAGGCATGTAATGGTCCCTCAAGAAATGCATGTCTGTCAAGAACATTTTTTGTCTGAGTTGAATTCTGCTTTCCTTTTGACCCTTGCCTTGCATCATCTTGTCCATCCTTTCATTATCTTATCCACTTTGCACCTAGTGGCTGACTGTCTTCAGCACCCAAAGGGTAAAGGCAAAAGAATGCAGTCTGAACAGACTTGCACACACACTATTTACCCTCACTGACATCTGGGTGCAGTTTATTGTGTATAGTTTTTGGACTCCGCAGGAAATTTGAGAACCTGTACAGGGCACACACACACTCATTGGCACACATGACCATGGTCCAAATGAAAAAATAAGACGAAATGAATGAAATGAGCTTAAGAAAGCAGCCAGGTGAAAAAACATCAGAGGCATGTGGCAACAGGTACAGGTTGCTCAACCAGGAATGAGTACGTACCACAAAAACAGTTAAAACATTTTATTGCATGAGCCGAGAAGTTGCAAGTTGCAGGAAGTTGCTTTACTCTGCAACAGAAGAAAATTTCTATAGTTCTTAGAAGAGAAGCATTTCTTATCCAAATCTTGAGTGAACTTTCTCTTTCAGTATGACAGTATGGCGCGTAATCCTTTATCCAAAGATCAAAGGCTGATCATTTGATGGGCAATTAGTCCAGCAGGTTTGTGAAATCCCAGCTTCATTTTGCAATTTACTCATGCAAAATTTTTACACATTTAAAAACAAGAGACTCTGTTTTGTGCCATTGACACAGCATCCACACCTATAATCCTTAACCTTATTAGAGACATTGTGTCACATCAATTGTAGCACTGGACATGAACTTGGTCTGGAATAACTGATGTAATCTGTTTATTCTCTGTTTGTAAACTGGGTACAGTCCCAGGCTGGAGTCTCTGGACTTCAGACTCTTTGAACCCCCCATTTTAGACAAAATGGGAACTTTGGTCTCTCTCATAAATCAATGACAAAAGTGTTTTTGTCCTTTTCAGTGAAAGGTTGGCCTCTTGACTGCAAAGAAAGTTTTGGTTTATGGAAAGGGCAACAGCCCCATTTTCTAAATGCCTAAAGTACAAATCATCGACTAACAGCTGTGAGATCTGCGTGGTTGTAGAAACAGCAGTGCTGATACTGAGCCAAATGATTTTTTTTTTGTAGGTGTATCGGTGCTTGTCTGGTGAAACTAATCTGCTCTTTTGAACAAAGCTGCATGTGTATGAATGGCAAAGAGAAAACAAAAGTGACAACCAGGCGGGCCTTTGCTTTAGGGTAAAATGAAATTAAATCTTGAGGCAGAATAGAGCTCTTAGCAGTCTTTGTGGAGCATGAATGACCATGAACAAAACTGACACATCCTGGGGTCTGGAACAGGCTATATTAATTTTGATCTCCGTTCGTTCTTTGTTCATTCATTATTTTGCGCGGTCAGTCCAGGTCCAGTGAAAATAAACTTTCTTAACCCTGTCAGAAACACACCAGTGTCAGAGTGTTTACTTGGATAAGTGGATGTGGTATATATATTTTTTTATTCATTTGTTTTCTTAAGTCAGAATTTTAATTACCACTAATGAATTTCAGTGGCTTTAAAGAGCTCATACATTAATAATCATGGAACACAAAGTTGACATTCTGATCATGTAAAGCTTCTGCCTAGTGTCCTGCTACCTGTGGGTCAGAGTACCTTAGGTGTAAACCAAGGAGACATGCACATGAGTATGCATTCATCAGCAATGTGCACTTAGGTACTTTCCAAACAGAGAGGACTGACTTGCCCAAGCAGGGGGTAAATCTGTGAACAGTCAAGCAGCAAGCTTTCATTTCACTGCTAAGACCAGGTTATAAAGTCACGTGAATCTTTTTTTTTAATCTTCTGTTTGCCACTTTAGCAGACCTCCCACCATTGTGTAAAACTTTGTTCAACAGACATTTCCAATCCTCCGTGGTGTCCGCATGACATTGGCTGCTGACTCCACACAAAGTCATTTCAGCATCTGGACTCTCTTATATGAGTGACGTCTGGTGTAAAATCACCATTACTCATGTCTTATCTTGGTGGGAGGGAACGTCATTGGCTTGTAATACGCAGACAATGACTATTTATGCCATGTTTTGTTCATTTTCTGAGTCTCTCCTTAGTTTATGTTGTGTGTTGTTTTGTTCTTGTAAATGTTCTTGAGATAATCTTGATATGAATTGGCACTTAAAATAAAATTGAATCAAATTTGTTCATGTTCCAACAAGTTTCTGAACAAGGACCTGGAAAAATAAATAGTCTTCTTCTTGCTCTGCTCTTACCAGGATGTGAAGCTCATTTCTCGCTTGGCAGATAATAAACTTCCTCAATAAACATCCAGGAACCAGCAGGTAAGTTTCTGTCAGAAGCACTTTGAAACTACAATACACATGCAACACCTAAAATGTGTGCTGTGTATTTCTCTCGCTCTTTCATATCTTTGAAATTTAGAGTCACCAATATGCATAGACATACTAAATTATTAACTGATCAACTGCGACAGATAATTAGCAATTAGCTTAATGATAAACACAACAGAAAATATCATAGATGGGCTAACACATTAGCATTGCTTGAGTTTTTAATGTTTCCACTCAAACTATCAACCATGTCATGGGACTATCACACAGTAGTTTAAGATAAAGGTTCAAGTGTTATTCACAGACTTACAACCTGGGAGAGGCACCTTTAACAACTCAAACTTCCCCCTGTTGTTTTGATCATGAAGCCTAGAACATTTATTCTGATTGCCCTGGCTATCCCCATGGGTGCACTCATACAAGGGCCAATCGTTCTGTGTCATGCTGAAGCATGGACGTCCTCCCTCCTCTGTCCCCCATTGACCCGTACTCAGATTACCTCAAACCTAATCCGTGCTCATGCCTGGTTGTCTCCAACACACACATCATCTCATTGCTATACGTCATAGCACGACATCATTAGTGATTGTTGTCTGTGTAAGGTTAAGCAGTTCGATGGAGAGCCACCTCTTTTTCTGGCCAATGTGAACCATTTTCTGCTGCCATTGTTGTTATTATCATTGTCCTCGTCACGGTTACCTTCCATGTGCCACGTATGTAACTGCTTCTGCATGTGTGTGACCAAGTGTACCGTGCCAAAGCACACTTCTTCCACCACACGTGTCATGCCAGCGAAGCACGGTATAGTTGCACTCACACGAGCCACAGAATCCAGTCTTGAAGGGGCACCCATAAAAGAAGCACAATATCTCCAATCTGCAGGCTGGATTGGTCTGCTTGGCATTCAGTTGTTGCCAGATACTCCTTGGCTGTGCATTCATTATGGCAGGGACCTCTGCCATTTGTTTCAACACTGGGTCCATCTCAACCCCTTGGAATCCTCAGGAATCAAGGATGCTTTTACGAAAATTTCCATAATGGGAATACTGGTGGCAACACATTGATGGACAGATGGGAATGTCGTTTACCTCTTTAGGAGGTAGAGATAGAGGATTTGGAATGTGTGTGTTTCTTTCAAGCAATCCCACATGTTAAGAGTGCTCTCTTACTTCAGGTAACTGAACATGGTCTCTCTCGGCATCTTCATCCTTATCTTGGCTGTACGGTGTTCAATCGCAAGTAAGCTCAGATACATTCTAAGCCCTTATCCACTTTCACCTCATGCCATGTCTCTACACCTTTGTATTAAACAACAAAAACATTTTCCTCAACAGGTTTTGTCGATTTGGAATGCCCCAAGGAAATAGTGGGACAGTTTGGGAAGCAGTTGGTCGTGGAGTGTGTTGTCAAACCCAAACAAAAGAATGTAGACTTGACATTGCACGCTGTGTCTTGGAAGAAAGGCAATCTTTCTGTACTGAGTTATGAGGATGGGGAATTCAGTCCGGAGGATGGTTACTCCTTTGCCGAGCCATCCTGGAACAAAGGGATGGTGAATGTATCACTTCTCATTGCCAATGTCGCTGTGGAACATGAGGGAAAATATGAGTGTCATGTATGGGCAGTAGCTGGTAGTGCCACACAAGAAATCGATGTCAAAGTCTCAGGTGAGTGTTCACTGCTCTCAAGTTTTTATTTAACTTTCCATTGTCAGATGTCATTTTAACATTTTAATCAGCTTGCACATAACATTTTATTTTAGCTTATGAGTCACTGAAAACTCAATCCTTGATTGGTTTCAGTTATTCTATCCCCGGACGCAAAATGTCGGGGATATTATGGTTTTCGTCTGACCGCCGCTGCCGCCGCATCTGTTTCGTGTTAAAGCAATAACTCGAGCACCATTTGGATTTTAATTTTGATATTTGGCAGACAGATACATCACTCACTCATAGCGGAAGAACTGATTGGATTATCATGCATTTTGTATTGTACGTTTGGCCACAAGGGGGAGCACTTTGGTTGAAAAATTACATTTGTGCTTATATCTCTTACATCAGTCTATAAGGCTGATTGATGTCAAACTTGATTCAAATGAAGCAACATGGATTGTTCAGTCATGCCTTGGGTTAGGGTTAAGGTTAGACATATGTCTATACAACAACCTATAAAACACATATGTCAAATATATTTTCATGAGACTACAGTCTTTATTCAGCCTAATGACCACATTTGGTGTTTCCTTTTCTCTTGGCAGCCAAATACAGCAAGCCATCTATAAGTTGTACACGCACAGAAATCCTCGGTGAATCTAGAGACACCCTTGAGTGCAGGTCTGTTGGTGGCTACCCGAAAGGTGAACTTCGCTGGTTCGATGACGATAACAAGAAGTACCTATTGAGTGACGAAATGAAGGTTGAGAAGACAGGCGGTCTGTTTAAACTTTCCAAAAGACTTACTCTGCTGCCAGAATCCAACTCTTCCCTATATACCTGTATGGTTTTCGATGCCACTGGAGTCAATGAATACAATGCCACAGTTGACACAACAGAAGATACAGAAGGTAAATGTTATTTTACGCTTAGCCCTGCTTCACTCAAGGCAATATTACACTGACATTTCTGTCCATTTACTATTAATTATTGTTAACTAGACCTATGCATTTGGCATCAAATGCAGTGGCTATATTCCCAAATGCCCTGAGGCAAGCCGTGTTGCTTCATTTGCATCAAGTTTGACATCAATGGGCTTAATAGTTCTGGAGATATAAACACAAATGTAATTTTCCAACCAAAGTGCTGCCCCTTGTGGCCAAACAAACAATCCGAAATGTGTGAAAATTGAATCAGTTCTTCCTCGATGAGTGATGAATCTCTCTGCCAAATACCAAAATTCAATTCCAAATGGTTGTTTGTGTCGAGTTATCGCGTTAACACGAAAAACATGCGGTGGTCACAATGGCAGCAGCGGCAGTGGTTAGGCCAAAACCATCGGGGATGTAATTATTACACTATCTACTATCTAGTTATCTACCTATCCAGTACAAGAAGCTATACAGAGTTGTAGCCTTGGTGTGCAAACTGTAAGCAGTATGGGTTGAGGTATTGTGACGTCATGAGAAAATGCGTAGACCCAGAGAGAGTAGAGAGTACAAGATTAGAATATGTGAGATCTGTTGGGGCCCACTATTATATTCTATCTATGCTACAGCTGAACCCCTGAGATAGTTATATCCCCGAACGCAAAGTGTCAGGGATATTGTGATTTCGGTCCGTCCGCACCCGCGTCCGTCGCTGCATGTTTTTCATGTTAATGCGATAACTCGAACACCATTTGGATTTGCCTCACTCATAGAGGAAGAACTGATTTGATTTTCATGCATTTGGGGTTGTACGTTTGGCCACAAGGGGCAGCACTTCGAAAAATTACATTTGTGCTTATATTTCCCAAACTATTAGGCCCATTGATGTCAAACTTGATGCAAATGAAGCAACACAGATTTTTCAATCCTGAATTGAGGCATTCGGGAATATATCTATATATGCATATACCGGTCTAGCTTTCTTAATAAAGTTTTTATCTAACTTTCCATTGTCACTTAAAGATTTTGATCAGCTTGCACATTTTAACATTTTATTTTATCTTATGATTCTCTGAAAACTGAATCCTTGATTGTTTACAGTTATTTTTTAATGTGCACACTAAATGTTTGTTATGTAACTATTTGTCTAGGCTCAGAGCTTGTACATGTTGTAAGAGCCAACTTTTTTTTTCCACTGTTCTTTTCGCTTCAGTTTCAGTTTGACTGTAATGATAACAGATGATAATCCAGTTTGGCACTGGAAGACTACCAGTCCTTAAAGCTGTACCCGACCAGCTAGCCTGAAGTCCCTCTCACACATAGTAGCTGGGAAATTTCCTATCTGAACATCGCTTATTCATTTTGAGCGTTAGGGCCTCTCTAGGTTGGCACGATTTGTCATGTCCTGCTAAACACATTTGTTAAATGTATTTTCATGAGACTACAGTCATTATTCAGCCTAATGACCACATTTGGTGTTTCCTTTTCTCTTGGCAGCCAAATACAGCAAGCTAACTCTGAACTATACACGTACGGAAATTGACGGTGAATCTAGAGACACCCTTGAGTGCAGGTCTGTTGGTGGCTACCCGAAAGGTGAACTTCGCTGGTTCGATGAAGATAAAAAGAAATACCTACTGGGCGACAAAATGAAGGTTGAGAAGACAGGCGGTCTGTTTAAACTTTCCAAAAGGCTTACTCTGCTGCCAGAATCCAACTCTTCCAAATATACCTGTATGCTTTTCAATGCCACTGGATTCAATGAATACAATGCCACAGTTGACCGGCCAGAAGATCCAAAAGGTAAATGTTATTTTACACTCAGCCCTTCTTCACACATGCCAATATTGCACTGACATTTCTGCCTATTTACTATTAATTATTGTTAGTTATTACACTATCTACAATCTAGTTATCTACTTATCCTGTACAAGAAGCTATGTAGAGTTGTTGCCTTGGTCTTCAAACTATAGGCAGTACGTGTTGAGGTATTCTGATGTCATGGGAAAATGCGTAGACCAAGATAGAGTAGAGCGTATAAGAGTAGAACGTGTGAGATCTGCAGGGGCCTACTATTATATTCTATTATGTAAGCCAGGGTATTGGTTTACATATACTCACCTTTGCCAAGGTAGAGGACTTGTAATCTCAGACAAGCTATTGTGTACTGTGCTGCAGTTGCACACAGCTACAGCAGGTTGCTAAGGTTGCTGGTTTGAGACCTAGCCCTGTAAACATTCAGGCTGTGACATGTCCCCCAAGCTAACCTGATAGCAAAGGCCCCTCACAAAGAAAGAATGTGACGCTTCAGCAACAGTTAAGCTTTGCTTCGTCCTCTTCATGTCCATGGAAAAATTCAAGGCATGAGAGCAAGAGAGAAAGTAAAAATAGGTTTCAGAGGGTATCATTCTGGGAATTTCCCACAATTCAATGATTGGATCAGTGCATTTACTCACCTCTTACAGCTTTGCTCTGTGTCTCATAACTTCGAAGTTTTAGAGTCTGAAATCTTTTTTAATTTGTTTAGCACACAAAGACGGCAAAAAAGCAGAGTGGGCACCAGCCACCAAGATTGTTCCCCCAGTGGTGGTGATCGGTTCGCTGATCATCGGGCTGCTGCTGTTGCTGCTGATTCGACGACATAAGCAATCTCGACGTGAGTGCTCACCCAGCTCCTCTCTCTCTATCCTTTCATCAATGTGGGCCACTTCTTGTTACCTTGAGTATGAACACATCACGCATGAAGAGATGCAAGAAAGATAAACAGGCTTTGCTGGCTGTAGCGTTGCATTTTTGTGCTTATTGTGACAAAAGAATGAGACAGAAGCCCTTGTTAGCGCTTGAAAAAAGCACTGCAAAGCTTTGCTTTGATGCAAATGGCGCATTCGAAGATGAGGCATGTGACGACTCTGAATCAAACTCTTCAAGTGGCATCGACCTGCGCATAAAAGTTAACAAATATGACAAATGAAATGTGGTTTTGATTCTTTGTTACCGCACGCCTGTGAAGAGAAGGCAGTTAACAGAAAGTGTGCACACAACATGTGACAGTTGAGTGGATGAACAGTGACAGGTGGAAAAACTTGAAAAGCACCTGGCAACAATCCAGGTAGCATTGTAGACATTCAAGCATTGTGGGAAAGTACAGTCTTTGGTTTCATGCCTCACAGCATTTCCCCCATTCATTCTTTACATTTTCTTTATTTGCAGAGGCCCGAAGGCCGTCTGCGGGACCCCTTATGGGTACGTCCATTTTTGGACACACTGTTGCTCCAGTCTTTTTTGCCCTTTCGACTGGCATTTCTACCAGTCTCTGCTCTAGATCTGCTGCAGCTGTTGGTATTTTTAAAATTCCTTTTTTCTGGCGAGGGCTTTGATATATTGTTGCACTAGCAGGCAATGAAACACTCTGCATATGTTTTATACCTTTCTGTTGCTTTCCACCTGGGCATAGTTTACTTATCCTCACAATGATCCCTTTGGGCTGAGCACCTGCTCTCATTTATCATTAACTTACTAAGTATGGTGATGGGTTCCAACATGCAAGTTGTGGTTGTAGTAAGGTCTCTTTATTTGTTTCAGGTTCGATGGACTCTGGGTGTATGCACGATTTAGAGGAGCAAGGTATGACCAGAACAGTATTATTGTAGTATTTTGACTCATCCTGTCTTCAAATGCACAGTTTAATCAGGCTTTATTATTGAATCTTTTTACAGATAAGATGATGAACGTCTGAAGTAAGTATAATGGCTAAATGGTTTATACATTTATAAAATTGTGACAGATGTTTGAGAACATTAGATTTCACCTTCCACAATCTCATCCTCTCTCTCTCTCTCTCTCTCTCTCTCTCTCTCTCTCTCTCTCTACAGGAAGCACAGTCTTACTGTCAACTTCTGAATGTGTCTCTGTGTTGTTCGCTTAATTCCACTCTCATCACTGAGATTTTCCTACAACTATCACTGTGTATACTAACAAGGAATACGTAAACACAACACTTTCATTAGTGATCAGAGAGAATGTTAGCCTCTCGATAAGCGTACCAAAGCAAGACTCTAAACTTACATGTAAACGATAACAGCTATAGCAAAAGACACTTTGACTGATTTGAGTTTAACATAAAACCTGGGAATTGTGAAATTGTGAAATAGCTGATCAGGAGCAACATGTAACATCACCAAAAACACAAGCTGTTAGTAATCGTAGCACGGCGGTAGGTCTTTGACCTCTGTTTGAAAAGCTTTGCTTTGTTTTTTATCACACAGCCTCTGTAGCATTTGGCAGCTCCTAAGGAATTGATTTCCTCTCCCTTCACCTTCTGGCATTGCTTTGTCTTGATAAAGAAAACTGAATTGTGTTCATGGGATCAGCTAAGGAACATTGTGTGAGAATCTATTTGTTATGCTCAGGCATACACATACACTTACTGTTTGAGGGATTGTTGACATTGATGTTTTGTGAAAGATTCATGAAAAGGAATTGAGGAATTGTGCAATCCGCAAATCTCACAAAATGTGGTGAAAGCAGTCGTTTCGGACTCGCCCACTCAGTCTGTGGCAAGTGGTAGGGTGAGCCACAGTTTTGTTTTAAAAAGTGCTTCAGTGATTCCCTGAAACTGCAGGGAAGCAGCTTCTCAGACAGCAGCATTAGGATTACTCTGGCAAAGGAGCTGTTCTTACCATCCACTTGATGGCTTAACAAAATCCAGCGGATACAGTTAAGTCTTCTCCTCAGGAATGCATGTTTGCTTACAACAATTAATAGAAACTTAAAGGAAGACGAAAGGCTTTTTGACATATACAATTCTGGGAAAGGACCATACATACATGTACATACATACATATATATATATATGTATATGTGTGTGTATATATATATGTATATGTGTATGTATATATATATGTATATAAATATATATACAGTGTACTGTATGTGTGTGTGTATGTGTGTATAAAAACATTGGAAGTTCGCAAAGAACACAAGAAGATTAAGCTATATTTAGGGTTTAGATAAGCAGGCAACATTTGATTTGATTGTGGATCAGTTCATTGTTGCTTTTTGTTTTTTAAAGATATTTGTGGAAAATAAAAAAAAAAAAGTATAAAAAGAGGGGCCCTTGTCACGTGTGTGTTAGACCCCTCGTTTTTGTACTTTTTTATTCGTCTTGAAAGACGAGCACCTTCTTCGGGGTGTCTTGCCTCCCTCTTCCTCATTGTCCTGAGAACAGTAAACCCCATCACAAATTTCGTATCCTGTTTCCAACCATTAGAGAACGCGTAGTAGACAGAAACAGGTTGCACTTCCATATGTCATATGATCTTTGTCCACAACTTGCTGCTGAGCAGCACGGCTTGTGGCAGCTCTGAGCCCGCATCACATGCCTCTATTCCTATGTTTATGTAACTTCTGCATATTGCCAAACCGCAGCTGATCATCCCCTTCCTGGGCAGGTCTTGCTGCTTGTCCTTATCAGAATGCAACCGTCACAGACAGGTGATATTTTTAAGCCTTGTTTTTGTGAAAGCAGACCTGTTTGCAAGCTGAGCAGGTCACAGAGTAGCATGTACAGAAAAGTGTGATCCAGCTCAGCCAAGCAAAGACGTGCGTCTTGAATAAAAACTTATCTGCATGTAATCAGTTGTGAGATTATCTAGGTGCAGCCATTGGGTTAATCATTGACTTCACAGCAAGAAAAACAAGACCAGGATTTAAAAGTGTGTTTGTGATTTGTGTTTGTATATATATGTCTTTATTTTTGTACATGTCAAATGTTTTGTTTTAACATTTGTTGATTTATTGACGCTAATGTTTTGCAGTGATCTGTGATTTTTTAAATAAAATCTAATACATGTGAATATAAAAAGATAAGCTGAAAGGATTTTGTTTTTTCTATTATTCATGTAGCTCATATCTTGCATTTTGATTTTGAGATCTTTATCTATCTCTGTAAGCACAGGTGTGTCAATGTGATCCATCGGTCACTCTCCTCACCTTGCTCTTAAGCAGCACGACAAATTCATCATTTTTAAGTTTTTAAAGAGTCATTTTCTTTATTAAGTCAAAATCTATCTCTTCCCACACAGATTTTTGATTTATTGAAAATTGAGCCCTCAAAATGGTTGGCTGTATGGTATTTTAAACATAGCCTTGAACATTTTAGCATTTGGAGTCATGGTAGATGATGTTGGAATATATCATAATTTAAGTCAATGCAAAAATGGAATCTTTCAACATTGTTTTTTACACTTATGGAGCCAATAAATCGTTTTTAAAAACACATTACCAACATCTCCATGCTGTCCAGATGCAATTTGTGTATTTTGGTCTTCCCAACTGAATTTTTGGCAGCCAAATCTGCTTTTACATACTAAGAGCTGCTGTGTGTCAGGTGACTGATACTACATGTGAAATTACATGTGTCATCTCCACTTTGTGATGACGTGCAATTATAATCAAGATTGTCCATATCCATTTGATTAATAATTAACAAGTACTTGCATGATATTTGATAGAGTTTATGGGGAACCAGTTAAACTTTACATGACAATGTTTGCAGGTCGTGTCACAATACAGTCACAATAATGTTTGTAACAAATACCAGATATTTACTGACAGCCAATAAACTGGGACTCCCAGTTCCTGTCTCCAGAATACATAGGGCCGTACACAAATGACAATGTCTCATGGGAGGAATTCCATGGATCGGTCCTTCGGTCTGGAAACTCCCTCTTTTCCTCCTCCACTCATCAACCACCTGCCCTCCCTCAAAATCTCTGCAATCATTTAAGGACTTCAAAACAAGACCCAGTGTGCTGCACGTGTCTGACTGCTGTTGCTTCCAGTCACGACCTTATCACGTTGGCATGTCTGTCGCTGCCTCCTTTTCATCACTGATTTTCATCATTTCCGACTGATCTATATCTCCATCTGCTGGCTGCTGATAAGCAGCTGGCTGGCTTGTCTGAAAATGTGGAACAGTCTAGTGTCAATGAAAACATATTGTTTAATATGTCTGAGGTTGATATTATGTTTCACCTTTGGTAAACATTGAAAAGAGCGCCCAACTGATATGAACAGAACAGGGTTTAATGTTTTACATGAATCTTGTGCAATTCTCAACCTGCAAAAATCAATTTGAGCTCACACCTGCCATCTAGTTGGCAAACTGCAGTACAACCTACAACTCATGACACTGGGGCTGATTGGACAGTGATTTGCAGTAGGATACAACAACCCTGGCACAAATCTTTGTAAAAATAGTTAAATAGTTTGACATTGTCACTTGATTCTTTTCTTTGAACAGAGTGATAATAAATCCTGTTTGTAAATCCTGTTGTTTGTCCCATAAGAATGAGCTCCCAATTATCAAGGTGTACATTTTAAAAATATATGTAAATCATTCCAGAGAAGAGCAGTGTTTCAGAGAAAAAGACATTTTAGTTCCATTTTTCATTCACTTTTCATACTAGGAGCTTGTCAATTTTCTACCAGTTTAACTTCCAAACCAGTCGCTATTCCACTTGGGAGCCACGTCATGACGTCACTGTGTGCGTCTGGTGCCTCGCTCTCGGTCTGTCCTCTCCGGGGTCAGAGTCCAGGACATAGACACAACAATCTTTCATATACATATGGGTTTAAGTGGACATGTTTACATATGAATTGGGCATGGTCATTTCAGTCACTAGATAACTGTAGTAAGATTCCATGTGATGCATCATTCCATTGTGCCTTTAAATAAGCTCTCAAGCACAAATTTGACCACAACACAAACCTGCTGGGACCATCAAGACCAACTTTCTGAGGAATCGTAAAAGGTAAGGGGTGGTACAGGAAAAGAAACAGACTTCTCCCGGCTCATCGGTTCAACATGACTGAGATCGTGCGGGCCTGCTGTGAATCCTTGGGGGAGCAGCTGAACAGTGAAAAGCATCTGGCAACTCACCAAAGTCATCTTGGCCCCCAACCTGAAGGTCAAGGCCTTCCACTACATCCTGGATCATTTTGAGAAGGTTGTGTTTTGTGATGAATTCCACCAGTTCTCTGCACTGGAGCTCATCGAGATCCTCAGCAGAGGTCGTGGTTCACTGGGTTGCACATGCACCAGTGTTTCGGGCAGCACACCTTGGCGATCTCCTGTCTGAGGTGAGATAATACTGCCTAACTGTTTTCAGCTCACAGTTATATCCTCAGACTTTAGCTGTTGTCCTGACAGGAATACTATACCCCTCTGGGTACTTTCAAAACTGTGTTTCCAATATTTTGAACTGGATCAGGGAAGAAATTCATCCATGCTGCTTTTTTTGTATTTGATCCAGTGTGGGTTTGTCCCCGTCACCTGTTGCTGTCCTGTCTTGTTTTGTTCCTTTAGTCTCTCTTTGTCTTCTTCAGCAGCTGTTTCATCACTTTTGTGGCCCTTCTGATGAAGCGAGGAAAAACAAAAAATGGCAGACGTTTTTTTCTCTACCACAAGCCAGCCTTTACCAGCAGTGGAACCGCGACTGACAGTGAAAAAGGGCTCAACGCTCTCATCTGTATTTGTTGGTCTTAGCTACGTCCACCAGGGGGCGACCTCACTCAATCTATCATAATATCTGCTTTGTACTACAACAGTCAGTCTCGCTCTATGGGTTATGGGAGAGCTTGGGACCTTCTTGCTATAAGGCGACAGTGCCATTCACCAATCTGCTGTCACCCTTGCCCACCTGATAATTGTCTGAAGGTTAATAAAACAGAATCTTCACAGCTGAGAGCCTTTAAGGCCCCAGCAGCATACTGGGGCAGTATTGGGCAGTATGGAACAAGTATAGTACAGGTCCCTGCCCCCGGAGCAGACAAACACGAGCATCTTCTTAAAATAGGCTGACAATCGTAAACATGTATAATAAATGATGTGGCAGAAATATTAGCGAAAGACTTGATCTTTGAATAAAATTATGTTTGTGACAGGTTTAAAAATGTATCTTCTTTAGTACGCACTTCCTGCTCCAGATGCATGAAATGACCATCACTGATCATCAAAAGACCGAGTGTGACACTTACTAAAGTGAGCAGTATGGTATGCTGATAAGGCAAGATAATGCCTTCATTAGTGCCACAATGCTGAAATGTATTGTCACAACAAAGTTGTTTTGACACACGTTTTTTGTTGAAACAATAATCTTACCCTTCCCCGTCTCACAGCGTGCACGCATCATCATCCCACATCAAACACGACTGGCTGTGGTTGCTCTCTTCTCTCCCTCTCTTTCTCTCATTCACTCACTCTTATTCTTTCCGTGCAGTCTTACAAGCCATGCACAGAGTCTCTGTCGTTGCTTCAGGATGTTACAACTGTGCTGCTGCCTCCTGCTTCTCTGCCATTCTGCCAACGCAGGTACGACCGTTTACTTTATGAAAACATTCTATTACGAGTTTATGAAGATGTAAGATCTTGGCAAAACTGTTCTAGTTTAATTTATGCTTTCATCAACGCTCCCACGCAGTTGTGATAAGGCACATGTTCTTGCTGTGCTGCATCTGTTGCTTTCTTTGCAGGTGGATTTTCAATTGTGAGAGCTGGCGACAGCGTCACCTTCGAGTGTTCCTCCATAGGATGCAATGCCGCTGAAAGCTGCACTGGGATGTATGTGTATCATGACTGCGAAGAAAAGCGTGAGGTGCTCTTTTATTCCTCTGGAGGCAAAGTCACCATGAGGCCCAAATACGAGAACAGGACTCGGGTAGATGGACGGCTGAAGAAGAATAACATCACCATCAACAGCCTGACCAAGGATGATGCCGGCATCTACCGCTGTACCTACACAAGCATCAAATGCTCGGCTGAGTGCGACTACCACGTCCTCTTTATAACCTGTACGTTATTGTTTTTAATTCACAAGCACAATGGGGTCTTTTCTGAGAATAGATCCAGTACTATGCAGTGCTGTCATTTTATTCTGTTCTTATGGAAAGTTTCTTCTCGAGGTATCACGACATGCAATACGAAGAGTCGTAATGTAGTAAGAGTAATGTTTGTTTAAAACTCAACACGAGCAGTCAGCATACAGTAGGCTATTGTCAGCTGTTATTAGTCTAATAGCATCATTTGGGATGTATTTCCAAATGCTCAAAGAAATCATAAGAAAGCATCAGAACTTTAATAATGGCTAAACCAAGTCCAACTTTAATGTAGTAACAGGTGGAAATTGGCTACTGATCAGGAGATGCAGAATAATAGTAAGAAATAATAGTAAGAAATTGAGTAAAGTGTATATCTACAATGTAAAGTACTTAGGAGAGCTATAGTTACTTATAGTTTAATTAATTAAAATAATTATTAATAATTAATAATAAAAGAATTTTGTTGTAACCGCAACAACAACAAACAAATAACAACACCAATACTACTACTACCAGTAATTTATTATTATTATTATTATTATTATTATTATTATTATTATTATTATTATTATTATTATTATTATTATTATTATTATTATTATTATTATTATTATTATTATTATTATTATTATTATTATTATTATTATTATCATTATTATTATTATTATTATTATTATTAAGTTGTATTTATTTTTCTGATTTACCAGATTATTCATGTTAAAATTACATTCATATTGAATGAAGGGGTGGTTATTTTAAGGACTTTCCTTTGAAGGTCTGCTTGGTTTTTCCGTTGAATACATTTCTTCACCAACATCGCACAGGGTGGTTTTTCAACAAACCTAATTAGATAACTTTTGTGCATACCAGTGTTTGTGTAGATTCTGAATAGATACATGCACTGTCTGTCCATCATGTCAACAATACACATTTTGAGAAACTGTTTTTACTTTTTTGGCTCTAGATGAGGACGACCTGGTTGCAAATAAGCGGATCAGCACTTCGGATGCTCTCCGGTGTCCTTTCTTACGTACATCAGAGTCCACTGCAACATGTAATTGAAGCTTTGATTGGTTCTCATTAACAGAGGAAAGACTTGGCTTAGTACTCATATTTGCCCTTTTCACACAGCTGCGCCTGTTGCATCTGTTGCCTGTGCCAACAATGAGGTTCTTCTGATCGCCATCCTCTGCACCTTGGCCGCCAGCGTGTTCCTCACGCTGATCTTCACCCAGCTGATCATCCCGGGGGTGAGGTCCTGACACATTATCGCAACTCTCATTCCCATGCAGAGCGCGACAATTGCACAGTTACATTCAGCGCTGTGAGAGTTCCTGTTCACTGCAAAGATAACCGCTGTAGGATTTACTGACAGGATGTGGTTGTCGCATCACACATCGCATGTGTTTTGCTAGAGGGGTTTCCAAAACAGCCAACCACCAATATGACCCAATTTGTAAAAATGTCAAATTCATATGAAATGTAACCTACATATATACTTTGATTTCCTCAGATCACATACGCTGACTCTGCCCCATCTTCCTCTCTTCACGTGCCTTTACACATACCTTCAACCTCCTTTATTTTTTATAATAAATACCATTTTCCCCACATCTGTACGCACAAAATACACTCAGTCTACATAATTATTGTTCCTTTTCAACAGGTGAAACAATGGATTGGCAGAACAAGAATGACAAGCCGCCTCCCCAATGATAATGTCTATGAAATTATGACCAAGAACGGCCTCCAGCAGCAGCCGCGGGACATGTAGGCTTATGCTCAGCACTGCACCTCAAATATCAACTGTTGGCTCAAATATCAACTTGTTTTCTTCATCACCAGCTTGTTTGGATTGTCTTTTGCTTGATAGGCTTTTATCACTATATAAGAAACAAACTATCTCTGACACGCTTATCACAAAATCTAAAACATGTCACCCTCTTTACCTATTTTCGGCATTTGAACTATATTTAACAAATGGGATGTGAAATGACTTATCATCTGAACAGTGAGGTATTAAACCAAGTAGAGTAATAGATAGACAAATGAACAAAACATAGTTTTTGAACTTTGTGGCAGGCAGCCAGGAGGTGTAAAAAAAACAGAATGAGGTCAAAAGTAGCACGCCATGCAGTTAGATTATTGACATGTTACAATTTGACTTCAATTGTAATAGTTTCCTTTATAATGCCTCACATTGAGTAGGCTGCATGCATGCTTCCCACTACTGGCATTTGTCTGCGGTCTCAGAGAGTTTGCATATTTTCCCCGTTTGTGTGTTTGTGGGTTTCCTCCCACTGTTTGAAAACATGCATTAAAGGTCAATTGGAGACTGCAAATTTGCCTCTGGTTGTGAAAGTTATTGGTGTGTGAGACCTGTCTGGAGGTGTGTTCCCCCTGCATTTTCTCCTCTATTTCTGCTCACGTTAGCAGCAGACCCAGTGCGTAAAAAGCAGATAAGATAATAGAAGGAAGGAAACGAGTTCCTTCTTTGTCTGTGGCTGCGCAGAAAACATAAACTTTTGAAACTGCAAATGTGGCTCAGATATTTTTGTATTTGCACGGTCGTTGTCGGTTCCTCAACACGTGTCAGGGTATACATGCGAATAGCTGCATGCTGCAAATGTTTTGTGCCATATTGATCCAGGTATGATATTGTCCATATATTTGCTATAATTAACAATAAGTATGACAACAAGAATTAGTTCAGTGTGGCACTGGTGATCTAGCTGTGGGAACTTTTAACTTGTTTTTGTGATTGTGGGACTGAGCACAGAAATCTGTCTCATTCTGATAATGATACTGTTAAAGTGATAATGCCCATAATGAACGCTCATGCGGACATATAGTATGCAAAGCTGTCTCTAAACCCTTTAAACCACAAGAGAGTTTGTGGCATTCAAGACAGCTGAAACCTAAACTGATGAAACCAACATGCAATGTTTTCCTTGAAGCGCCCCATGCATCAAAACCAGAGTTGTGTTACAGCTAAACATCGCTGCTTGCTTTTCTTTTTTTTGGATTTCATGTATATTTTTATTTTTGAGTTTCACAAATGAGCACAAGTTGCTTTCCTCCATCTTTACCTCTGAACCATTTATCCGCTGCCTCGCAGTTGTGTGCCGTCTTTCACTTCTGTGAAAAGTTAAATAAACTAAAGATTTTGAGAAATGAAAGAAAAACAAGTTCTTTGCCATATCATTTGTCATATTTGCTTCCCACTCGCTTTTGCCAATTGAACCAAATTTTTAAACACTCTTGCAAGAAATTCAAAGCCATTTTAAAACTTGATAACACAACATTATAAAACAAGCATTTCTGGAGATATCAGGGACCTACAAGGACCCTGATGTTTAAACTCCCCCTCAAATTCATTATGACAGGTGTGTGTGTGTGTGTGTGGACTATACTGCAAACAAAACAATGTAGAGATTTGTAGTAAATGTGTGAGAGTCCCTGTAATTCTTAACAGGTCTCCCTTAATCTATCAAATTACAAGTTACACTGTGGACATGTGTTTCTCTGCTCTCACCCCTCTTCACTAAAAAACACACTTCTCCTGTTTCTTCCTTTGTTTAGTTCTTGTTGCAGCTACAGCTTCTATTATAAGTCGCTTTGGATAAAAATATCTACCAAATGAGTAAATGTAAATGAGTTATTATTAATGTTCATGTATACAACGCAGTGGCTTGTTAGAGTGTGTGTCAGGTAACAAGAGGAATCTCTGTCATCATCATTGTCAAGGCCCCTGCACCTGTTGTCCTGCTACAGTATTGAGGCGCTCCAACCCCCACCACACGCACGCACGCACGCACGCACGCACGCACGCACGCACACACGCACGCACACACACGCACACACACACACACACACACGCACACACACACACACGCACACACACACACACACTTTTCACCACAGAGGGGCAGTAGTACGCGAGCCTCAACGTGGAAAACACACAAGCGTCCTGATTCAAACGAGTGTGACCTCTTGACTACACGTCGTTACTCTGTTTCGGCTCAGGTGTGTATGCGCGCGCGCGCATGTGTGTGTGTGTGTGTGTGTGTGTGTGTGTGTGTGTGTGTGTGAAGAAACCAGGTCAACTATGTGTGGGGATGTTTGCAAAACGAGACTCAAGCGCGTGGGGGGGGGGGGGGGGGGGGGGGGGGACACAACATGGCGCTAAATGAATCACAGGGTGAATAACGATGCCATAAATACACACGAAATACTTTTCTCCCTCTCATCTTTGTTGCCGAGTTGCATTTTATTCACTGTTGGGACTGACAAACTTTTTTTTTTCAATTTTGAAATCCAACGCTTTTGGATGCTTTAGGTCTCCAAGTTTGATCCGTGCGTAAATGCGCATCAGTACCCCCCCCCCCACCCCCACCCCCCGCATCTTCCTCCTCCTACCTTCCACCCTCCCTCCTCCTCCTCGCATCACACTCCCTATCTATCCATCCCATGGTCGTGTGGAGTCTCAGTGAGGCACTGGAGCGTACATCGCAGAGCCGTGCGGACCTCCTCGCATCTCGCAGACACGCAGTGTCATCAAGCTGCACAGCAACACAAGACCAAGAGCTCTGCCGCTTCGTAACCGCGTCTGACAAGAGGTGCAGCACCGGCAAAGCATGAAGAAGACTCCCAACTCAGGTACGTGTCTAAACCAGGATGCTTAAACTGCGCTCGGCGTGATCATGGCATTACTTCTGACCGTCCGCTCTGCTCTGCAGAACAGACCTGTGCTTGGAGATGTTAATGTAAAGCTCTGCCTGCTCTGTGTATTCCGTAAATCTGTGTCAAAACTTAAGCTGATTCAATTCAACTTTATTTAAAGTGCCAGAGCATAACTATATCGATCTGGAGATACTCAACATTTAGAGATTCCCTTCATCTCCTCGATCCTTTTCCAAACTTGACAAACTCTCCTCACTTCACGTTTCGCCTCCTCTCCTGTAGTCTTTTGGCCATTGCGCATTGCGCCTGAGTGTTCCCATCTGACCAGGGGGAGCACCCCGGGGGTCCCCTGGCTGTTAGTGTCTGATGTGCATCATGGTCTGTCCTCCTCGGCATGACCTTCTCTGTGGATGCACATGGTCCCTGCAGGCTGAGCTCTCCTTGTTGACTCTCTGCGCTGCTGCGTGTATGTGTGTCCGTGTTTGGCTTCAACACACAGTCGCCTGCTCGTGATGTTCATCTGTGTGTGTGTGTGTGTGTGTGTGTGTGTGTGTGTGCATGTGTGTGTGTGTGCATGTGTGTGTGTGTGTGTGTGTGTGTGTGTGTGTGTTTATTATACAACACATCTCTGGCTTTGCTCAGGTCCCATCTGTATGTTTGACCACTGTCAACGTTGGAGAACACAGGCCGAGCTCTGGGGCAGGAAAATGAAAGAGTGCGACGTTAAAGAGAAACAGAGGTGTAGCACAAGCCGAGGCTGAGGAGAGACTCGTGTTGAAATTCATGCAGCTTTTTAAGCTTGAATTTAAAGAAAACTCAAACTAGTGAATTATTCACATCATATAACAGGGAAAAGTTCGATCTTTTTGAGCAAAAATTAGTAAGTGAGCGTCTGAACTCCAAGTTTGGTGTGTTTATTTTGCTGTGTCCTTGAATACATTGATTTCAACTGATTCCAGTGCAAGGTATTGTTTGATGCTTGTTTTCTTTTTCCCTTGTTGAAATTATCTGGTACTTTTGTAGGCATCGGCTCGGTTGAGGTTCTGGGTTGCTGCATTACTTGACAAAGTTTTATGTGTCTGAATGTGTGTGATTTTAGTTTTTAGCTGAACACAAACTATGTAAGTGAAGTTATCAGGCAGAGAGGGTTACGGTTTCTTAGGCAATAACTGCAGCATCTTCTCTATAGCAAAGTCAAACTTTCTGCTTTGATTCTCAGATGCTCAGGTAACCAACTAGGAGTCCACCCCATGCATGTCTACAGTAGCAAAGAGGGAGTTTCATCACAACACAGTCTTACATTACACACAGATTTTTCTGTCATCTCACTGTGTACTGCCAGGAAATCCAGATTGTAAAAGTATGAACCGTGTGCATGGCAACTATCACAAACACGGGGCTCAGACTGGAGCCTAACGGAGTCGGTGCTTGACCTCTCAGGGAGCAGAAATGTGGGAAAGGTCGTGAGGGAGCGGCCTGTGGAAGGTGGCTTATCGAGTATCTGTCAGTTGTCAGCTGCTTCTGTCTCTGGACATCCTCACCGCTGCACCTGCACCGACACAGAGCTGCTGTGCAAACACACTCAATCTACTCACTCTTGTTCGATGGACGGGTCTGTCGCTTTGTCGGTGGTCCGCAGTGACCGCAGTTTTCTGGTGCCTTGGACATAGTTGAGGAAATTGGGTAGCTACCCAAATAATGTTTCCATTATAAATATCACATTTCAGAAAGTTCGGTAAAATACAATTGCGACTTGCAGCCGTTTTCATTCGAGGGAGTTTTGAGCTTGTGAAAAGTGCACTCGTCATTATCACAAAATCCTGTCTCAGTTAAGATGGATGTTTAAAATCCATATCATGCCATCTTTTCCCCAGTGAACATCTGGTGATGTGCAAATGTTGTGTTTCCTTTACGCTTTTGTGATAAACTTTTATCAATGTGTCTGTGTGTGTAAAAATGTTTTGGTGATATCTGAGAGGTTCTCCAACATTTGGGTGTTTCAGTTTTCTAGCGTGACATTGAGCTTTTATGTATCTATTGGAGGTTGGAATCACACACCAGTGTCACTAGTGTCAGTGACTAGTCTTAACTGGTGGTCATCTCTCTCTCCAGGCATAAACAAACCAGAGGACTGAGCAGCGACACTTTCACCTCCTCAGCTCAAAGCTCTCAGCAGTTTCCTGCGGTTTCTCTGAGCTGCATCTTGACCTCAAGGTGCTGAATTGTCTGTGAAGGCTGGAGAGTTTCATGGCTGAACTGAGAGAGTACCCAATTAGCTAGCCCCCCCCCCACCCCCCAAAAAAGTTCCCCTTAATAGTCTTTCTCCTGCTGTAACTCTCTGTCGACTTTCCCAAGCAGAAAGCTCTGGCTTGAGTGGGCTGCAGCAGATTGGGATAATACTGGAGGAGGCAGATGTTTGAAGCTGGGCAGATGTGTAATTGAGAGCAGCTGTCATCTGCTTAACCGGTTGGGACAGATGAAGAACTTTTGGTTTGAAAAACTTTGTCATATTGAATCCTTGCAAGTTTATGTTTTGGCACAACACGCCCCATGTCCAATTATCTGTGACCTCAATAAAAGACATGCAGGCGCAGTTTAATAACCCCTTCTTAGAAATACCCCTGTGTTTTTAAGTTGTTTTGTAGCGGGAGTGAATTAAATCTGTGCTTTCCCTGCCTGTCCAGCTTCATGCCACTTCTGAGAGTGCTGTCTTGTCCCTTAGATCACTAGCAAAAAATATGTTGGCTCCCATTTGGGGGGGACGTCCGCTGGGACCCAGAGCTAGTTGAGAGCTTAATGACTCGGATGTACCCATGTTGTTCTGTACTTTCAAGTAATCTGACCCTGAATGAACAGGGAGACCCAGTGGCATGGATGCATCATTTTTTTCTCCTCCCTCCCTCCCTCCCTCCCTCCCTCCCTCCCTCCCTCCTCCATTTTTTTTCTTTCTATCTTCCTACGCTTGAGAGATCCCAGTCAGCTGCGCTATATACTCTCATTTCAGTTGGGTCATTTAGAAAAAAACAAAAAAAAACATCAACTTGTCCTCAGCTTCAAAGGACTCCTTTGTGGCGAACATTTGCTGCGGGCTGGTTATGTGGCTCTGTCGGCGATTTGATTAAAAAGATTTGATGCTGGCTTGTGTTACAGATGTGATGCCAGTACTTTGACATATTCAGTATCATAATTTTTTTCCTACTATCACATATCCTCAATGTGGTATGAAATCAACAAACGGGTCCTATGCTCATAGAACTCTAAGGAGATCCCGCCAGTGAAAAATTGAACGTGTGGCATGATATGGCCTATGTCTTATCTTAAGGTCGTCTTTATGCACTGTAGGGCAAACGCTGACAATACTGTGTGCGTCACAGGACGGACAGTCACGTCTCTGTCATCTTCACAGGGAAATGACTAATTATGGCGAATGAGTCAGCCCCCTCTGTGCAGTCCACTAGAGGCGGTGGTCGTCAGGGTTTATCCTCTTGGATCAGATCTAGCGAGACATCTAGGGAGACTTGCCCCACATGCTGCAGTATTTGACTTGGCTAATTTTTGTGGTATGGTGTGTGAGACCAAGGGACGTGCTTCTAAAGGGACCGAGCCACTTTCTTAATGTGGGTCTGATCTGCAGCCACCCACACAAATGGTCATCCTCCAATGAATACGTAGTGAGTGTTATCACAGGTTTCAACTCATTGCTTGATTTCAAGCATTAACAGGCTGTTGTACTGTATGATGAAAGCTCTGCAAAACCCCACTTTAACTTTGCAGATCGATTACAGCCACTGGAACACAATACCCACCATCTGATTAGCATATTGGACTACTTAAGCTCAAACTAAAGAGCCACATGTTGACCTCGGGAGTTTTAGAAAGCAAAAATAGATCTAATGGACTGAACATTGAACATTCAGTATAAACAAACATGTTGCTTCAGATCTCTTGAATTTGTAAACAACTATATTTCACAATCTGGTGACTTATCCAGATTTTTTTTATGTCATATCAGATCAAAACAGTCAGGAAAATCTTCTCTGCTTCCCATGCTTGAGCCCAGAAATTACTTTCTGCACTGAAGAGTTCTCTGAAAACTTCCATCCTATCGAATACAACAGAACAGTAGATTAAAAAAAACATATAAATAACCAATTAATCGACTATTAGTAGACCAGTTTAATAATCAATGATGATAAGTTGATTGAAGCGCTTAAAATATGGTTAAGAATGGCTTTAAGAAATCAAGTAAAACCTGATCTGATCTTGAGTTCTTAAATCTAAATATTTTGTTGTTTCCTCAGTCCTGAGGTGAGGGCAAAAAAAAGGGATTGAGAGACCTTATCTTGGCCTTTGTGAAAGAGGCATGAACAGTTCTTATTACAACGAATCATTAATTGAGAAAGTAATCGCACTACAAAAACAAATGTTTATTGCAGCTCTATTGCAGTTCATGAGATGTCAGAATATCTGAAAATATTCTATTTCATGTTTGACTTAAACCTCTTAAGAGCCTGTGACAATCAAATATTGCCTGTTTGCTTGAATCAATAATTAATCTATGACACAACCTATCAGATACATTGCACCAGCTCTTTTTAGATCTTTGATACTAATCCACAGACTGTTCCACTGCCCAGCACTGGAAAACCTCCAATATGAGACTGAGCTAAACTGAGCCACAGATGAGAGCAGCACCCACTGTCAGATCAAGGCCTCGGATGAGGTTTAACTGGGGCTAACTGGCTTCTTAAGGAAAAAAAAAATGCCATGACACGTCCAACTGCAGCATCCATCATGTCATCCATCCTCCCACCGAACCGCACCAGTACAGCTCCACAGAGAAGCAGCGGATGAGGGGAGTTCAATACAGCTCTTTCTTCCACTTCAACAATGGCTCCTCAGTGACAGCTGGAGCCAGATTCCCCTCAGCCTGAGTCATGGCTTGGCCCGGACCTCCACCACCACTTCTCCCTGTGATAATAAAGCTGTCTTTATTACCCCCGCTATTCAACCTGCGAGCGTCTGTTTAATTCACTAACCTAGGAGTCAATCTGCCAGGCTTCATATAATCCTTATCGCAGAAACCCACCGCTCGAAAGCCTCCCCGAGTACTGGAGCGCGTTTATCGGCGCTATCGCTTATAAGTGCAGAGCACAAAAGCTCCGTGGGCTGCTTTGCATTCCTATTATTTCACAAAAAGTTTCTTCTACTTTTTTTTCACCCCTCCCTTAGATAAACTTTCACTCAGTTATTAGTTTAATCCTTCCCCTCCCTGTACAGGAAGTGACACACGGGATTCTGCTCCCACTCTCATGGTTTTTATCTCTCGGCGTTTCTATCTCTCTCTCTCTCTCTCTCTCTCTCTCTCTCTCTCTCTCTCCCTCTCCTCCTATCTGAACAAACCGGAGGCGCTCTGAAACGCTGACCCATGCCTCAGAAACGAACACGTACACGCATAAAACTGCTCTCTCTCTCTCTCTCTCTCTCTCTCTCTCTCTCTCTCTCTCCCTGGTGGTGAATGTACCCTGGCGTTCGTGTGCACATGCATGCACAAACGCTAGTATGACATCATCTGCCACTGTGTAAGAGTTTGCCTATAAATAGAGATGGTCGACGATGACGTCCTGGCCTAACAAAGCGCCCCTCTGTGAATAACATAAGGATGAAAAGGGGCCATGTCACTGCTGCTTATCGTGATGAGCACCCAGCCAGTCGTGAATGATTTCGCCGCATGCTCATTAAAGCAACACCTGATGTTACAAGCAGATGTCATTAGAGGCGAGATCACTCGTATCAGACGCTTTGCGTTTGAGTTTTATGGGACAAATGGATGCAGTGAAATGATTGTTTTTGTATTCGAGTAATCTATGAGCTTTCTTGATTAGGTTTTTAAAATGATGCGAAAATTGTTGTAATTGTTCATGCCTACTACACAGAAGCCAAGATAAGGTGTCTATTCTTCTGTCCTCAACTCCAGGGCATTCAATTTTCTGTGTTACAGGAGAGAAGAAACCAGAAAAAAATTCACTTTTTAGATAGAACTGAGATCGAAGAATTTTGACTCCTTTCCATCAATAGTCAATTAAACAATTAGTTGTTTCAACTCTGAATAACATCTCCGGTGCATTTTGAGTTATTGGAGGGGTAGACCAGAATAAGACTGCATCCTGATTGTCCAAATTACATTTCTTTCCCACTGGTCAGATAAGAAGGCCTGTCTGATCATTTCTACATGGAGCTTACATGTTCTCGCTTGAGATGTCTCCAGGAACTCCATAAACAGTCTGTATAAAGATGCATATTTTGGTCAACTAGAGGCACTTAAATGATGTCTGGTGTGTGCTCTGTCATGGACCTGTCCAGAGTGTATTTCCTGCCTTCACCCTATGTGATACCCCACAACTCTGTTAAAGTATAAATCAGACATCCAACCATAATGGAGGAATAGACGGACAAGAACTTTGTTTTTTTTGTTGAGGATCATGTGTCATCGCCTCACAAAACAGCGGCGATGACACTGAGCCAGTGAGATGAAGATGGACCTTTGTCCTCGGGTCAACGTCAAATCTGCTTGTGGAGGCTGAGGCACTTTGATAAAAAAAAAAAGTCAGTGGGGTAAAAAGTGTGTCACTGTAACATAAGCGTGTTACGTAACTCAAGATGTCTCAGCGCTGAGTTTTAGGTTCATTGGAATGAAAGGCCTGATGCTCGTTGGGCCCATCCATCCACCTACGGCCCTGCTGTTATTACTATGGCCACTAGAGGGCGCCACCATACGAGACACATAAAGATAGGTCATGACAGCGTTATAATTTGGAGCCTATTCACGTAGAGCCAGTGTGTAGACTTTTATTTTACGGTCAACACAGGGATGTAAACAAATTTTGATGATTCGACGGATCGACGTCTGCGTGGACTAGATCAGTCGGTCTCTCCTGTCAGTCCAGCTCCACTGGATTGATCGTGAAACCGGGAGGCTGATGAATTATACATTCCCACTGCCGCCCGGCAGCTCGGTGTATCGCTGCTCACATTTACACTCAGTCATCTTGCATTTATTCAAGACCTGCACTGTCGCCAAACTCCACAGGACCGGAGAGACCAGCAGAGCTCATGTGTCAGGAACTTGCTCTTTGTGGTGTGTGTGTCTACGTGCACATGGGAATGTGTGTGTGTGTGTGTATGGAGTGTGTTTATACCGTCTGGGTCCGAGCTGTGGATTTAGACATCAGGAGCTTGGCATGCTGATTACAGAGGTCTGAAGCCACAGGGAACCACAGGAACTCTCTCTTTCTCTCTCTCTCTCTTTCTCTCCCCCTCTCTCTCTCTCTCCAGCTGCATCCCTCCATCAGTTCAGGCTAATATGCAGAAATTGAGGTGAGAGCGGGCCTCGATGCGGCCGGGGGTTCTTATGATAATTGGCCAAATCGCATAGCTTTGCTCCTCTCATCCATGCGCCGTCTCAGCTTACCTTCCCTCAATTACTTAATGCACAGTTAAGCAGTGCGGGGTGTAAGAGCACGCAGCACAATGAGGTTTATTACACGCCGTGGCACACACACTAAGCGCTGCTGACAGACTGTTATTGTTCCAGCTTAACTGATTTCTCATGGATTTATGAAGCCCAACGTCTCGGGCTGTTTTTTATTCCTCCTCAGTGCCACTCAAGAGCTTCTTCCAGAGAAAGTCTGCAGAGTTCACAAACGGTGCCAACGACTTCTGCAATGTCCACACGTTAGCGTTTGAGGCTTATCAGTTGCCACAACAGACGTTTTTTTTTTTTTCTCCCGGAGGATCTGGAGTCTCTGGAGTGAGGATATCCCATTTGGCGTGATCTGCTGCCAGCTCTCTCTCTCTCTCTCTCTCTTTCTCTCTCTCACGTCTAATGATTGCCTTATGGCGAGGAGATAATGGCCGGCAGTCCTATACCACAGACGTTCTGGGACGGACGAACTGCACTACTTGCACTTTTACGCCTCTGACCGTCCAAATGACCCGAGCACAGGATTAAAAATGTCAGCGAGATTGTGAGAGAGGAGCCTGCATGACTTATAAGAGTGCGTGAAGCAAGGAGGGGGAAGGGTGGAGAACTGGACTGTGTGCTCCTCGAGTTTGTATGTTGTGAGTAACAGGAGCAGGGGAAGGGGGGGGTCACGTAATTGGTTATCGCCATGACTCTTCTTCCTGGTTGAGGCAGAGGATTGGTCGGGCCAAGTGGCTGACTCAGCATCAGTAACGTCTCTGGCCATGAGTTTTGCACTTTGTTGTGACCACCAGTTTTATGAGCTGTGAAACATCTCCAGTGGTTGAGAACATGTGATGGATTGTTGGATTGAGTGTTTCTGGGCCGATTTTTCACGTTTCAGTGACTTATTCATAACGCTGGAGGACATTTATCCCACCCCGCTGCAGATTTTGTTGTATTTTTAGCCACGCTGAAGATATCCACTGGTCAGAGACCGAAATATCTGCACGATGGCTTACCATGGACTTTTTCCTTTTTCTTCCCCTCTGAAATTTTCTCGTTCACACTTGTTTTCAGTCTTTTTTTTTTATGTCCACTTGTTTTTCTGTTCCCAAGATATGCAGATAAATACACAGTGACTTTTGACAAAACTCTCCAGTCATTTCGAAAAGCCATAAACGTCCGGTCTCTAAACCGGGTTGTTTGTTCGTGACAAGGATTTATAAATTGCACATAAATTATACGTTTGTAATTCTCAGACAATCGCTCATACGTTTTATTGAATCCAGGCCCGCTCCATTCACGTAACCCAGCAGGGCAGCCGCGCTAGATCCGCACGGAAATACCTCACTGGTGAATGGTGAAGGAGCTCGTTTGCACCTGAGATGCATTGTTTTGAACACATTTCAAAAAACACGCAGAGTTGTTATTGAAGAGCTACGGCCTGAGCAGCTCTTGACTAAAATCAGCCAGATTTACTGGGAATTGCTTGTGGAGCCATGCGGCTGCATCTCAGGCCAGGCTCGAGGAGTCTGATCGGAAAATAGAGATACAATCAAGTCATTTTAGTCCCACATTGCTGTAATGACGTGCACTTACTGTCTTACGCTGTCTGAAATGACTTCTGGCCTTAGACTTGAAAATACATGGTTTTCATAGAGGGTCGCTTGTCAAAATACGACCACCCTGCTGTAGACAAATACTACGTATACTGAAACATGTGCTACAACTGGTCAGAGCAAACCCTTGCTTTATTTTTGTTATGTTTTTGCCCTTTTTTGATGGAGATGCGAACATCATCCACTTCATGGATCAAAAAATTGTGACCATCAAGGATGTAGAGATACAGAAGATCCTCTGTACCTACAGCCATCAGGCTTCTTTAATTATTCTGCAGATGGTAGATGAGCTACCAGTATTTCCTATTCCTGTCCCTACTCCTATTCACAGGTCACCTAGATCATGGCTCTCAGCATTATACAGTGGATGAGTTTCCAGCTGTCTCGGTATTTTCCTGAGTTTAGCAGGAGGCCACTTAGTAAATGTAGAATGAAAAGGCTCTGGAGCGAGTGACGGGGAACTCGCTGAGTTTACAGAAATGTGTTTGCATGAGAGCACGGGCCGTACATTTGGCTCGTGCCGGTGAAGTGATGTGAAGTGTTGTGTCGTCCCATCTACATGCCCCAGGTTGGATGTGCAGGCTGGAGCGGCCGGGGACAAAACGAGGAGGACAGCTCCCTCTCTCTCTCTCTCTCTCTCTCTCTCTCTCTCTCTCTCTCTCACTCTCTCTCTGTGCATGTGTGTGTATGGTATAATGGAGACGAAGCAGAGGGAGGATGAGTGCCGCGTAGTGCTCCGGTGAGGTCATCAGACTGTGGCTTCCCAGCACCACATCACACTGTTTTCTCTTTTTCGTTCTCCACCACCTCCTCTTTTGCAGACAGGATTCTTGAGCCCGAGCTGTTATTTTTGGAGAAAATAAGTCAGGAATAATAGAGGACTGGAGCGAATGAAGTGTGCAGGCAGCATGTGTGTGTGTGTGTATGTATGTGTAGCTGAGCCTGCTGCTACAGTAAGTGTGTCACATATGGATAGTGTTTGCATCATGGTGTGAATTTTATAGCGTCTCTCTGTGTTTTGATAGGTGTCTCACGTCTGAACACCAGATTCAGATTTGTCTGTAGATGAGCTGCCGATTGCAGCGACGGAGCTTTTACGTCTAGGAGCTATAACTCTACGAGCTAACGTGTGAACAGTCAGAAGACAGGAACTGTGGTTGCTCTGGCTCGGGCTGCCTTCACGTGGTTTCCACTGATATTCAAGCAGAAACCGTGTCTGACCTACATGATGCGCCTTACACTGATAGCACCACCTACTGTCTGTCCAGATAAAAAAAATAATCACTAGTATTTGCATAAAAGTAGCGGATGGAACCGCTTTTTGCTTTTTGCAGATTTTCATTGTAACTCGTATTGAAACTGAAGCGGCTGAATGGGATTCTGCCGCCACTGATTTTATTGCTCGCTGGCTCATTTCACAGTGTTTTCCTTTGTGGAAAATGGCTTATTAATGCAGGTATTACTTTATAATGTGCATCACATTCACATATCGTCCAAATCCGATGACGTCTAATTCCCTTATAGTTGGTGCGCTTGAGTCGATCCCACTCATTTGTGTTTCTCCTCATCCCTGAAGACATAATCTGCCTCTTCATCTCTTCCTTCACCTTGGCTCCTTTCTTCTTCCCCTCCATTTACCTCTTTCACCACTCGCCCCGCCTCCTCCCCTTTTATGTTTTATCTTCTCCCCACTGTTCTTTCTCCTTCATTGTGCATCGCTGGCCCGCAGGCATCCCTTTAGTGTTGGCTGGCATGCTGGTGAGTTCTCTGCCTCTTCCGTTATGTAACTAAATTTAACATGTTTGAGTCACGCGTTCGGCCATAGGTCGTGCTCCGAAGTGACGGCTTACATTAATGTGCACCCCAAGGCATCCACTCTTACCCTCCACTCTTAGTCAATGTGTGATACACAGTGTCTTTTTCTGGGGTGTGTGCGTGTGTGTGTAAGTGTATGTGTGTGTGTATGGGTGTGTGTGTGTGTGTGTGTGTGTATGCATTTGTGTGTATTTGGATTTGTCTCGCATGGTTGAGCAAGCACACGTGCCCGTCTGTGCCTCTTGACCATCTGCCTCATCGGCTGCAAATATAGGCGGCATGTTTGGTTTATTTGTACGTAAGTCAATGAAAGGGAGACGCTACATGCATGTGTTTATGTGTGTGTGTATGTGCATGTGTGTGTGTTGTGTGCTTACAGGGTGTACGGTCATGCGAGAGGAATCTACTCAGATAACCCTTTGAGTCTGGTTTTAAGTGCATGTTCGAGTGTTCATGCATTTGTGCAAGTGTGTGTGTGTGTGTGTGTGTGTGTGTGTGTGTGTGTGTATGGCGGGAGGGCCCCGGCTGTATCTCGCCAGCAGGTTGAGACGATGGAGAGGAGAGGTGGTGAAAGGTATGAGTGAGGGAGGCCCTCTCTGTCTGTTCCGTGTTCTTCAGGTTTGTCTGAGCGACGTCTGATACGAACCGAAACCACTTTGTCTGTTGTGAAACAGCCACAAAGAGCAGTCAAACACAGGGAGGTTCATTGTGTAGCATACGGAGGATAAAGTGGATGACGATAACGATAGAGAATGCACAAAGAGCGATATGGCGCAAACATGGACCGGCAGTGCCTGTCTCTCTGGTTTATTCACTGGACTCTAATATGCATGTTGAGTGCATTAACTCTAATGAACTAATGATGTCGTCGTTCATTTATATTTCATTTAACATTTAAGGAAATAAAGCAGAAATGTCAGTGTCCCTCTTAATCACGCTTTTGGAGTACCAGAGCAAATAATCCCTACCAACCAGCGTAATGTGATATCATTGGGACAATAAATTATTATTAAATGACTGAATGAAATAATGGAAAAACCAGAAACAACATCGTTTTTTTAATAAAAAACAATCATGGCAGTGCTTTATTCTGTTGCGGCAAAACAAACAAAGCCATACACTGTAAATTCCCTTCGTCCACCAAGTAATACAGCCATTTCATGTTTGTATCGTTTCATGTGTGTATTTGTTTATCTGGGATGATGTAAAGGCAAAAAAAGGTGAAGACATGTTTATGGTGAGACCTTCATTCTGAAGGCCAGGGTCAGTGCTCTGTGCTTGTTGTTCTGTGTGTGGTTGTGGGGTGTGTGTGAGTGAGTGAACAAGTGA
Organism: Karalla daura; assembly: GCA_029224185.1. NCBI lineage: Eukaryota > Metazoa > Chordata > Actinopteri > Chaetodontiformes > Leiognathidae > Karalla > Karalla daura. The sequence goes on along the minus strand of CM055189.1, from coordinate 11,052,143 downwards.
ATAAATTATGTGAATTTGCCATACATGTGTTCACACACACACATGCAGAATCACACACGCACCTCCATGTGGGGGCATGTGTGTAGTGTGTTAATCCAGTGAGTGAGTGAGTCAAGTCGAATGCACGAGCACATGTTGTGTGTTGTGTGTGTGTTTTTTTCTGACCCTGACCCTGTGATTAACTGCGTCTTTTCGAGTCTGGAAAATGATCGCGAGACAGAAAGAGCCTGTGGCCAAAAGAGACATGTCTCTATTTTTAAACCCACACTTCAGAGCGAGCGCAGCACCAGCGCCTTGCCATCCATATGAATGCAGCACAGAGAGGCTCGAGGAGCGTGTCTATCTATCTATCTATCTATCTATCTATCTATCTATCTATCTATCTATCTATCTATCTATCTATCTATCTATCTATCTATCTATCTATCTATCTATCTATCTATCTATCTATCTATCTATCTATCTATCTATCTATCTATCTATCTATCTATCTATCTATCTATCTATCTATCTATCTATCTATCTATCTATCTATCTATCTATCTATCTAAAAAAACAGAGTATTTTTTAATCTTCTCACAACTTGTTGTTAATCGTGCCCTCACAGTAAAGTAGTCAATCATATCCTCTACAACCACACACACACACACGTGTTTTTACAGTGTCGCAGTTACTTGAATATCTCTAATCTGTCTCCTTTGCTCTGCTTCTCCTCATTCTCTGTCAGATTTTCGTAACAGCCTAGAGAGAGGATGTGTGTGTGTGTGTGTGTGTGTGTGCGTGTGCGAGTGTGTGCATGTACATGTGTGTGTGTGTTTGTGTGTGTAAGTGTGAACTAGCTTGTGTCTCAGGATCTCCACCCCTTCTTACATCTATGCGTATACTTCAAATAACGTGACACTTCTTCCTATAAAGCTCTGAGACCTGAACAAACACTTGTTGGAACAAATGTACGTGTGTGTGTGGAGGGGGGTGTTGTATTTATGCTTCCTGTTAAAGCAGTGTTGTTGCTAAGTGTGTGTATTGAAGACGTGGGGTCGAAGAGGGATGTTGCGGCATAAGAAAAAGGAAGAGGAAGTGATCCATTTTGCTATGCCGTCTCTTTCGCTCCTTGGAAAAACAAAAAACAAACACAAAGTCGTTTTATTTGGCTGCTTCTCAACAAGGCGACGGTTCTCTAAGTGGCCCCCTGCTGTGTTAAATGTCTGATCGTGACACGTCTGTGTTTTTGTGTTTGCCTGTGTGTGTGTGTGCCCCAACACCTCTATACTCTCAGTGAGTAACGACACATTCAGACTGTGAATAAAAGCAAAGTAATTTCCTACAGAGGTCAACAAGCTCTTGTTGATCACGCGGATTGTTTTCTTGCTAGTGAAAATGCCTCACAGAGAGGGTCTTCATACCCCCAAGAGTCCTGGAATGAAGTTTCCTTTGACGAGGATTGTTGAAAACACTCTTTAGTCCATTCATTTAGAAATGTTAGGATGATGGCTTCTAACACCCTAATGCGGTTAGAGTGGCAACAATAGATAGGTAGAAGATAGAAGGAAGAAAGAAAGAAAGAAAATGGAAGGATGGTAGATAGTTTGATAGATCTAGATTTAGGTGTAGAATGAAGGGAGAGAGGAATACATAAAACAGAAAGTAAGAAAAAAGAAAGGAGGAAGCAATGACTATAGATAGAGTAGATAGATAGATAGATAGATAGATAGATAGATAGATAGATAGATAGATAGATAGATAGATAGATAGATCGATCAATCGATCGATAGATAGATAGATAGATCGATCGATCGATCGATCGATCGATCGTCAAGTAACAGTAAAACAGTAAAAACAACAATATAAACAGTATAAATCACCTACTCTGTGAAAGTAAACTATGATTTGCAAAGTAAGAACTGTTGCAAAATGCCATTCAAGTCAGACAGTCAAAGCTGTTATATAGTGTAATGGCATGTGGATGTCTTCGCTGCTGGTTAAATTGTACTGTAGGACTTTTCACTTATGGACTCTGTCCAGATTTTTGCATTGAGACCTTCTGTTAAGGAGTTACGGATCAGTATCCGAGGAGTGTATTTCTTTGTAAGGGAGGATGGGAAAGTTGTTGGCTATTGATGGAATGGCAGAAAACAACCAGTTGATATAATTCTGGGCAAAAAGGCTCAGGGAGTAAAGATAGAGCGAGAGAGAGAGAAAGAGAAAGAGAGAGAGGTGTGTGTGTCTGTGTGTGTGTGTGTGTGTGTGTGTGGGGGGACTCCATATGAGCAGCACATGGCTGTGGACGTCTGCTGTGCTCACTTGTTATCCTGACACACTGAAGACATTAAAAGTTGGAGGAAGTAAGAGCAAGGGAGACAGAGGAGGGGAGGAAAGAGAGGGAGGGAGGGAGGGAGGGAGGCGAGAGGGAGGGTTGAAAGAGGGGGACAGGGTGACTAAGTCAGGAGAAAGGGGAAGTCTTCATGAAGAAAAAAGGGAAGGGAAGGAGGCAGTGGAGAGAAAAAGGAGAGGTTACATGTGGCTATTTGAGGTAGCCGCCGAGTTATGGAGCGAGACAGAATAGCCGGTAAGTCCGTGTTTGTTTGTTGTTGTTTTTTTCCACCCTCCCCAAAACTGTTTTCAATGCCCCAGAGGGTTTTTATCTTTTGACTGTTTGAGTCTTTTCTTTGTTAGCGCGCAGTGTGTGTTTATTTGACTTGGTCATTTGAAGCAGAGAGAGCTCCGTCTGTCAGCCTTAACTCTCTCTCCAACTCTGACCTTTCTTCCACTTATTCGTACTGATTTGTGACTGACAGTCAGAGCTAAGATCACAGCAGAGCGTTCACACTGTTTCTGACCGGCTACCACACACACACACATAGACATACACACACACACATACAGAGGAGAGACTGGTGTGATGGGCTGTCAGAGAGACGACTCCCCGGAGTCAGGAAACGTAATCTCTCGCTACAAAGTGGCTGCTGCGCTGTAATTGGAAATCTCAGTCCAAGATTTTTTGACTCGCGGTCTGACCCACATACGTACGCCACCCAGGATCCAAGATGGGCAGAGTTAAACCCTCATGCCGTCACCACATGATTGGACTTTAAGCTAAGTTGTCAGATTAATTCTGAGCGACACAGATGGTTTATTTTAAGTTACCGGGGGAGGGTGGGGTGGTGGGGAGTTAGAATCGCAGCTCATATTGTCCACTAATGTGATTTAGCATTCGACGGGCAGCTTTTGAGGAAGTTGGGGGTGAATTAGAATCTGCAGCACAGACGAAGTGTTTCCTTTTAATCAATTTCTCTTTGATTTGGATGTGCAGTTTGTCGAATCCTAATGGAGATTCAGTGGAACTTCTGTTCTGGGCCATATGTGTTCAAGTCTGCGCTGAGAGGATAAGACTAATCTAACATCTTTCAGTGATTAAGGCTGGACATCAAGCTGAGCGACACTCTGCAAATTAGGTTTTAATTCGACCGTTAATAAGCCGAGTCCAGCCTCCTTTCACGGTGCAGCCATTTTTATTTCCACTTGGTGGCAGTGTTGCAGTGTCATTTTGTCAGCCAATGACCACCATTTCCCTCCTCTCTGTGAAGTGTTCCATGTGGATGATTCACATTAGCAGAGGGTTTTTTTTTTATTTCATGAGAGGTGGAGGAATTTAGTGCGGGCTGGCTCCAGTGGGGGCAGGGAGTGGATGAGGTGAGGTGATGGAGCGTTCTTTTTCCAACGAGCAAAACACTGCTCCCTCCCTCCATCCTCTCAATTGAGGAAGTCCGGCGTGGGCCGAGTTACTTCCTGGTTTTCAACCTGTGCTGGGGCGCCTTTCTCTGGACCCGATGTCTTGACCACAACAAGCCTGCTCCACCACCCACTCCTCATTTGAGATACAAGATTTAAGTCATTACTTGGCTCTATTATTGATCGCTATATGTGCAGGATAATGTGCAGCGACATGCACGAGGTAGGAAAACAAAGTGAACGTGCAGTGGCGTATCCATGGGGTGGCCAGGGGTCATTGACCTCCACATATGAGGTGCGTTCAGGTACCATCAGAAAAAACCCTGCACTTTTTAAACTATGGATTGGGAAAATCTGTCATTTGTCATAACTCAGTGGACTGACTACTACTACTTATGTCAAATACTATTAGCATGTACATTTTTCTACTCAATAGAAATATTACAATAAATAGGTAATAAAATAAATAAACAGAATGACATAGAACACATTAAGTACCAGGGTTCAGGGAAGATAAAGAGTCCAATATGTGTGAGAGGCAGGATGTTCAAAGTGGCTGGTGCAGAGCTCTGCAGTCCAGAGCACGATGTGTGTGAGTGTACGGTTTTTGGGGAATGGTGGGGCTGGGGAGTACATAGATCCCCTGGTAAGTGTAGAGGCAGCTATCACTTTAGTCCCATCTCCGGCATCTTCATCTCTGCTCCGAGTCACCTCCACTCCCCTTCTCCCAATCAAAATAATATGTTCAACGGGACGATATGCTCGTGCCACGACTGTCCCGTCCCGTATGGTGTCCACATTGACTCGATATGTGATGTTTAATGGCTCGCACACTGCCGTTAAAGCTCCAACAAAAGGGGAGAAAAGCAAAAAAAACAAAGGATCGGATTTGAGCGAAGTGCTTGAGTCGGGCGGCTGCTTGATGTCCTGCCAGCGGGACAGGCAGAGAGTCGGTGCACTGTCGGGCCGAGATGACACTAATTGCAACAATTGCATCGCCTGTTTAGCATCAAACTGACAATAATGAAAGCAAGGATCTGGTAGTTGGAGTCAGGGGGTTAGAGTACTGAGGACAGTTGCAATCTTCTCATTCAGAGAGGGCCGATTGCTTCACTTCCTCAGTGTGAGGAGCGCAAGGTAAAACCTGCTTGTGTTTCCTACGGGCCACACAGAGGCACAGTGGTTAGCACTGTCGCCTCACAGCAAGGTCACTGTTTGCATGCAATAGTTTGCATGTTTGCATGTGTGTGACGTTTTTCAGTTTCCTCCTATAGTCGAAAAAACATGCATGTTTACTGTAGAGATAGACTGGTGCCCTGTGACACCAGCTGGTATATATAGGCTGCAGTAAACAAGTGTTTTCCCAGTCAATTAATCATTTGATTGCTTTTTTTGATGAATCGAGTAATTGGTCTTCAGTATGAGGCAATGTTGCTTCACAAAAGGCCAAGATGAGATCTTTAAATGCCTTTCTTTGTTTAATATTCTGCCGCAGTGATGAAAGGAACCAGAAAAATTTCAGATTTAAGAAGCTGAAATCAAAGAACTTTGACTTGATTTTGTAAAATCAATCTCAAAGTGTGTTTATCATTGATTGGTTGTTGCAGCTCTAAGTGCCAAGTACGTATCACATCTACAAAGAATCTAACTCAGTCATGATTTAGGGAACACGCCCGGGGCAGTGGAGTCAGGATTGAGGGTTGAACATGCCACTCCACATGCTCCCAGGCTCTCTAGCTTTAAGGCTACCACGGCCCCTCGTATTATGGGCCCTTTCAATTAACATTAACAGCCAACATTCGACCGAGCCTGGTTCCTGTTTGCTCTCTCCGCTCCACTTGGTTCATGCACATAATGTTGAATGTAACTTTTTAAATTGGCCTTTAATTTAATGGTATGTGAGCTTTAATTGCACACGCGTCCGTCTCTCCTGCCTCCTGTCTCTGCCTTGACTTTTTTAGAAGCGCCGATGTGTCCACCCAGATCCCTGCCTGCCCTCGCCTTAAAACTTAAAACACACACGTGCAGCAAACCCCCACCCACTTCCCACAAAACACACATGAACCCCAGAGTCAGAGGAACTCGAGGAAATCACCCGGGCTCACCGTGTTCCATAAAAGAAGTGTACAGGATATCCTCTATGAGTGAACGCCCCGCGGCTCTCCTCCCACCGTCCCCTCCCACAGCAACACCTCATATTGTTTCTCGGATTATTATTCACCAGTGATAAGTGAGCGAGCCGGGAAAACAGTCCAGGAAACAGGACGGGGGGTGCGGGGCAGCCCCACCTTCAGTCGCCCTGAGGGAGGGGTCTGACAGGTGAGATTGTTCAGCGTGATGCGAACAGGGGTCAGGCCAGAGGTGACCTAACAGAGACGGACGGACTCTGCTGGGTGGCTGCTGCGCTCGTGGTCAAAAAGCTGCAGAGAGAAAAACCAGCGTGTGTCAAAAATATACATTTTGAGGCCAGGATATGTGTATCTGTTTCATATATAGAGTGCTTATACCTTATCAACCTGTATTACATACACAATACACAATCGCTTTTGTATTTCTGCAGCAATTTAACAGAAATCCCTGTAAAAGATGCACTAATGTGACATAGTTATGAAGATAACCATGCAGCCTGAAACTCACCTCTATTGACTTATCAATGTGTTATCAATGACATGTATTTCAGACAGACTTTGGGTTTTCTGACATGAAAATTACTTGACATTACATATAGTATGATCCAGTACACCTCTGCAGTCCTTGACCTATATACCAATACATCTGTACTTTACACACTTGGTTTATGAAAAGTTTCGTCCATGTATGCGTCACCTCTCACATTAAACCAACAGGAAACCTTTCACGTCTGTGGGTTTCACGTTGTCTACAAATGGTGTGAACATGATTGTTTGCTTCACAACAGGTTATCAAAGCCTCTGCAGATCCCTGCTATATGAAATCCTCCCTGCAAATTATTATTTTGTTTTTTTTTGCAGTGTCCAAGTTCTAAAACCACTGGAATAATACCGCAGCCAGCATAAATTGTCCCACACAGATTTTTAGGCCAATTTAAAAAGCTTACTATGAAAGAGTCAAGGACGGTATTTTTTTTTTTTCCAAAGAACTGTCAGATAAATGAAAACACACACATGCAAGCGTGTGAGTAGTGGCACAGACTGAACCCGAGCCAGATTGTGTGTTTGGATTTGCGCAGCGGTGTCCACTACCCTGTTTGATTACACAGTATTTCTGAAGTGACAGCGTGTTATTTAGGCCTTTAGTGAGTTTATTCCACTCACAGGCCCGAGAGACATTTTGTCAAATTTCCTTGACGTGCAAAGTCAAACCGATCGCATCTGCACGGTGTCACAGAGGTAAACGGTGCGACCGCACACAGTAGCTCGTATGGCCAAATACAGCGAAACGCTCAGAGATAGAGCGGTTGGTTTAGTGCGACTTCCTGCCAGTAAATGGCTGTGTTGTTTTCCTGTTTGGCGTCGACTGGCCTCACGACAAGGCCTTAACTATCAGGCACCTGATGAAGGTCATAATAACATAATATAGAGAATGACAGGCGATTACTCATGACTCAGAGGGTGCGTTACTTCCACTTTGTGTGAGTAATGTGATGAAAAATGAAAACCTGAGGGCATCAATCTTTTTTTTTTGTTTCTATAAAAGAGCTCAGGTTTAAGTGAATTCAGGATCTAAACAAGCTGCAAAGTGAGTCACGACTCTAGGACAGTTGCTTCAGCGACATGATTGATGAAATCTGTCAAGCTCCCCTGATGAAATCATTAAATTACACAGTGTGTAATTCGTAAGCAGATTACGCCATTTCACACCCGTAATTGTTGTTATTAACAACTTGCAGCACACACAGACACACATACGGAGCCTGAATGACACTGGTTAAGCAGATTTATCCTTCAGTGTGCAAAGGCCCCTGTGTTTAGCAGTGCTATTTCAGGGCCACCGACACACACACACACACATACACACACACACACACACACACACACACACACACACACACACACACACACACACACACACACACACACACACACACGTGTTCTGGCCTCATATTCATATAATGTTAGTCTCTGTACTAACACACACACACACACACTCGCATGAACACACACTTCTCCAGATGTTGTTTTGGAGCTTTCCCTCGTTCTGTCGCTCTGCTTGGCTGCTGCAGCCAGCCCAGAGCAGAGTGTGTATCCATGTTTAGATAAATACACACTGGCTGGCTCGGGGAGGTGTGTATTTCACACACACCGTCTGTTTTGGTTTAATTGAGTACTACAGAGGCTTGCGGCGTATGGTTTTACAGTGCAGCCCACTTGGACCCTGCATGGTCACTGAGGGGCCACACACTTTGAGGACTGTAACATATGTACTTATATATAGACATGCATCCTTGTGTGTGTGTGTGTGTGTGTATGTGTGTGTGTGTGTGTGTATGTGTGTGTGTGTGTGTGTGAAATAAAGACACATGCACACAAGACAATAAACACATTAACTACTGTATGGAGCAGGAGTTAAACTGCACATAGCATATGACAAGAAGCATCTCGGGGGGCATAGATTTGTCCAGTTAAGTGCATGATTGATGGATTGAGGATATAGTTAATGCAAACTCTGTGTGTGTGTGTGTGTGTGTGTGTGTGTGTGTGTGTGTGTGTGTGTGTGTGTGTGTGTGCACACTATTGTTATTGCATGGTCCTGTTCTCTGTCACAACACACCTCGGTATTAGTGCAATGACCAGACCGTGCCATAAACACACAGTGTCGTTCAGTGTTGCCATCGACCTCTCAGGTGTTAGGGTGAGGGGCCGCTAGGTGGGCGTAATGCCGACTCGAGAAAAGAGCTTTTCATTCAATTGGGATTTTTCTGAATTCCCCACAGGCTGTAAAAGTGCCAGACGCTGGTTACACTGGTGCTGTGGCATTCATTCTGCCTTCTCCGGGGTCAAAAACACATTGTGGTGCATGATAGATGTGTGACAGTATCTCTCCACTTCCGTAGTTTACGCTTCCTTTGCATGCAGATTGTTATGACCTCAACCAGTGTGGTGGAAATGGTAAAACCGAGTGAAAATAAAAGAGACCCCCTCCCACCCTCCTCCTCCTCCTCCTCCTCCTCCTCCAAAGAGGAAATTGCACACTTGTGACCAATCAGTAGGCGCAGTGATAGCATCATTATTTGCGTGTTTCTGTGACAGATTCATGGATAAGAAATACTGCTGAGCATCCCACAGGGACACGGAGGATACGGTTAAGTAAATGCCAGTGCGCCTCTGTATGTGTCATCACGTTAGATTACGTTATCAACATCTTTTCAACAGCGTTTCTTCCGCCGGACTCAAAATTTCCCGTGGCGACTTCGAGGCCAAGAAGTGCAACCAGACCCGCCTGCATCAAAAGCCCGGCTTGTCGTCGCCGTCCCTCTCATGAGGGAAGAGGGGAAGCGGTGCCAGATTACCTGGTCAGGACGTGTCCACCGAGCTCAAATTCCCTTGTTCCTTCCCGGCTCTAGGACGGTGTCACAGAGGGCAGGTCGGTGCACGAAGCACCCTCCGATTCCCCAGAGGCACTCGGCCCGGCCAGTGAAGCCTTTCAGGGGGTTTTTCCATCGGAGCTTCTACAGAAGTGAACACACTTTAATTAACATGCCAGACTTTTTTCTTTTTTTTCTAGAAGTTGTTTACTCAAAAAAAAAAAAAAAAAGAAAAACCCCAAAGCCTCAAATTGTAGTCTGGCTCCAGGACTGTGTGTGACAGAGTGAAAGTGGTCCGGTCCTTCTGACGGCCACTGGAAGACACCGATATGGCCCTGATTGCAGGTTAACTCGGTTAATGTGACTGTGTTACGTGTGGCCCACTTTCACTGTCATAGCTGCTCAGAGGCCAAGTGAGGAAATCAGACCTGAGAGCCACTTAACGGTAGAGAAAGAGAGAGAGAGAGACAGAGAGAGAGAGAGAGAGAGAGAGAGAGAGAGAGAGAAAACATCTTGGGGAATGACAGGCTCTGTTGTTAAGTGTGTCTGTGTGTGAGTGTGTAGTGGGGGCAGGGGAACCACACACACACACACACACACACACACACACACACACACACACACACACAGACACACATAGTGGCAGGACATGAGGAAGAAGGGGGTGTGTGTTTCTAGAATGGGAGGAGAAGGGAGGAGGCTCGCCCTCTCGCTCTCTCTGACGTCTGCACGCAGCGATACAGAGAGAGAAGTTGGTGGGAAGTCAGAGAAAATAAGTCGTGGACTCGTTCTCTGTTTTAACAAGTTGTTCAGAATCAAACTGCTTGGAAACAAAAAAAAAAGTGAGAGAGACAAAGAAGTCTGCCGGCCAAAATGTCTGATTCTGGGGTCAATCCACACTTGGAGGGAATTATTTCGGACTTTGAAGGTTTGTCATTTTGTTTACTGCTTTTCATTAACCTAGAATAGTCATTAGACAGCTTGTGAAATCTGCTGCTGGTTAAAGTACTAATACTGAAAAGGTATTTATTACTTATTCGTTCCACTCTGCGTGTCTGTGAAGGACCTCACAGAACTTACTCAGCATATTTTATGACTGTATTCACTCTGTGTGTCTATGAGTGTGTGTGTGTGTGTGTGTGTGTGTGTGTGTGTGTGTGTGTGTGTGTGTGTGTGTGTGTGTGTGTGTGTGTGTGTGTGTGTGTGCTTGCTAAAAACAGGGTGGTGGGCATATGCTTGCCAAGTTCCCTTTGCCTGTGCTCTGTTATCGATTATATCGCAGAGTTACGTCAATAATAGGAACAAACACACAGTGGTGACACCAGCACCGGAAAAGCCCCCAGCTGAAGGCAAAGAGAGGGGAGGACAGTGGATACCTCAGCAGCACTAAGGGCAAACATCTGTCTGACTCCTCGTACAACTCTTACAACTGTATGTGTGTGTGTGTCTGTGTGTGTGTGTCCTTTGTTTGCTAAGCCAGCGTGGAGCTGACTTTAATTCTCTTTGTCCTCCTCTTCCTTCCTCTGCTACTCTGTGATTCTTCCTTCCACAAGACTTTCCTGTTCCTGCTCTGGTCAGAAAAAGAAAAAAAAAAGAAAAGGAAAATAAAGTGTAACTTCTCTGTTATCACACAACTTCTGTATAAATCCACCTGATTTACACTGAATCCTCAATCAGGTGACTGCTTGCTCAATCCAATATTTGGACACGAAATGCTGCATAACTCCTCTCTGTTTCTACTCTTTATGCATGACTGAGGTTTTTAATGTGACTTTCAAGAAGTTTCAGATGAAGGATATGATAGTTTCAACAGCTACTGCAATAATTACAAAGAAAAGGATTGTTTTTTTTTTCTTTAGCATCATTGAATAAACCTGTCGATCTGGTCTTCAGATGCCAATATTTCCATTTTCATGTTTGTGCATGTGTCTGTGGAAATGTGTCACCTTCGCGAAAAACATCTCTCTTTCACTGGAAATGGATGAGGTCAGAGTATAAAAAGTCAGTGTGTCTGGATCACCCCCCCCCCCCCATTTAGCCCCTCCCACTGTCTCACTGTCCTATGTCCTTGTTATGTCCTTGTCTATACAATCACAGTCTCAGCTCCTAATGGGATGGTGGCTTTAAATCACTGCTTTTCAGCATTGCTGTTTAAACACTTCTCAGCCAAGTATCAATGGCCAAAACTTCCCATCTGCAGGATTTTCTGATTGGCATGGTTTTACTTACTTTGGATGAGAGCATGGAAGGATGCTCATACTTTTTAGTGATACCAAAAAACATATAGTGTATTATACCCAATGACAAAGAAAAGCAAAAAAAGAAATTTGCAGGTTTCTCAAAAAGGTTTTTCCATTTTGGCCGTCGGCATGTTCTTTTCTGGGCCCGCTCTGGCCTTTATTGGCACCCCATATCTGCAGGAAGCATCATTTTGTGAGTGTTGGCCGGACGCTCCCGTATGCATGCAGACCATTTTTGTGCAAATGCTGGAAGTTCATGTCAACAAGTTTATTCTTTGTGACGCAAGCAGGCAATGAAGCAAAATGTCAGTGGATTAACTCCCAAATGAAGTTAGAATAAAGTCAGTATGAAATTCTTTTGCTTTCATCCACTCGCTCTCGTCATGTATTGTCAGTTTCAGCGTTCAGTGTCTCCTGTCTGCACACAGACACCCATACCTGTACCCAGCCCATTGTAACGACCATCGCAATTTACCAGCAGATTAAACTGGTCCGTGTACACAGTTGTAGTGCTTCGATCTAGGGCAGAATTAGCTGAGGAGAGAAAAGACTCGGCCGGCTAAATCCACATTTTATCCCAGATCATTATATTTTCCACTACATTGCACTTTGCAGTATCTCGCAGAGGGAAGGGAAAAGGCATGAGCGAGGGAGAGGGAGAGCCAGAGTAATTGGTCTGAACACTAAAGATATAATAATGCCTCTTGGATGGACGCTCGCATTGGACCATTACGGAAAATGGATGAACCCTCCGCAACCACTATACACTCGCTTGTAATATTACGGTCCTCTAAAAGGCAGAAAACGTCTCAGCTGCTTCTAAACGTACAGGGTGAGTCAGAGAAAAGAGGCGGAGGCCAGAACGAGACCATATTTGTATATTCAGACCTTGCACAGTCCTACAAAGTGCGCGAAGAGCTCAATCTGAAGTATTTTGTAGTGGCTGTGTGCACCAAAGTGCCATGCATGTGGACTCGGGGAGGAAATGAACATTGAAATGGAGAAAGAGAGAAGAGAGAGAGAGAGGGAGAGAGGGAGAATGTGTGTGGTACAATTTCCAAGCCTGGCAGAGAGGCCGGCGTCTTTTATTAAGCTGGTTCGAGTTGGTCCGGTGCGTAAATACAACACTTTCTTAACGGTTCTCAGCGGCCCTGTTCGTCCTTCGAAATGTATTAAACCGCGGGGCGGCAGAGAGAAGCACGGGAGGCACTGCTTGTATAACTGTTTTTAGAATCAGTTGTATGTATAAAAAAAAGAAACGCTGTTTACTGCCTGCAATTTAAAGTCTTTTGTTAGTCCCTGCTCCATCAATGAACGCACACACACACACACACAATCTGCTCCCTCTGCATCATGTTCTAGACCCTCTAATTTTCTGACAGGTTCACTATGTATTTAATGTATTTTTATTTGTTTATTTTGTGCCGAAGCATCTTACAAGGCTCGATTCACACCGTTACAGGTCTAAAGAGATTAGTCAGCTATTATATCAATCGTTTCGGTTTGTTTTTGAGGCGTAATCCTGTCATCTCAGCTTCTAAATGTTATCATATTGCAGTTTCTTTTATTCTCCGTGACAGGAAACTGAAAATCATTGAGGAGAGGAAAAAATAAAGGCATTGAAGACCTTATCTCGGCCTTTGTGGAACAATTTTGGGTCATGTCATGAGTTGAACAAGTTATCGAAGACAAAAACAAGCGTTCGTCGCAGCCCGAGATTGAATCTTGTAATTTCTGCCTGAAGGTCATGCATTTCCTGACTCTCACACACACACACACCTCCCAGCTCGCTCTAACACAGTGTTAGCAGGTGTTAAGTGGAATGCAGTCGGTGTCTTTATCCCTTTCGCTGGCCACTGATGTAAATCATCATGCCGGTGAAGTGGAGATAGTTAACCAGCGCTTGATCAAAGAGACAAAACTAGGCTTTGACCTGTCGAGGAGTTTCAGAAGAGCCTGAAGCTACTCAGCAGGTCGGCTGCTCACCAGCTGCCCGAGTGACTCTGAATATCTGTGTGTGTGTGTGTGTCTGTGTGGGAGGGGGGGGGTGCATGTCTTTATACGTGTGTGCACTTAATAATCTCCAGTCATGGGTGAAATAAGTTCCTGGTTTTGAATTAGGAATCAGATCCGGCTTTAAAACATGCTTCTCTTCAGCCAGACTATCTGAACCGTGGACTCGCCTCGCTCTGTCTCCCGTCTTCACCGAACACTCAGGGATTCCTCGGAGCTGGACTCAGGGTGTCGGCCAGAGCCGGAGGGAAGCAGGCAGTAAATCTGACACGGTGAACCGTGTGCGCTGCTGCTGGTCAGCGTTAGTAAACCCAGCACACACATCAGCGGGCAGGAAGCTCGTGTTTGACAGTGTAGCATTAAGGTTTCATCGGACCCAGCGAAATACCGTAGTGTGAAATTCAATCATGCGCTGTTTGGCCTTGTCTTGTCAAATAAGAAGTTTTTCCCCCCCGATTTCGAACCACATTGACTTGTGTTCTGCGGCTGCTGACATCAGATAAACTGCGCTGTGAGGGAAAAAAAAAAAAAAGCCTTTGTATAATCAGTGTTTGACAGGGAGTAACTGTCTCGATCACTTGACTTATTGCCTGAGGCTTGGATTACAAGACGGATTAGGAGTTCAAGGCTGCGTACGGTACACCGCATTATGTTACAGTGCATCCTTTATTAATTCATGTACTGTACTGGGGTCGTGGGATTTTTTTTTACTTATGGTCAAAGTTCTCCCTCAGACTGTTCCACATTGGTGAGACTGTCTTATTTATCATGATCAAGATGCTAAAGCAGGAAATTCAGCAGCACAGAGGACCAGGCTTTTACTTTCTTTTGTTCCTTTATTTGCTCACTTTATAATGTTCCAGTGGCGAGCCTTTGTGATTCCTAATCTGCGCTTGTTTGTTTTGGTAATTTAGAGTCGATGCTGTTCGCTGTTAATGCTGCGTCAACAGTTTGTACATCTGGTTTATGTTAAAATCCTCCCTTTACTTTCCTACGAGGCTTTTATTGTGACACATCTGAAAGGAAGTGCAGAAAGTCATCGTCAGCAGCCCAACACCCTCAAAGAAGCAGAGTGACATGACTTCTTTTCCACTGACGCAATGCTGGAACTGGTCCTGGCCTTCAGAACCGGACCAAACCAAAGAACTGAAAAATACTGGCTCCAGAGTAGCACCTCTTCTGTGCTGGGCCAGGAGTAAGTACCAGAGGTTATTGAGACCAACAAGAACAACAAGTCTGACTTTTCTCTTGCTACGCTAATGATGATGGGCCAAAAAAGGAAAGGTCCTATACAGTGACTTAATGACTCTTGAGGGTGGAAAAGCAAAAAGTTAAACGAGCACTGGAACCGGAGACAAAGATCAGGACGAGATAGTTATTTATTTGGTTGGGATATCTGATTTTACAAACATAGAATAAGACTGATTATTATGATTTACAAGATTCCTTTTAAGCAGATCTGTCCCTGATGTTTGTCTGACATATTAGTGCCTCTCAGTGCTGGGATAAAGTTAATGTTTCATTTTTTCCACTTTTCTCAGCCTTTCACTATCTAGTATTTCAGAAATTATGAAAAAAATCAGATGGATAGATACTTTCCTTTACTTACCCGAAGAAAATTAAGGGGCGATGTAGCTTATTGGATGATAACATACACATACTCTCACATATGATGTATGAGTCTGCACGAGTATGTATTTTATGAGCATGTATATGTGATACACAGCTACTCATTCACTCATGAAATTAAATGAGACAGAGAAAAAAACTACCTTGCAATTAAAAGCTTGGAAAATATATATAAATATGACCAAATGTACTTAAGATATGCAAGTGTTGCTGTCAGGTGTCTGAAGTCACAGTAGGAAGTGACCAAACATGTCGATGTTTTCATTCTTTTTCTTCCAAATTCAGAGTAAACACTTAAAGACCTATGTCACTTTATTTGGACAAGACTCCAAAAAGTGACTTATCAGTAACCAAAGCAATAGACTGAGTTGTGTAATATCCTCCTGGGCTGTACTAGCAACAAAGAACACAAACTAGATAGAGCAAAGGAATGTACAAGCTCTACTTGCAAATGCGCTGAGTTATGTTCGCTCACTGATACAAGTTGTGATGAAATCGTGAGCTCCCGCTCCAGTAGACAGGCCCAGCCCCTGTTTACCGCTGTCAGCCCCACCTACTGTCAGTGATAGTGAACACAATAAGTGGCAGCGTTGTCTTGACCTGTTTCCACCCCCACCTCCTCCCCAGCCTCCCCCTCTATCAGTGTCCCTCCTGTCTCTCTGTTTGTTTTCCTCCCTCCGGCTCGGCACTATCTCCTCTGAGAGCTTCTGGACGGAGATGATACTAAAAGTGTTTTTTTTTTGTTTTTTTTGTCCTTGCTAGAAATGTGATGAGACTGATGATAAAGAGGCAGGCGAGCCCAACACCTGCGCTGCATTATGACAGATGACCGTGAAGCTGGCTGCAGGGATGCAGCTGCCTCCATCTTTGTTTTCGTTGCAGGCAGTGCTGTAATCGCGGCGTTATATTGTCCTCGCCGCATTATCTTCCCACACGAAACACGGCGAGATACAGGACACCGGGCGGTGATAGGTAGCGGAGGGACGCTGGGAGACGAGACTCCTGGCTGCTGTTAATGAGTTCCCTCTGAGGTGGACTGGACCTCTGGTTTCCAGCTCATAGTCTGGGAATGCTGTTTCACTGGGAACAATACTCCTTCATCCATCTGTCAGTCCTACACTCGCGCACAAATGCTCTTCCTAGTGCTCCGGGATCCCATCCTGCACTTATGACATTCATGCAAGGAATACCCTGGATGGTAGTAAAAAGCCAATTTCCCCTTTTTAATTCGGCTGAGAGAGAGAGAGAGAGAGCGAGAGAGAGAGAGAGAGAGAGAGGGAGAGAGAGAGAGAGAGAGAGAGAGAGACGCGGTTGTCCTTAAAACCAGAGGAGTTGAGTGATCATCTGGGCGAGCGATGCCCTGAACGGATCTTTCCATTCTCCGGATTCCCAGACAACATTAAAGCGCAGAAAGATTCAAACTCAGTTCTGCTCTTAAATCATGCACCCTTGACTGCACGCTCCCAAAAATACAAACAAATGTCTTGAGAGGGAAGCACTCAAGCGCTCCGCTGTAGCTGTGCGCCCGAGGGCACATAATCACAAAGCAGCCAAGAACAGAAATACTAATCCAAGATCACTTAACAGGTCACTGGCAAAACAACGTCTCGGTTTCGGCTCGTTCTGTTTCGACAGTTCTTTCGAGCGACACCCTCCCGACGTTCGACCTCCGCTCTCGCTTTTGCAGCTCGTCCAAAAAAATGTAACTGAAGTGTACGGCGAGCGTCGAGAGACGTCTGCGCTCGCACGGCTTCCCGAAGCGCCCGGCTCTCCTTAGAGGAGCTGAGAACGAGCGCTCCTGCTCCTCGCTTTTCACTGGAGTCATGCAAAGCGTGCGGCGTAGCCTCTCAGCTCCTTAAGAAATGTGCAGGCCAGTTCTGGCAAGGCTGACTTTTATTCTCTGGCCGCAGCTGAAAGTAGCCACAGACTTGGACTCGCTCTCGGGCAATCATAAAAACACAAGACAGAGGAAAGCTGGGGTAAGAAGGACACAGTCCAGTGGCAATATTGGTTTGGACGCCACTCACAAGTTGCTACTTTATCGTATATGATTTTTGAGTGCGCATGGCATCAGATGTATCGCACATCAAAAGATGAAGAGGAAGACAATTTCTAATTGCTTATTGCGGGTTATATTTTACATTTTCTGTTTTGCCACTAAACATGCAGGTACGGGGGCAA
Source organism: Karalla daura (assembly GCA_029224185.1). Taxonomy (NCBI): domain Eukaryota; kingdom Metazoa; phylum Chordata; class Actinopteri; order Chaetodontiformes; family Leiognathidae; genus Karalla; species Karalla daura. The sequence continues at coordinate 11,034,848 of CM055189.1, read as the reverse complement.
AACTGACAGTACAAGTACGGCTGCAACAAACAGTTGTTTCTGTAGCTCTTAGTCTGTTCGTGTTTTTTCTCAATTTGTTATTTGGTATAAAAACTGACACAAAAAACAGTGAAAATGATTAATGCATGTTTCATACAGGCTTGTATAAAGACTCAAAATGCCAAATGATACAACATATTGAATGTCATTATTAAGAAGTGGCTTTTTTTTAGCTTTGATTGCAAATGCAGCTGGAGCAAATGTTTTCTTTAATCAATTAAGCTGTTGATTCCTTTCTTTATTTATCAAGTAGTTGTTTGGTCTACAATATGATGTGAAATAGTAAAAGTGGTTGAAAAGGTCTTTAAATGCCTTGTTTTTGTCCTCACCTCATCAAAATTCAATTTCCTGTCGTAGAGGATGAAAAAACCCCATAAAACATTCATTTTAAGAAGCTGAGATCAGAGAATTTTGGCTTAAATCGTGACCTAACATGACAGATCCTTCTCAGAAGTATTCTCAGATGCTGAAACGGACTCATTCATTAAAGTAGTTACTGATTATTTTAGGAGATGTTTAATAACTGCATCGCTGCAAAACGAAAGGTGACCATGCTTCAAGGTTTCAGGTTTGAGATAACAGGATGACAGGGAATAGCAGCGAGGCTTAAGGGGATTTGCAAGACGAATCAGCCGCCAACTCCGAGACGTGAGTGCACATCCATGTACTCCTGGGGTGTACAAGAATGTTCTTTCTGTGTCCAACTGATGCAGAAAAAAAAAGAATAATACTTTGACTCGGGCCTGAGTTTTTGTCGTGGGGTAAATTGTATCAAATGTCCACCATGCTGGAATGAAGCGGCTTAGCGCAGTAAATTAGATTAGTGGTGCTGGCTGACATGCGTGGGGGGGTGGGGGGGAGGGCTTTGATGTGATTGTGTTGTCGAGCTCCACATCCCTTAACGGAGTTTGGGTTTTTGCACAGTGTGTGGGGCTGGGGCGACGGTCCCCTCCCTGTGGGCGTAGCCGCTTAAAAATAAACCTGTGTGTACTGTAACATTCCCGTAACGTGTACTTGTTCGCCTTTACGAGCACTTTGAACGAAACTACGCGCAGTTTAAATAAAGACGCGCGTGCACACGCGAGACGTCACCACAAACCGCGAACAGATCAAATAATCAGCACCGCCTGCGGGAGTGCGGGGGGGGGGAAACAGGGAGATGTTCCTCAGGGTGTGCGTGAGCGGACCGCTCTAACTAGTGTGTCATTATGATACCAGCTCCTGGCCTTTGGCTCGGCTCGGCAAATCCACGATGGGAGTCAAATTCAAGGCGACTTGGAGCCAGTGCACTCTTCCCAGGGGGTGATTCCAGCCCTGGGTGTTTTCCCCTTGGACGGAGCAGCGATTTTCTCACGTCACGGGCTAACCGAGGGGAAGGATGTGCCTCCGTGTTGCTCGTAAACCGGGGAGACTTGGGACTTGGCAGCGAACGGTCCTTCGGACGACTGTTTGCATGTCGTGAAACGCTTCAAATTGCTCCGAGTGAAACCCCAGAGTTTCACTCCGCGGCAGTGTACCACACACGTCGCGTCGATGTCATGCGAGAGGAACGCACGAGTCGCCTTAAACATTTAATACACTGCGCTGCCGCCGGTGACGAGGGATGTAATGAAATTAGAGAGGTATGGCTAAATTGCCTGCACGCCTTTGTTTTGCCACCAAAATTGCCTCAACTGCTACCGCAACCCCTAAAACCTCAGACGTTTACTACTTGGACACTGTTCATAATGTTATTTTCAAAAAAAAAACAAAAACTTTTGACTTTACTGCTCAGTTAATTGGTATGACCTTTCTAATGAATATTTGTTATAGCGTTCCGACTTTCTATAAACAGCCATGTTGGGCTGTAAATTATTTTATAAGAGAAAGATGAGCTTGTGTTGCTGAAGAAATTCTAAGAAAGTCAATGTGCTTTCAATATATTGTGTTTGTATTGTTTGTATTTGTTGTTTTATATGTTGGTAAGTAACTAAGTGTTTTTGCATAAGCTTAATTCTTGAGTTCAATTTAGAGTTTTCTTAAGTGTTTGCATGTGATGCTACTTGATGCTTTCACACTACTTTTACCCTTTACCCCACGATGCATTTAATTGCAAACTGTAGCTGCTCGTTACTTTACAAATTTAGATTTTAAACACCTGATTTAAAATCTTTAAAGCAGCACTCTGGTGTCCCTTGTAATGAGTGCAAGAGCAAATGTCCAGTTGTGAGTGGTTCCACCCAAACTCGACTTAACGTCCCAAGTTTATAATATGGTGTCAGTCGCAGTCATTGTGTATATACGGGACTATTAACTTTGTTTATACCACCAGCTTTCTAAAATTCATATTTGTGCATTTTATTTCTCTCAGTCCCACATGTTGAGACCCTCCAGTCCAAATATTTTCTATTTATTCAATCTGAAAGAGAGAGAGAGCATAATGGAGAAATAGAGAAATGGAGAAACATGATTGTGTTTTATAAATGAAGAAAATAGTTGCTGGTCCATCTGACATCGAATGTGGCCTCAGCAGTGAAAACACTCAACGACTGACATGTTGTGTTTGTGCTTCCCGCAGCTCTGAAGAGATCCTTCGAGGTGGAGGATGTCGACACTTCATCTCACTCCCCCGGCTCTCGTCGGACCACCAACTCCCCGCACCGTAACGCCATGTCGCCCACCAGCATCTACTACCGTGACCTGGGCACCGCCGCCCAGGCCACCAACAACAACAACCTCAACTACACCCAGCCTCGCTCCATCATGGGCGGAGGAGGCTCCAAGACCCCCGAGCCTGTGTCCCGTCGCTCCGAACTCTCCATCGACATCTCCTCCTCCTCCAGCAAGCAGGTGGACAACGCCACCAGCCCCGGGTCTCTGCGCTACACCACCAACAGCGCCCTGAAACGCCCCGAAGTCCTGGGCCACTCCAAGACCCCCGAGCTGGGCCACAAGCGGGAGGTGACCTTCGCCAAGACGCCCAGCGACTCCCCGGTCATCCGCCGCAACGAGGGCAACAACAACAACAATGGCACCGGCCGCGGCCCCGAGCACAACCACGCGCGCAGGTTCGAGCCTCCGAGTCCCGCGGACGTGCGCAAACCCGACATCAGCATCACCAGAGCTCCGCCGGAGAACAACGGGCACCATGCAGCCGTGCACCACCCGCACCACCCCAACCCTCACCACAACACCATCGTCACCACCTTCCGCTGCTCCTCGCCCAATCATGCCGGACGGAAATCCCCCAATCCAGACAGTAAGAGGCTGAAATATTCCTTATATGTGAAAACAAACCTCGAAATGCCAGTCTTTATGGGGAGAAACAGGGAAAAGTGGGGCAAAGTGGGGCAAAGTGGTGTTTTAGGACCACATAGGTCATGGGTTTGAGTCCTCCAATTGTTGTCAGTGCCCCTTAGCAAGGCTCCTCACCCCAGTTGCTCCCCCAAGTCACTTTGGATAAAAGCATCTGCCAAAGGAGCAAACGTATAATCGAGTGGAGCTTCATAGAAGCTCCAAGATTATTTAATTCGATTCAACTTTATTTAAAGGGCCAGTTCATAACCTTGTTATCTCGAGACATTTTATAAAAACAGACAAACCAGATAAAACAAGGCAGAGCCCAGCACATCTCACAAATCTCTGCTATGACAACGGTAAACAAAAACACATCACAAAACATCCATGCAGAGTAGAATAGAAGCCAATAGGTTAGAATTAATCTTTATTGTCTACTTGAGGTGGAAAATTGCCTTCGGCTCACCAAACAAAACAAAACAACACTAGTGACTCTTTCGAAATCTAGGAACCATAAAAACAGTGCATCGATTTGTAAGATATGTTAAAATATGTTAAAATGAAACTGGCCAGAGAGTGGATGTGTGTGTGCGTGTGTGTGTGTGTGTGTGTGTGTGTGTGTGTGTGTGTGTGTGTGTGTGTGTGTGTGTGTGTGTGTGTGTGCTTGTGTCTGCTAGAACTTTTCTGCCTTTCCTCCGAACCCTGTTGGTATACTGCTGGTTCAGAGGCTTTTGACATGTTCCCACAATTTTGCCAACAATAGATAGATACAAGTTTGTGTAGTATTTGCCCTCGTGGCTTAAGTGACTGAACCATGCAGGAAAATGAAAGGTCAGGTCACTTCTAAATGTTACAGAATCCAGGGTTTAACACCAAGACACCTCAATCCTCTAAAAAGATGAAGTATCTGTGAACATCTTTGAAAATGTATTCAAAAACAGAAGGTCCTGGGTTCAGCGTAGCATCCAAGTGGTTTGGATCCAGCTGGTGATAGAAATAGTGGAGAGGGATTTGTTTGAGATGATAAAGACCGCACTAGTAGAGTTAGGTGCTGGGCAGAGCCACGTAAAGGGTCCTGCCTTCTTCATCTATATTTATAAATGACTATTTTATCCGATGCTCTTTCTTGCCGTGTGACTCCAGTTCACCAGGCTCTGTTGTTTTCCCAGCAGTTCGGTGTGACGCGTCATCAGTGGAAAAGAGATTAAAGTCAGACTAATAGACTGTCTTACAGTCAAATAAAACCAAATTACATTTTCTCATGTGAGAGACGACCACTCTTTACTCTTTGGCTGTTACTTGGTTTATATTCAAACCCCAGTGGGTGAAAAAAACATGTCACATTTTCCAGATTGCATTTCATCTGGATTTCGATTCATTTGGGCTCTTTTTTTTTTTTTGAGTCCCCACTCCTTCTCCTGAGTCGTCAGCACCAGGGGCGGCTGGTTTGATTAGCCTGATGTCTGCATGTCTGTCAGCAATATAAGTAAGCGTGTCCTTGGAGGCCGTGTCTGTCAGTAGACGGAGCAGACCGAATGTCTGTATTTGTGGTAATCCACGTCTGTTCTTAATGCAGGATTGGAGCCGCGGTGGGTTTTTTTGTAATGTGATGAAAGCCCAACCTTGGCAGCACCACAACAGTAGTACAGTAGTTAAATAGTAATTAGTGTTACAGCTGCGGTTAAGCTCAATGCGGGGAGAAATCTGAGGCCACAGACATGACACAATATACAGAATTCACTTTGTAGCTGCAGTCTGTTTGTATCCAGACTTTTGTTTTGTTAATACTCTGTAATGCTGCATCAAGGCAGTCACTCTAACCTTTCGCCTGTAGTCACGTACCCAGATTAAAACGGCTATTATCTTACATCACCACAGACCAACAGTAAAAGCCTGAAACTACGTTTTACTGGATAAATCAGTCAGCCTAAACTGCCATTAACCACTTTTCCAGAAACATTTTGCAATTAGCTCCTGATGACACATAATGGTGGCTGAACTTCCCTGTTAATTTTGACCATTTGATGCAATATTTATGCCTGTTTTGAGCTCTATATGGGGCAGTAAGCTGCAGATTTTCCATATGCTTTTCATCCCATTGTGTGTTTCTTGGGGTGTATGTGTCAGCCTGTCACCATAATGTTCGTGATCCTGTCTTAGATCACAGGTGGTGGTAGCCACTTATTTGTCCACAGAGAGAGACAGTAATAGGGGCTTTAAATGAAGGGTGACCTGCAGCTCTCTCTGTGCTCCCACAACACAACACGCTCACTGCTTCACTTTAATGTACCTGCCACATGTTGTTCTCTTGGCATGTGGGAAAATAAATTGGTCTGGCTGCAAGTACAGTTAATTAATTTTCTCCGGTGACATAAATGTGAAGAAATGTCTGCGGAGAGGAGCTTTTTTTGGGGAGCTAAATGTATTCAGTGTGATTCTGTTATTTTTCCATAGGGGCTCTCAGCTGTGTTTTTAGAACCTATTAGATAAACTGCTTTTCCTGGCCATTCATTCTTTCCAGGAGGAAATGACATCATACACCGTTTGTGCACATGCACACACACACACACACACACACACACACACACACACACACACACACACACACACACAGTATCCTGTGCTTCCTTCCGTGTTCTGTCAGCGTGATTGTTTCCCCTGCTGCGTGACCTCACTGCGCTGCACTTCCTCTCTCTGGGGGTCATGTGATCTGGGTCTGTCAGCTTCCCAGCAAATATCCCCTCCCGCACTTTGATCTAAGGAGCATCACAGAGAACCGGGGTGTTTATGCAAAAAAAAAAAAAAAAGGTCAGCGGGGAAAAGGTTACGGACATGCATACACGCACATAGAGTTAACTGGCGAACAATCACAGGCGAGAGGCTTGAGTCACGTTTGGTTCAGAGTCAGACCAATCGATCACGTTTACGTGTCCGAGATGTGCACGCTCATCAAACGGCTACATTTTTTGCCATTTCATGACCAAACATAACAGACGTTTATCAACAGAAAATTTTTTATCATTATATTATCATTAGTAGCAGTTTGAGCAGCATGTTATCTTTTAACGTAATCAAGTTCAGAGGCTCCACCCGTGTCGAATTATACTCATATAGATAAGCGGTATCCAAAGCCCCTTCTTTTTTTCTATTGCAGAAAAATATCTGTAAGTTCCATTTTCTAATCAAATTCATGTTTCTCACTCCGTTTAATGATGCTATAGCTTTGAGCGCCAATAGAAACAGGTATGGAATTTATGTATAATGACTTCAGATGAATGTGAAAAATGAATCTTGTAGCACATGGATGGAAAGTGAGGAAAGAAAGTAGTACAAAAAAAACTGAGCTCCACTGAGCTCCAGGTTCACTTCAGGCTAAAGACACCAGACTCATTCTGATTGGTATCTGTGCTGCTCCTGCGTGTTCAGCCAGACAGCGACCCTTATCTTGACAGGCTGGTCTGCTGTTCATCAATCCATTTAACACTGCTAGAGAGAGAGAGAGAGAGAGAGAGAGAGAGGGAAAGAGTGAGTCCATATCTACCATATCCAGACAGACCACCTGGGGTCAGAAATAGCACATTTCTTATCACGCTTCAGACGGACTTTCTGATGTGAGAAACTTTGTTTCACCTGCGGATCCTCTCTGAGCCAGATGTGTTTTGTCCTTCACATGAAGGGTGAGGATTAAAATAGGACCAGGGGCAACAGTCGATTCTATTATTGATAATTTCTCGATTAGCCGTTGAGTAAAACGTCACTCAAGAGGCAGAAGAAGAAGAAGGAGGAGAAGAAGAAGCACGAGGTGGTCATTAAATTTTAGGGGCTGGTACCAGCGGATACTCAGTTCTTTGTTTGGAAAATGGTTGAAATGAATCAGTGGTTATAAAAAAAACAATCGCTGATTCATTTTCTGTTGGTCAGTCGACTCCAGATGAATATAAAACCACTGATAAAAATCACTGGCCCTGTGTTGAGACCCGGGTTGTTTCAGGGTCACTGGATTGACAGGTCGGCCGTAAATACTGCGGTTATCACTGAGGGTGACGGCTCTGCTGGGTTATCATCTGGGTCACATCCAGCGGCCTCATGAAGAAGCTCCTTTGCTGTTTTATTGCCACATGCGGCGGCCAGAGATGCTTAAACACCAGAGACGAGTTAGTCTCTCTATCTCGGCTCCCACTGTGCTGAAATCCAGGCCTTTCGTCTCGCATTTTGCTTTCTGCCACGGGCACCAAATGCGTATTTAAACGTTGTTTGCTATTGTGTCCCGTCTTCCTGCTGTGACGACAGACGGAGAACAAAGCAGATTTCCTGACTCCGGCTCAGCGGGGCCGAGCTGAAATCTGTCCTTATATTGCCTAAATAAACAGATTATCTTGTAGTGCATTTGTTTTCCCTCTAATGGAGGTGTAGTCATTATAGAAGAAAGAGCAAGTGAAGCCATTCGTCTTTTATTTGGAGTGACCTTCTGAGAGCGGGGAGCAGGCGAAGAAAGGGGCAGTGGGTGATTTGTCTCTGCCTGTCCATAGGTCAGGAAAGGGCACACACACACACACACACACACAAACTTTCTTCATCCCAAATTTTTTAGTCTTCTGCTGTCTCTTATCAACACACCTACACACACACACACACGTACAAAGACCCTCAGGCGAAGGCATATCCGAGGTCAACCCTCTCCCAGTGTAATTACTCTGGACTGATCCCAGACTATTACTCAGTGTAACCCGTGGGCTAATTACCCTGAAAAGAAGGAAGGGAGAGAGAGAGAGAGAGAGAGAGAGAGGGAGATATTTTGGCTACGAGCTTGTGATAGTGAACTGCTGCTGACTGAAAATAACATCGTTGCTCGCCTGCTGCATGGTCTCGCCAGTGCAATCAGCTCTGAACGTGAGACAGAAAAAAAAAAAGTCACATTGTAGTAGTACAGATGTTTGGTCGGGAATTTAAACTTGAAGTTTGGAAATAATTTCAGAGTGTTTTTCCATGAACTCGTCAATGAAACTGCGTTGATGACACGTGAACTGTTTTCACAAGCTGCGATTCCAAGCAAGCCGCAGTTCAATCACACAAAATCAGTTATTGAAGATTTATTCGCTCCAAGAATTTGACGTTACGTGATGCATAACAGTGAACTGTAATGCAATCGCTTCAATATTGTGATAATGGGGGAATTCGTATCACTGTGCCTTGCTTTGTGTTAATGTAATGTATGGTGTTTTTGGTACCATACACTATCAGGTGAATGGATTACATAAGACTGGCATTACACCGTCATAATTATATCACTTGTCATGAACCTGGATTAGTTTTATAACGTTTGTTGTTGACCTTGTTTGAGACGTCTGATGACAATTTGAGATCATAAACATGACATTGCAGACCTAGTTGTCAAACTTAAAAAAAACCAAACTTTTAAACTATTTAGTGTTAAACTGTCATATATGGTTCATTTCAACCACTCAAACTGTGTCAGAAATGTTTTCATTAAGATGTCATTAAGTGTAATTACGTTGCCAAATTAGTTTATTACTGTTATGTTTTCCCTCCTACGGTGGGATAATGTGAACTTTTCATTAAGTTGTCGTTAAGTGTAATTACATAGTCAAAGCAGTTTAAAACAGTGCCATTAAACACCTTAAAATGTTGCATTAATTAACTTCACATTGAGGATTTGTTTAGAGAATGTACGGTTCAGCAAATTAAATTACCAGAGCAGAGAAGGACCTTTTTTTCTTTTTGTATTTGCCTCGATATGCTCTCACTGACTAACACAGTTATGACTTGCTCGACTTTGCTCACTCAAAGCCTTTGAGCCTCCAGCCTGATCTGTCTCCTCAGCCGAAAACTGTCCCACGGTGATAACACTGACAAGTGTCGCCTCTCGTCATCTCACCAGGATTACAAACTTTCACACTGTTGATGTGCTTCCTCCAGGAGCCACCAGGAGGCAGTGTGTGACAGGTGAACTCCTGTTTAAAGACATCCGTCCAACCTGGACTGCAGGTGGAACGAAGCTTGTGTTTCCTTCTTTTTCTAAACCCGGTTTCACTGACAGAGGAAAAACAAAATTAGCTGTGTTGTCTGCAGCGCTGCCGCTCTTTGTGTCAGACTGCTGAGCTTAATTGCATGTTTGCCGAAATGGAAACACAGAAGCCAGCACTGCTTTTTTTTTTTTCTTTCTTTCTTTAATGCTCCGATATATCACCCGGATAGACAGTCATTGAAAACAAAGAGCTGCACTCCTTTGAAGTTTGTGGACACTAAAAGAATCGGACATGAAAGGTTTCCTTTTTAATATGAACATCTCACAGCGGAGGAGGAGGAGGAGGAGGATGGAGGAGGGTGGAGCTGAGAGAAATGGGAAAGGATCGGCCCTTCTGCCCCAGATAGAGAAACTCAAACACAGAGAGAGAGAGAGAGAGAGAGAGAGAGAGAGAGAGATTCCCTCTCCCCCAGATAAGGCTTTCGGAAGTTAAAGTTTACATTGAGCATCTGGAGGAAGTCAAGGGTTAAAGAAGTTTCCCACCGCTGCAGAAAGACCTTCGTCCGCTTCAGTCATCTCGCCCAAATCCCACATGTGCAGTAAACCCAGCCCCGCTTCATTCACTTTCTCCTTCACGCTGCGAAGCCAGAGTATTCACGCATCCCGTACTTACGCGTAGAAGCAAATACATGTAGAAACACACACACACACAAACACAGAGGAACACTTCCTTTCATCGCTCTGGGGACGTGACTTTACGCAGGAAGACGACACTTTGTCTTGCAAAGAGAGTTTAACCAAACAGCCCCAACTTTGTGCAAACACACCCACACACACACACATAATAAACACACCTATGGCGTCTTTATCAAACTTTTCCATCGGCGTGAGATGAAAGACAAACAGTAGGATACAGGCGGTCGGAGCCTGATGAAGCAAACAGAGATATCATTTAGTCTCGGCTGACATTATCTCGGCATAGAGCTCGTCGTCTCCCGGTGAATCCTGCCTCCTGTTTATCCAGATATGAGACTCCGCTGCGGCTCCTTTGTCCAAGAAACTGATGGGAAAATCATGTCCCTTATCTTGGCCATGAAAATGAGGAAATGAAGCCAGAGTAATGTAGAGAGTTGAAATGGAAAAAAAGGCTCCACGCCAGCTCGAGCTGTTGAGCCTTTTTTTGTGCGTGTGTGTCATCAATCAAGGCGTAAATCCTGGAGAGGGGAGGATGTATTAAATTATAAGATATTTAATGTAGAAGCCCTGTAAAATGAAAGGGTTTTGTTAACCTCACACGTGTGACGCAAGGATGAGGTCATCCTCGCCGCACGGTGCGGTTTTCATATCGTTCAGCGCAATAGACGGATTTCAGCGAAGTAGAAAGGTGCGTGTGGGGTCAGGCTTTTCTCCACATTCTCTGCTAGTGACGTCTGGCCCACTTGTTGGCTACCAGAGGACGTACTGGAAAATCGATAAATTGTTTGGTGTGTGTCCGTGTGTGTGTGAGTTACAATGAGAGAGAGAGAGAGAGAGAGAGAGAGAGAGAGAGAGAGAGAGAATGCAGGCAGACAGATGGTCGTTTGCACCACGGTCATGCCATCTGCTGAGATGAGACCATGAGAGGAGATGAGGGGGCAGTGGGATTCTTGTTTGAGGGTGTGTGTGTGTGTGTGTTACTATTGAGGTGAGCGGCTGTGGAAGATGAAAAAAAATGTGCAGCCTTGTCCCATATGTTAGGCCAACTTAACACATTTGAGTTGTAATTGTGCTCTAATTTGGCAGCTCGCGGTCTTTTGAAACTGGTTTCTCTACTCACCCGTAAAAAGAACAACAGTGTTCACAGCCTCAACACTGTCTTCTCCCAATCTGTCTGGTGACATACTGTACAGGCGCTGCTCGGCATATCAAGCCTACGTAGCAGGGACTTTGGTCTTGCTAACCTTTTGTGAACCTGAACACAGAAGAACAAAACCACAGATGCTGTCCTGGTGTAATTCTCATTCATTGTATAAACCCAACACCCACATTACCCAGAATGCCACTCGACAGCATGGCATATAGGGGCTATCCACATTATACAACTCTTTATGGGATTTCCACTCTGCCTCCACAAACACTTCGACAACTTATTTCACACCTGTGCTCCCCGAGGCCCGCACACAAACTCTGATGTCTCGACCCAGTGGAGCTGCCCATTAAAATCCACTATTTTGGTTTCATAAATAAAAAAAAAAGAAGCCGTCAGCCCTGAACGTACAGATCGAATGTGTTTTGGAAGCGATGTTAAAATTACAGCGTCGGCCCCAGCAGGGACGCATCAGCGAGTCCCTGTCCAAACATCACGGTCCACTGGGCTGCGACGAGGTGATGCTGAAGTGTGGGTTCAGTGCCATTTACTCTGTTTCCAGGCTGTCAGCTCCACAGATGACGACAAACCCAAGGAAGGGAAGAAAACGTGGCGTCTGTTTAACGCGGCGTTGAGTAAACGTTCAAGACAGGCAGATGAGAAGCAGCACGTACTTCTCTCGTACATAATCCTCCTTCGGATAATTCCACTTTTGAGTTTTTAAGCGCTGTCACCTTTAACTTCTCACAGACTAATTTCTCAGAGTGAGAAGCTGGTGGAGACGTACCGCTTGGCTTGATGATGGGTCCGCCACTGGGGAATGTACAGTACATGCACTTGAAAAACACCCAAAAGAAAGGCACCGATCTGAGACGGGATGGCATGCCATAGTTGAGGTTTGCATGATAATTAAGGGATTTAGAGAATATAGGACTGCAACTTTGTGGTTTATGGGCAATTAGCTTGTTTGAGGTTGCACTGCCTCGGCAATGGAGCCTGGAGTAGCCCTGGGTGAACTTTCACCTCCAGGCCTCTTGGCGTGAAGAGCTTTGTGATGCTACTGCAAGACATCAACATCCCTCTGTGGAGGAGGAGGAGGAGGAGGAGGAGGAGGAAGATAGAGCAGGCATATTTACAACTTGAGATGTGGGGGAAAGGGCAAGTTTCCTCGGTGAGTTAATCTAATGTAGCATGCTGGCAAAACAAAGCGCTCGATATTCCGCCGAGGACTGAGATATTTCTCCAGCGCGTTCTCAAGTCCCGACAGCGAAAGACATTATGTTTCATCTTCTCCAAAAGCAAAAAAAAAACTCCCTCTGTCTTCATCAGCCTCCCCTGTCTGTGCGCGTGGAAGGTTTCTATTATAGTTAATTGGCATCATAACTGGAGCTCGATGTTTCTGGAAGACATGCGGGCGACCGCACAGCGAGTGTAATCACAGAGCTCCTTCCCTCTTCTCTTCGTTTATGGAGCTGAGTCATCCCTGTCCCTCGCCCCCGCAGATGCAGCCAGGGGCCTGCAGGGATTCCCCAGAAGGCTGATCCCCTTGGAGCCGCTGTGTTTATTGTTCATCGGGGGAAAGGCTTTGACTCCGGAAAAGCAGAAACGGGGAGAGAGGAACGCGTCCGACGTGCAGCGTAGTTTAGCTCTTGCTCGTCCGCAGGAAAGTGCAGACTTTAAAACTCTGGAACTGGGCTTTCTCGCCTCATTAAGGGTATTTGTTTTTGTGAACTCCAACTGGAAGTGAGATAAGGGCAGAGAGAGACACGAAGGGACTGACAGGAGGGATGACTTCTACTGGCAGTGAGATACACAACAACCACGGGATGGAGACCCTCTGTGAGTATCTGTTTGGTTGTCTGTTGCGGGATAACTTCACCCAGGAACAACTGGTTTCCATTAGGGCCAATCAAGCCGAGGCATGATGCACTGAAACATCCCAGTGTGCTGGTTCAACATTTTTTTTCTCCCGGTTTCTTTCCTTTTGTTTTATTGCATACCTCATTGTTAAGTTGAAACAAATATGCTCGCTGGGTGTTGCGCACCACCGCTTAAAATCTGTTCCCTCCCTCGACTGTTGATGTGGTACAGTTTTAATGAAACAATAGCAGGAGAGGCGTTTTGTTATTCCTGCTCCGCCTGGGAAATCTTTGATATCTCAGATTGACCAAAAGACACCGTGAGGCTAACGCTTCCCTACGACCATGAGGCAGTTTTTTTTTTTTAGTTTTTGAGGTCATCGCTGTAAAAACAGAGCAGCGTTTGTGCGTCAAGAAAGTTGATGAAAAAGCCAAACACGGCTTGAGTTATCGTAACCTTGACATAAGACATGCAAGTGTTTTGAGGTCCGGAGAATAAACCTGGAGGAGTCAAGTGTTTTACTGTCAACTTGTGACGAAACTGAAGATATACACCTAGATTGATCCATCTGGACTGTTAATGTATGTGTGGTAAATTCAAGCCAGAGGAGGTTGGGGGGGCCTGGGGGCCCCTTCAAGGATGTTGAGATAAACTCTCCTCCTCACTCATCGCACACATGCTGTCTCCATTTGCACCACAGGGAAGCGGAGCAACCACAGCAAAAAAACACAACAGGAAGTCTCCTACAGACCCAGCTATCTCCCAGTAGATGTCCAGGCCAAGCCAGATGTTCTTCCTCTTTCACCCTGCTCTCACAGTCTCCTCCAACCCCTCCCCCACGTCTACTAGCCCGTCATCTCTGTTTTTATTTGCCCTCCTCTTTCCCTTTACTCCCATTAGCTTTTTATTCTTTCAGCTCTCACCATGTCCGGGGGTCTCCAATGCTACCTTCAGGAGTACTTTCAACATAATTTTCAAGAAGTTTGTCGCAAAAGTTTAACTATCATGCTCACCCTTCAGTGGAAACACCTACAAGTAGTGATATGATTAAGTAAATATACTTAAATAAGTTTAATAAGTAAGTAGTATAATATGCTTAAATGAAATTTGCTTTCATTTAGGAAAATGGTGCAATGGAAATGGACCATAGGGTGTTGTTTTGTGCTATCCGAAAAGCGCTAGAGGCATGTCCTGGTACATTCTGTGTCGAATGCAGTGAGCTACAAATGTTTTGACCCACAGTCTGTTGCTTTGCACAGATCACATTGCCTAAGCCACAGATTTGTTAAGTAGTCCAGCATCTTGTGCAAATCGCATACTTTAACTTAAACATACTAATTTTGTGCTTTAGGCAGATATACAGTAGAGTGCGGGTTCAAAGTTCAAGGTACAGCATATTGATGAAGTAGTTTGACCCAGGCATTAGCATTTGGCACGCATACTTTGTAAAGACGGTGCGGTATATGCACTGAACGTAAAATGAAAAAGTATGTGATTTGGAACACGGCCACAGTCACTCAGCCCACCGTGTCATAGAGGTGACTCTTAAAATCATCTCCATATGTTCTCAGCCCCGATTCAATGTCCTTCAGCAATCAGCCCCTGACATCCGGGCCTATCACAGAGCTCCCCCGACGGGGCTCACGGCAGGTCACTCATCACTGCGTATTAGTCTTCAGTTACCTCGACAGCCCGTGGGATTTGATTTGACCAAACGTTGAGCCAAACGAGCAAAAAAAAAAAATGGTGAGCGTGTTTCAAAAGAAAAAAAAAATCATGGCACACAGCTGAAATCACTTAATTTGATGACCCCCACCAATGTTTTGTAATCACAGCATGAGGTTGATTTCCAAGGGACATCTTCCCTGATGCAGAAGACTGTTCTTTCTGTAGTTGCAGCCCCTTCGTCTGGTATTAAAAACATACTTTCTGCATCTACTTTCACAACCAACCACTGCTCTTCTTATTGCGATTCATCTCAGTGGCCATCTTTTCTTTTTTTTTTCACGAAACCTTTGAAGACTCGCGGTATGACTAATACAATGACACTCCTAGCAAAGATCAGACCCTTTCCTCTGATCTCACATTCCCACAAGAGGAAATGGCGACTTCAGACACTGGTGGGTCAAAGGTTTCACTGTCAACATTGTTTATTGTTTAATGAGGACGGCATGGGGAAAAAAAAAAAAAAGTTTTCTTTGCTGAAGAGAAATATGAAGTGGGAATGTGTCAGAAAAAAGGGGCAATTATTCCAGCTCGCGTGACAGTTAAAAACATTTACTTATCGTCCTGTTTCTACTCTGGAGAGGACAGTTTTACATCTGATTCCGAGAATAGGAAAGGAAATGGAAAGTCCGGTGCTAGACTTAATTGGATTTAGAAGTGGATCTATCGATAACCCTGCTATAATTAAAATGTTCCACTTAGGAAGCTGAGAGGTTGTGGGTGCCAATTGATCGCCCTCAAATGACAACATTGTGATAGTGCGATACAAAGCTGCGATACAAAGCTCTGGTACTGGGAACTGCATGTTAAGTCAACTGTGTGATTTCCAATCATAACTGCGACCTATACAGAAACACTGGCAGTAAATGGAAACAGATAACCGTAATGAATGCGTCCCAGTAGCTTGCAACACCGATGCAAGCAGCCCATACAAACACACAGATAAATGCATTCATGCCTCTGTACATTTACAGTCACATTAAAAACCACAACATTCAGCAATGGCTTTGACAGGAAGGAAGCATTTTCTGCTGAATGTGACAAAACCCTCACAGACTCAAATGGGGAAAAAAAAAGAAGTTGAACCGTCTCAACAAAGGAACAAATTAATCACTCTGTCTTTCTCTTTCCACTCGGTCAAGTCCAGGTCTATTTTATATCCGTAATCTCTCGTCAGACTGAAACACCTTGACTTCACCTTGTGTTTTGTTTGTGTGTGAATCTCTGTTGAGGGAATAGTGAGACACAGGAAATGAACACGCTTCCAGAAAACATTTGGGTTTGAACTGTTTGTTTCATCGCTAGCCCACGAGCCCGGCTTTATTTAGCACAAGTCACAATCCATCCAACTGGGTTAAGTTTGGCTTCCTGCCAAAATAGTAGTTTGGACTTTTGTTATTGTGTTTATATTGAGGGAAAACCCACTCTTCTTTGCTTGATATGAAAGCCTAAGCAGCTCGATTCATATAAGCAGCTGCTCTCTCCAAAGGTAAAATCCCTGTGGTATTTTTTTTTTTGTAAATGTCATGTTGCCAGGAAACCAGGAAGTCCCTACAGTCCAGTCAAGACTCACACAAACATGTCTACCCCCATAAATAAATAATGTCCAGCTACAGTAGTTAGTTGGTTAGAGAGTTTTCCTCTTTAACTTGAGCTCTGCTAACTGTCATGGTAAGCTAGTATTGCTTTAACTTCATATCCAGTTCTCAGATATGGTACAAGAATGGTATCAATCTGACTCTTAGCCGCAAAAATGCATATCAAAAGTCACAGAACAGCCGCAGTTTTGAGGGATGGAGACGTGGGTGTTTTTCAGAGGGAAAAGAAAGCAAAGAGGGAGATGACCAAATGTTTTCAGCAGACGTGCATCTGCGTGCACACATACACACACACATGCACACATGCACACACATACACACACACATAAACAAAATCCAGGACCCTCTTAAGTGAAACCAAGCTGTGGGGAGGAGAGTGCAGATGGACACACACATGGACAAGGGAAGTGCGTAGGATATTGGCTTGTGTCTGGAGCAAAAACACAAACACACACAAGATGATGAAAATAAATGGTGCTGTTGATGTGTGTAAACACACTTTCCTACACTTTGACTAATAAGTACACACACACACACATACACACACACACACATACACACAGAAAGAGCTTTTCTGGTTGTTTGTTCTTAATTGCACGTGGTTTCAGATAGCCTCCTCTGTCCACAATGTTCTCCATTCACTTTCTGTGAATGAGGGGTGTGGCCGCTGAATGCCTCTCTAGCCACTTGGGGATGGCGGTCACATGACCGTGCTGTGGGCGTGGCCAGGGGAGCAGGAGTGCAGCCTCACCAGCTGGAGCTGTGTTTGAGAAGAGTGGGAGAGGAAGAGGGAGAAGAGAAGGAGAGGGAAGGAAAGGAAAGGAAAGAAAAGGGTTTGGGTGAGTTGATGATTTTCACGTTTGCCGTGTGGCTTTTCTGTCTCACGATGGAGAGAGGAGTTAAAGGAGATGTTGGTGTCAAAGTTGTGTTTTCCAGGTGCCTTGTCAGAGCTGTGTAGCAAAGGAGCTTTTGAGGCTGGGAGGTGGGGAGCCTGTTTTTGGAGAGGAGACTGGAGGAAAGCCCCTCAGTTCAGCATGCATGTTCTGATTTTATTTTAGTTTCCCATTGTTCAACCATCAGAAGAGTTTGGGAGGTGAACACTAGCAACCCTACTCCTCCTCCTCCTAGTCCTCCTCCTCCTCCTCCTCCTCTTCACACACTCTCCTCCCCCCATTGTGTCTTCAGCTCTGGAGCATGCATGAATAATCAATCCTCTATTATGGGACAGAGTGCTGACCAATCACGATAGCCCCTGTTTCTCTACATGGTCTCAGGTCTCCCTCCTGGGATGTTTTCAGCTCTCGTCTCATCAGACGAGAGTTTCCAGCCCGACTTTGATCCGGGGCAGTGGATTAGCCAGGCACTGATGGAGCCAAGCTGTTTCGACGTGATTTAATTTTGACAATCCCCTCGTGTCCGCTCTCCAGAGAGTTTTGTTGCCAAGTTCAGGGAGAGTTGAGGAGAGTGGAGTTGAGCCATGTTTTCTGACTGACTTCCACAGAAACAGTGAGGACTCTTCTCTCCGTGTGAGATCTCGTCAGATGCTTCTGGTGGGAAGGGAATTAGTTTGCGGTTTCTTGTCAGCTGTAATTTAGGGTCCGAAAGGCCAGAAAAACTTTTCAGATATCAGCTGTCCTCCGTGTCTCTAGTTTGTCTGACAGTGGCTGAATAGTCGCTTTGTTGGACGCTGCTCCCAAGAAATCGACCCAGAAGTCACATCAAATGGAACGCGGGATGCTCCGCATTTCTAGTCAAGTCATGCAGAGCTCTCGTCGTACACTGTGGTCAAGCAGCAACGTTTGACCTTAACCCCCGAGGCTGCTGCATGACTAAACCCAGGTGCCCCCCCTTTCCCCGCCCGCAACACACCTCTGTGTTGTGGAGTCATGGAATCAAATCGGGGTTGTTTTCCCACAGTCGTCGGCCTGCGTTCTGCCACCTCGTATCTGATTTACATAACGCATTATGCCTCTCAACAGGCGCCCGTGAAAGCCACTCAGCTATTGTTTGCCCGTTGCTAATCACATTAGAAGCCAGATGATGATAACTAATTGAATCAGCCACAGATAAACACTTCATCAGGATTGTTTGAGACCGGGGGGGCGTGAAATACGTTCACACGCCACATTTTTCTCGCTGTGATTGAGCACCTGATATCATCAGTCTCTGTCCGGCTATTTTGAAGAGGCCTTGAACGTCTGAAATGACAGGGGAAGCAAAATTAACCATTTGTCTCCATATCGTCTGACTTTTTTTTTTCTTTTTACCAAAGAATGTGCCCTGAAGGCAGCGGAGCCGGGAGGAGAGGCGCAAACATGTTTTGCAGTAAACAGCGTCCACTTCCTGGAAATCCTCTTTCCCACATTACAGTATATTTTCAGGGTCCCCTCGCTAATTGTATCCATGTGTGAGGACATGATGGGCTTGTCTGTGCCGATCGACGAGTACTTCTTTCCTACTGCACTCTCACTCTCTTTGGTTCCTCCCATCAGCTGGTTGAAGCAGAAAATGATGAGCTAGCAGAAAATTTAGAAAATACACTAGCAGGTCAAAGAGGAAGTCAACGCGTCCCTCGCTGCCACTCTTGCCGCCTAGGGCGGAGGATGTTTTCTGTTCTGTGTGTTGGCTGCAGCGTGAGGAAGTCAGATATGTGATGTCCTGTCAGAGGTGACAAGGCCGTGGGTCGGCCAGCACCGGAGGGGTGGAGGAATTTGTGGCGCAGTCGCTAATGTCAGTTGTCTGTCTTAAAGAATTAGAGGTTGTCTGTCACAGTGCTTTCCATCCTGGGATGTCAATGTGAACATGAAGATTTCACAATGTTGTGGAGGCATTTAAAGACCTTACATACCTTGGCAGTTTTTGCATCATTTCTTAACCCAAGCAACCAATCAATTAATGAAGTAACCAACAGATCAAACCACCGTGAGAGTCATCATTCCTTGCATTCAACCTTTTCATACTTGCTTCTTAATGTTTATCATAAGTTTCCCATAGGAAGTTAAAATACTGAAGTGCAACTGTGAACAGTGAGATGCCTCACAATATAACTGGCTGGCCCCTTTTACTACTCCATACTTTGTGGCTATGATGTACCCCTGCATGGTCTCACTCTGCTCTTTTCTCTCAGCCTGCTGTGTGTATGGGTCTGTGGCCGGACCCCTCTTGTTTCCCCTTCCATTGCTTCTCCAAAATGTGTGGCCTGAGCAGCAGGTTGCTACAGCTGTACTTGACCCCATGATGACCGCCCCCGCTGGGCGCAGCTTTGCTTTCTCGTTTTCGCAGTCTCTGCTTACAGCTATCGATCCAACCCGCGGTTCTCTCATGCTGGGTTTTTTTTTTGTCAGCCTGTCGCTGCTACGTGCAGAGTTTATCTCTCACCATCTCTTTCCGGTTGCACTGTTTACCTCTGTGACCCTTCTGTCTGCAGCTCTTTTATCTCCATCTCTTTGCACCCGTTCGGTCTTTTTTGAGGTGTCCTGGAACAGGTCATTATCAGGCCTGTGACTGAGTTTTTTTTTTTTTGTGGAGGGTTGTGTTTCAACACTGCACAACACCACCTGCTTTGCTCTACGTTAGGCTTTGGGGGAGGGTGGGGGGTCGCCCTCTCAGTGGGGCTGAGGCGGAAAGATGAAGTGGACTTGAAGCATTCTTTGGGCTTGTTTTCTGTGTGTGTGTGTGTGTGTGTGTGTGTGTGTGTGTGTGTGTGTGTGTGTGTGTGTGTGTGTGTGTGTGTGTGTGTGTGTGTGTGTGTGTGTGTGTGTGTGTGTGTGTGTGTGTGTGTGTGTGTGTGTGTGTGTCAGCTGCAGCCCGTCGTCGACCTCACCGAACCTCATCGTCTTACATGACACGGACTTGTTATGGTGCAGAGAGGCACGTCAGGATTTTTAACCACCACGCTCCTTTGGTGTCAGGACACTACAGGGGGATTGAGTGAGCAGGATTTCCTCTTGGATACAGACGAGAGAAGAGCAAGGACCTCCTCCTCCTCCTCCTCCTCCTCCCCCTGTCCGCCCTTCTGTCACTACCAGACACACCATCGGGTTATCTTCCCTCAAACAGATCACAGCGTTTTAACAACCTGATACATTTGACTTTAAGGGAACCGGAACAACAAAAACTTGGCAAATGAGATCAATCAGAATTTTTGAAAAGTTCAAAAATATGACAAAATGATATTGAAATCTTTTGGAAATGGAAAAAATTTGAGTTTTAACTTAATTCGAGAGATGTTTGGAAAATCTCATGATTAATTCTGAATGCAATCTTAACAAAGCGCAGTTGGGGAAACAAATAAAATGTGTTCACAGATTTCCTCATTATATGAAGACAAAACATTACTTGGTTGAGAGGATGTCTCCCACTGACTGAATTTGCTTTGTAACTAATTAGTTCCTGATGAAACCTAATTTTCATGAGGCTCACACTCACATGACAGATTGTGTCACAGTTGGGGGTGTAGTCCACGATTGTCTCGCCCACTGCACCGCTAAATGCATTAGTGCCATTACTTGGAATAAGGAAACTAAGCATTCAGGACAGCTCTTGAATTGGCAGTGAAGTGTTTGAATTGAAACTGAAATGAGCAGTGACATGTGTTAATGTGTTTTTGTGGAGAGATGATGTATTTCTCATTTGAGACTCTCGGCCATTACCTGACCATTCTCATAAAACTACTCCATAAAATTTTTAGATGACATTAAATCGTGCATATGTTAATCCTGTCTTCGCGCGACCCATTTATGACCGTCACTCAGCTGTTTGGCTGCTTTCCTCCGTCTCTGGCCCCCTCCATCCATCCATCTCATCCAGACGACATCGGGGCATAAAACTTCATGATGTCTTAGTCTTCAGAGAGAGCCACCGAAAGAGCCAATGGAAATGTCATCTCCGGTTTAAACACTGAGAGAGGAAAAAAGAGGGAGGGAAAACAGAGGACAGTTAAAGAGACACGCACATGCTACAGACGAGGGAGAGAAATGTGAGACTGAACTGCATCACAGCAGAAGTTTCAAGACTTTCACCTCATGGGAACCATGTTTTTTTTTATATAAAATAATGTCTCAAATAGCAAGTTATGTTTTGAAACGTGTCAGTAACAGCACATGAGTCTTTTCCCAGAACACAAGCAGTCGTCCCTGAACAGCTTTCGTCTGCAAACATTGCTAGAATATCATACACTGATGTTGTTATTGAAGAGAAAAAGTTGATCATGAGTTTGTTCCTCCACTGTTGAGTCACACATTACTTTAGGGGTTGTTGGTTTCCCTGTTTGTTGACCTGAGTCAGTGGTACGCCTGAAAAACTGAATTTGAATATGGTGGAAAACAGTGATTCATCCATCTTATCAGCTTTATACCCACAGGTATTGAGGTATTGCAGAGTTCTGCTGATACCTGTCTCCAGCTCACACAGGGAATACACCCTGGACAGGGTTCATCACAGGGCACCCAATTTGTGGGTTTCATTTTACCCAGTTCATCCTAATTTAGGGCTTAACTGTCTTATTTTAACCTGGTCCACAGCCTAGTCTAAAAGCGTGAACAAATGCAATGGTTAAAAGTCAAATGATAATAACAGAATAATAGAATAACAAAATAAAACACAGTTAAGCATGTAAGTGGTCATGTTATTAGGTTACCAGAGACATATCCTCCCTCCATCCTGCCCCCATTTATTTGTTATCCCTCTTCACAAACATCATGAGGAAGAACAAGAGTCCTATGCCGTGTCTGCCAACTTGGACCCATGATGAGATTAGGCAGCTCCTCTGTATCTGTGCAGAGCTAGAAATATCCTAGCTTTGACTGGCCGAGCCCTTGGTTACCGCCATCTACTGGACGGTCCCGGTATTGATGGTGCATGTGTGAACAGCCGTGACCCGACTGTTTTGCATGATAAAATGGCTAAAATCACTCACAAATGGTCTTAAATTGCTTCAGATTATTGCCTGCTACTATGTGTGAAAGCAGCTTTAGACAACAACTTTTCATGTCTTCCTCTCACATCCCTGGTGGTTGTGATCTACTTTTTTAAAACGCACACCCAAGTAGCTCAACAGGCGTGAGAGTGATCCAACAAAAGTAAAAATCTGCAACAAAGTTCATTTGTCCTTCAATGAACCCTCCTTGAATCCAAAATCCTGCTTTTGCATATAATTCAAAGCAGGGCTTAAAAAAGTGGTGAAGTAGTACTCGTGGATTGACGGAAACTGAATTACTTTGGTTTTCTAGGAGTCCTCTCCAGAAAACAATAAGGGCTTTGTTTCTGGTACTGGCTCGTTCGAGTTTCACTCAGTGAATATTAAATGTAGGTTTGGATGTGGATGTGATGTGCCTGATGGGATTTTAATGAAGGGCCTGAGAGGGGAGTGTGGAGTTATGCGTGTTTCTGCAGTGGGAAGGGGATCCTGTGTTACAGCTCAACACAAACTTGCTTCTGATAGAAGGGGAAACGCTATGTGTTGGTTTTCCAGGAGAGTTAGATTACAGGTCAGATTAAGGAAGGAAGAAAGTGGGTTTGATGCTTCGGGATAATGGGTATTGTTGGCCACACGTTTGCCTGCTACATACTTACTGAAATATTACCATGATGTAGTGCTTTTCTGTGAAGGTTGAGGTCAGACAAGAATGCGTTCCATGTTTTCTGGTCCCCGCTGAGCTAAACCGGCTCCCAGGATTAAGATAAATACTGAAATATATTTTCCAAGAATTCTGTTGAGTCTATCCCACTGTTACAAGGCCTTTATCTCGCCCAAAAGACAATGCAAACAAAAACAAACATTGAAATACAAAGTGAGCGCAAATGGACAAATAAAGTGCCGCAGTAAGAAGTTAAAAACAGTAAAAATAATAGTTTGTTACAATCTTACTTACTATCAGGAAACCTTTTCACATCTCAAATTCTGTGCCCTGAATCTGTAAAACTGTAGCTAAACAAAAGCAGTCCTCTGAGCTGAGGCTGAAGCAGCCCTGTTGAGGTAACATGGGTCCCTGACTCCTCACACTTGACAAAGTAGTTGTCAGAGCCGCAGATAAACTGCGATCACACAGAGAGATGTCTGCGAGGAGTGAACGACACTGAAAAACGGTGGAGCACCCACCAAGCAGCCAGCTTCTCGAGTGCGGATGTGAATGCTGTGGTTTTGTCTGCTGTGAGACCTCTGAGTGACAAACAGGAAACCAGACGGATTATCACACACACTCACACACACACACACACACACGACAGAACGTCTTTTTCCTATTTGGTCATATCTAGGGCGAAATGCCTTTTTTGCCACTATTGTAATGGACGGAGCAGGCACTTAACAAACAGCATGAGGTCTCTCAGAAATAGGAAGGTGCGTATAAAATACCAATGATGGTACTTGAGCTATAAGTGTCCCGATCTGAAGATAAAGGACTGGAGAAATCTCTTTGATGGGATCTGTCCATTCATGCAAAGAAAAAGGCTGAACTCCTCTCCATTCATTAAACAAAGCCCTTGGATGAGCTAATCCCAAAGTGCCGCTTTTTCATGTCACGGGAGAGAAAAAAAAAGAAAAGTCAAACATTCGGTGTATTTATTGGATGTGATCCTCACACATGACACATCTGCTTGTGGTTTGATAAAGCAGCCATCATCAGATACGTGGTATCGATGAAGGGAGATTAGAACGGGCCAAATATTTGGCTGTGTTTTCTCGTGGAGGGGTCGGTCAAGGATCACCAGTGCACCTGCTCGACCCCTCGATCGAACTGTGCATCCCGCTGGCTCACTTGTGGCTTTTTTCTTTTTTTTTTTTTTGCTCCACTGAAAAATAAAACACAACTACGAGAAGGAATGTCATCCCAGTGAGACCTCACATGCCTGTAGTCATTCGATGCATCCATTGGGTTTCATCTTATCTGAGAACGATTGGGACTTGGGCTGTTTCATGTGTGTGTGTGTGTGAGTCATAGTGTGCATGGCCGCTCGTTTGTCACCGGGTTACTCATCCAGAGAAAGTTACATTGGTAACGTTTTCTCAGCGGGGAGCGCTGAATGCAGAGCTGACTCACCAAGAGACGCTTTAGAGGATGTAAATGGCAGAGCTGTCACTCCATCGTGTAAATGAGGGCGCGTTCAACACGCCTGTCAAACTCTGTTAACAAACTGGATCGGACTGGATAGGCGACTTAAAATGGCTTATTATTTCTACACTTATTTCTACATTTAGGAAGTAATGAGTGATGATGTTAGATGGAAAACTTTCCCAAATTCGTCAAACATAGGTTTTGCAGCCAGTGCGTACAACTGAATACTAATTACAAGCGTATATCGGTCTCTATCTATTTATATCTCTATCTCTATCTCTCTACAATTGACCCAGAAACAAAAAGAGCACAGTAGTCAGACAGACACCGCGGAGAGCTACACTATAGCAAGAGCACAGAGGTACAGAAACTATAACCTCAGACGCCACCACAAACTCTCATTTAGCAGAGGGGAGTGTGTTTATGAAGCCATGTGCCATTCTGTGTCTGTACAGTATGTGTGTGCGTGTGTGTGTGTGTGCGTGTGTGTGTGTGTGTGTGTCGTGCAACAGATCTGTGATTTAAATCCATGAGCCAATGCGTGACCGTTCTAGACGAGGAGGCTGAATTATGGACGTGCTCCTGAGAGGAACCGAAGCAAATGTCCCGCATCTACCTGTCCCGTGTTTCAGATGTGCTCAAAAGTTTAATGGGTTCTTCTTTTACAATTTTTTCGCCACATACTGTGCAGGTCCATCACACGGTCTTCGTTAAGTGAAAACATAACCCCGTTTGACTGTGTAAAGAATCTCTTTTACGGTGGGCATTGTTGGTACAAGTACAAGATGAAAGTGCCCGGTCGGTTGGTCTCTGAGAAAGAGAAGTGAGCAGCGGAGCAGGGTGGTGTTTGTCTTGTTCTTCTTTTCTCTGTTCCCTGTGTCAGTGCGCGTCTTGCCTGTGCCAGTTCTCATCATTCCACCTCTGGGTGAGAGTGTTTGACTTTTATTTTTGGTCTATTCTTAGAGGGCCGCAGCCTGGCCGTGTCAGCCAGCGCGTCGGCCTGTGCCTGGCATAGTTACGGTGCCCAGGAGGCAGCTTGGCCGCAGACCTGTGAGTGTGTCATTAGAGCTAATCTGCATCCTGTCACTCAAGAGGCCACTGATGCAGCTGGGCTCAATGAAATCGAGTTCAGTTCAAGGTTAGCCAAATGACACTTTGGGGCACTGTTGCAAACACATCATGCAGGCTAAAGATAAACACATCCAAATGCCCTCGGGTCGCTTTCAAGATGCTGCACTTCTTCTTATATCCGGCACCAGAATAGCTCCGGCCAAAGGTATGAACACAGGGTTCACATTACTGCATGGATTAGACTGTGCCACTACAGGACATGGTAGTCTTGCTGTGAATGGAGATTGCCTCTTTTGTTGTTTTATAACTGTATTTACCAAGCTGGAGTTTGAAGGTGGAAAGTGCTGTAAACACAGGGGACATGCTGATTGCTGGTTTAATTAAAAGGCGAGGTTACGTGAGTGTCTAAATGTGCGTTTGTGCTTGACTGGTTTAGACAGGTCCCAGTCGCACTTTTCAATTTCAAAGCTCTCACGGCATTAAAACTGTTAAGAGGAAGTAATAAGGGACACTTTTCAGCACTATTTGGTGGAAATTCTGTACTTTGTAGGTTTTAGGCCCTGTTTACACAACATGTTTCGTTCTCAGCATTTTGAATGCGACTAGAAAAGCTGCTTTACATACACCAAACCAGTAGTATGCGAGCTGTGATTTTGTGACTTGCAGTTGCAGTTTACCCGTGCATCTTTAACTTTTTACACTCTGGAGTGGAACCTGTTTTTATTGTTGTTTTCAGGTATTGCAAACATCATTCCCATGTAGCTGGACAGCCAAAGTAAATCGAAAGTTTTGCGTTTTTACCCCCAAAACAGCCTCTTGGTAAACTTAAAAATGGACTCCCATTGTGTCTTTTGCAACCCCCTTTGCCCCCTCTTGCCTCTTCATCAAATTTGCAACATCTGGCTTTGCACACCCTTATGGGCTGCTTCAGGTCGATGCTGCACACCTCTAGACTGACACTCACTCAGCTCACACTTTTTTCAGGTCTGCGACAGACTCCAAAGAGAGATCTGAGGCATTGCAGCACTGCCCCGATCCGCACGCAGGCTGCCGACAGCCTGTCTGCAGAGTCGAAGATCCGCGTATATGTGTTTGTGGTCTGTAGGGACCGTCTGCAAAACCCCACAGAGGCAGCACCACAAGGTTCTGTCACAGGAAGCGTTGTCTCCTCCTACATTCAGAAAAGTGTGAATCTCGTCTCCTGCAAGCACGCACTAGCACATTTGGCAGAGCCACGCTGTGTTTTAGTTTGCTCGTTTGCAGCGGTGCCTTGGCACGCAGCCTTCGTATTCTGAGCGACTGATCCCAACGTGAGGTAAGCCTCTATTTGTAGTTGGCAGCTTCTCCTTTCAGTCATGTCTCTCCTCGTCTTTTATGCTTTCGCGATTTTGAAAACTACAGCTTCAGTCTTTCACTTTGGTATAAAAACTTTGATGCCATTTAAAACACAGGACAGTTACAGTCTGTTTTTCGCCTGCTATTACAGGTTTCTTGATATTTTGAAACATTTAGGAACAGATGTGTGTCTGCTGCTGACAAATGACTCCTCAGTTTTGCAGTTGTGTGTGTGTGGGTGATTGTGTGTGTGTGTGTGTGTGCACACTGGCTTATGAACTGCTGGGAAAGCAAAAATTCTTTATTGAACAGTCATGGGAAAGTTTAACGTTGTGCATTCGCATTCTTCTGCCACAGCAGCGCACAAGTGTCTCACTGCCGGATCTTTCTGGCAGATAGTGCAAACGGTAGATTATCACCTTTTGGTTTCATCTGGTTCTGAGGCAGCTGCAAATGGAGGAAAATTTGAAGTTTGAGGTATCCTGTTTCACACAGGAAATAGACTGTTGAGATCAGTATCATCCACCGCGTTAGCGCAGAACTTGTTGCAATCTTCAGTTAACAGGATTTACCTCTCGCTGCCAACGCTTTTACGACCAATTTGTACACATTCGACTGTTGACAAATCGCTCGTTACGCTTGCAGATAGAACCTGAAATCATGAGACGTCTCTGTTTCTGCTCTTTCTTTCTCCCCCTCCAGGGTCAGAGGTCAGCCTGAGCCACAGCAACATGTCGGAGTCCGCCAAACCCCACCACCCCGTCGCACAGGGCAAAGGGGAGCAGAAGACTCATGGCAGCGACTTCAGCTACGTGGGCATCGACGCCATCCTGGAGCAGATGAGGAGGAAGGCCATGAAGCAGGGCTTCGAGCTCAACATCATGGTCGTGGGTGAGTCTCGAGTTTGACGGTCGCAAACAGGCCGGCGGTTCCTACATCTCGTGATGGATTTCTGCCTCTCTCTCTCTCTCTCTCTCTCTCTCTCTCTCTCTCTCTCTCTCTCTCTCTCTCTCTCTCTCTCTCTCTCTCTCTCTCGCTCTCTCTCGCTCTCTCTCTCGCTCTCTCTCTCTCTCTCTCTCTCTCTCTCTCTCTCTCTCTCTCTCTCTCTCTCTCTCTCATGCTGCTTCTACTTTGCGAGGGGAAAAATAATTAGATCCAATACTGAATCCTTTTCTTGACTTCTCCTTCATCCAAGTCGCCCACAAATAACATTCATGTGCGGCTAATTCACAATAGCAGTTTAGTGAGCGGCATTTCACTGCCAGCACCAGAAGCAGCGTCTCGACAGCGGAGAGCAGTAAATGTGGAAAACCTCGCCGTAACAACCGTCCAGCTCTTACCTTTAACCAAGCAGTTTTACGCGCCTGAGTTTAATTCGCGACCTAATTGTGCCTCGGGTGCCACGGGTAGCTATTGTGGCGAACGGAATGGTAAAACATGCGCCGCTAATGCGTATAATAAAGATACATTCGTGTAATGAGGAGAGGTTGGCACGGGGTGAGATTAGCTCAGCTGCTCCCATCCAGCCTGACCGTGAACGCAGTGTCAAGCCTGATTGTGCGTTCACGTTAGATTTGGATGAAGCTCCTGAAATCTAAACTGACACAGATGTATCTGAGAGGACCCGAGGGCCGTAATTGCTTCCAAATGCTTCTCTGAGTGAGTCTGCACTGAAATCAGCAAAAAAAAGAAAAAAAAGATCAGATGGAAACTGTTAAAAATCATGCAACAACACGAAACGCAGAACAAATCGAGGAGCGAAGTTGACGTATTTCTGAATCGTCGGGCCAAAATAGCTCTCGTTCGGTGTGAACTGCACATTTATTCACGGCGTGTTTTAAAAACCCTCGATTTTCTGACCCAGAAAACACCCTCTCTTTTTTTGTGATCCGGTTTTCTTTCCATCTTAAAAACCATCATTTGACACACAGTCTCACGATGCGAGGAACACAAAAACAGTGTTTGCACGACCGGTTCTGCTTCAGTCGGCCTGTTAAGAAGCCGAGCAGCGTGGTGCCTTCCTCAACACGCTCGTGTCTTTGTCTGCCCACACGATGTAACAAACAAACAAACAGACACGCGCACACACACACACACACACAGACACACTCTTGAGTGGATAAAAGGAGGCTGTCAGGCTGAGAAAGTGGCATAATGATGACAATTACTCTGACAAGCTCACACTGGAGAGCTGTTACACGCCGGCTGTCGTACTCCTATGCATGCGCACACACACACACACACACACACACACACACACACACACACACACACACACACACACACACGCCTGCACACAAAATTAACTGTGAATGCACCTGTGTGTAGCCATGCATGCATGCAGCATCCTATAAAACAGACAGGAGTGTGTTTTATTGCGGTGAGGAGGCCTTTGTGCTCGTCCCCCGTTAGTTCGATGGAAGTGGCAGAGTGCGGTCGGACCTGCAGGGGCAGTGTTTTTCTTTTTTTACCCCTGGAGGCTTCTCGAGGGTACGTCAGTGCGAGGAGACGAACCCTAGTGTGACAAACGTGGATTTGTTGCATATGGCCTGGCACTGTTGATCTGAAGAGGCGTGCTGATTTATAGACGCTGGCAAGGGAAGTGAAAGTGAATTGTCGGGGAGAAAAAAAAAACACATGACTGTGTGCGAGCGCGAGAATAAACAAAACTATTAAAGCGCACAGTTCTGTGAAAACCTGACGTGTATCCACTTGTAGTGCTCCGACACCTCGAGGATAAATAAAACCTGAAGCTGTGCTGTGATTTAATGCCACGCTGTGAAATAAACACTGTGGACACTGGCGCAGGGCACAATAAAAAAAAAAGAAAAGCCCACAAAGGAATAGATGACAATGATGAGTTTAGACCTGCATTAAAAGATTTTTCTGCTTGCCAGAGGGAGCTCAGACACAATGCATGCATGTGTCGAGTTCTTCAGGGTAATGCTCTGGCACGTTGTTTGCTCAACACCTCTCACGGAGATTACCCGACTTCTGCACCAGGTTCTTGAAAGGAAACGGTGTCACCCCTGTTTAGCTCATGAGGTGTCCCTGCTTGCACGCGCACACACACACACACACTCACAAACACACATATGGAAATATTGCAATCTTGCAAGGTGCTCTCAACCTGCAGTGAAGGAGTGAAGAGAGCGTCCGGGTGACATAGGATAGGACAGAAAGCTGTACAAAGTAGAGCAATAAAATTTTTGGTAGCGGATGGGGTTGAGAGCCGGACGGACACGACAGAGGACATGAAAGGTTAGAGCAGCTGTGGTCTTGGCCCTGTCCACTCTGGTCTTTTCTATGAGATGCATTTGCCTAATCCCTGCCCCCAGCCGGCTGACCTTTTCATTTCCACTACATAGAGAGGTCAGCAAGGGTGTGTGAATATGTGTGTGTGTGTGTGTGGGAAAGAGGGGCAGAGTGAGTGAGTGAGTGCATGTGTTGGTGAATGCATGCATATTGTGTGAGACAGAGACACAAAGTGGTGGAAAAGGCCGCCCTGGGTGTCATGGAGGGCCTGGCAGCTTGGCAACCCTCCACATGCCACAGCGGGAGCCCAGAGGGGCCGGGAACACACGGACGGAGAGAAACGCAGGGGAAAATTAAACAGGCCCGAGAGTTTAGTGTGTCTGCGTGTGTGCGCATGCTCATATTTATATGTGTGTGAGTGAGTATCCTTTTAGGCTAAAATTATTCAGTCACTGAGATATTTTAGAACAGGTTTTGTCATGTTTCATGAATGGATAATGGACAAATGAGCACTTTGTGTGTATTATCAAGTTCTAAATTAAACAGGCAGTCCTGAAGTGCTCCTCTAGCATGTTAAAGCTCTGTTTCTTTTTACAGTATATGAATAGAAGAGAGGAAATGTAGTGTTGACACAACTCAAGGGGAAGCATCCCCTGGTGGTTTGCTTTAAGTGCAGAATCATGGAGTTAAAAATGTCTGTCTGTGGTTACAGGGATTAGTGTGTGTGTGTGTGTGTGTGTGTGTGTGTGTGTGTGTGTGTGTGTGTGTGTGTGTGTGTGTGTGTGTGTGTGTGTGTGTGTGTGTGTGTGTGTGTGTGTGTGTGTGTGTGTGTGTGTGTGTGTGTGTGTGTGTGTGTGTGTGTGTGTGTGTGGTCCTATACATCTGTCTTTGTGCCCTCACAGCTTGTCCGTCTGACCCCGCAGCTGTCCTGCTATTGTCATGCTTTAATGCACACACACACACACACACACACACACACACACACACACACACACACACACACACACACACACACACACACACACACACACACACACACACACACACACACACGCACACACACAGATACACACAACCCATATGTTGTAGCTCTGATGTTATGGACATGTTCAGCCCTCTTCAGTTTTTAAGTGAGGAGAAGAAAAAAGCCTAAAAGAAACTTTTGTGGCTTAGCTGAATGAGACTCTTGTCTTCTATGTTTTTGCCCTTGTGACTGTCCAGGGCCAGAACCACGAGTGAGCGTGCTCCCAGTTTCTCTAACTGTGTGTGTGTGTGTGTGTGTGTGTTTTTCTGCTCAGGGCAAAGCGGCCTGGGGAAGTCCACTCTGATGAACACCCTGTTCAAGTCCAAGGTGAGCCGTAAGTCGGTGCAGCCCAACCCGGAGGAGAGGATCCCCAAAACCATCGAGATCAAGTCCATCAGTCACGGTTGGCCACTGTTCATATTTGATAGCCTACAGCCAGAACATTACTAAAATATAAGCACAGGATCGTTATCTGACTTTTCCCATCCTAAGAGCACCTCATAAACTAGGTCTGAGTCCGGGAGGTGCTCCTAGGTGGACATTCTGTTTGATAAACAGCTCTGCAGCTTTATCATCCGCCTGACTGAGTGTCTGAGCGTGTGTCCAAAGGAAATACTAATCGAACAGTGATTCTTTGTCTAGATATCGAGGAGAAAGGAGTGAGGATGAAGCTCACGGTAATCGACACTCCAGGCTTCGGGGATCAGATCAACAATGAAAACTGGTGAGTTGAGGTCACTCCAAGGCCTTCTCTAGCTAATCTAGTTTCCTCTAGCTATCCAGAAACATGGACATTGGTCGATTGGAGAATCTAAAATTGCCCCTGTGTCAGAATAGTTGGGTTTCTATTGCAGTTTTTTGCAAAATAAAAGCAGTCTTTCTGGAAATTAATTCAATAGATATATAAAAAACTGTTACTCTCCATGTTTTATGCAACAGAGAGGAAAGTTGCTTTGGACAGTATGATTACAGTACACGTTCACGGTAATATTGAGGCGAAAGAACAAAATGCTCCATTTGCAGAACATGACTTGGCAGCCCAGGTCCTCTGAGAATATACGGTATAATTGGAGAACTCAAGCCGGCATGAAACCAGAGCACCGCACTATCCATCACTGTAATTCCTCAGCTGTTGCCGGAGCTCGAGGAGCCGTACGAGAGGGTTTGTTTGGACCGCGTGCAAAGGTTTGTTTCTCTCTCGCTGAACTGTGCGTTTTCCCCCCGGCAGCTGGCAGCCCATCATGAAGTTCATCAACGACCAGTATGAAGTGTACCTGCAGGAGGAAATCAACATCAACAGGAAGAAGAGGATCCCGGACTCCAGGGTGCACTGCTGCATATACTTCATACCTCCCACAGGCCACTGGTACGAACACGCAGCCTTAGCCACGCGTTTTCTTCCTTCCCTAGTTTTTTTTCTCTCTGGAGCAGCTGCAGAGATGCACTGGGTCTGCTGGGAATCCCCCCCCCCCCCCCCCCCCCCCCCATCACACACACACACACACACACACTGTCTGTCCACAGCTCTTTAACCACGTCCTCCTCCAGCTTTTCTCTCTCTCTCTCTCTCTCTCTTTCTCTCTCTTCTCTAGTGATTACATGTGGAAGTCATTCTCTCCTCAGAGACACTGAGGTATCGCTCCGTCACAAGAATCACATTTCACACAGAAATCGGAGGCCCCTGTTCTCATAGTTGAGGGAGGTCGACGGGCCGAGAGGGAGGGTTCGTCCCAAGTAGCAGGAAAAAACGCTGCATCACAAATCCAGATCATTCTGGACCCGAGGGAGTTCACAAAGTTCAACTTTGGCTGCACAACATTAGTCGGGGATTGGTGCCAGACAATGGCAGAAAAAGCCGGATCATCACAAGATTTGTCAATGTGTCAGCAAACTGAAAAAGAAATCCAGTTGTGACCAAAGTCTCCCCTTGAAACATCCAGGTGGCAGCTGTTTGTTTCACTTAAAAACACCCCCCCCCCCCCCCACCCCCCGCCCCCCCTCGCACCCCAATACAAACCACATCTGCCACGTTGTCCGGGGTCTTCCTCTCCAACTCGTGATTTGTTTTCGATTTGAAAAAGACGAGTGGCGTGTCCTCGTTTGCACTCGTCCGCTGTCTCTGAAGCAGCCACGCATGTGGACAAGCAGCTGAAACCTCAGCGTGCACACACACACACACACACACACACACACACACACACACACACAGACAGAGGGGTCGACTCGCACACGCTCATTCACTAACAATGTGACCACATGTCTCTGTGCAAACCAGAAACTCAACAGTTGTCCACTTCAACTGTGTGGCTGTGTGAGTGGAGGGATAAAAGGTGTGTCTGTGTGTGTGTGTGTGTGTGTGTGTGTGTGTGTGTGTGTGTGTGTGTGTGTGTGTGTGTGTGAGTGAGTGTCAGTGTCTCCATCCCCCTGTTTGACAGCCCCCCTCATCATCTGCTCTTGTCACCACAGCTGCTGCTTCAGAGAATGTGTTGTTGTGTGAGGGTCCCTGTTGCTGTAAAGCAGGACGGGCAGTGGACCCGAGTGGGCGTGAGGCATGCCAACACTTGTGCAGCCATACTTCTGCAGATGCCCCAAACTGTGTTTGTGTGTCATCGTTCTCTTCTGTACAGCTGCTCTGCTCAGCACCCGGGCCCCCCTCTCTCCCTCTCTCTCTCTGTTTCTTTCTCTTTCTTTTTCCTGCTCTCTCGGCTCCCGCATCCTGAGACGATTGTTTCGAATCGGGGGCGGCAGTCAAAGTTTCACCACACACAGACACGTACATCCTATATTAAATAGATGAAAATGCACACTCATTCTGAAAGCAACGATGCAAACATCTGGCAGGAAGCGGGGTCTTCCTCCTCCAACAACCGTTTTGACCTAGTGCATCTGAAGTATCCGTATGCATGCATGTGTTGATGTACATATACATAGATTAGTCACAGTGGGAGGAAAAAGTACTGCAACAAATCTTCAGTCTTAAGTATTCTTGCTTTTTTTTTTTTACTTCTTTTCCTATTTTCACTTTACACAGTAACACCAGTTGAAGTTTTAAATTGGGGCCTGTTACCAGTTACGCAGACACGGTGCCAAAAAGCCTCTGGATGCCTCCATCATGTGACCGCAGGGCAGGAAAATGATGACTGAATGTCCCTGGTAGCTCTCATACTGTAGGCCTGCATCACAGCATGAGTGGGATATACTGCAGTTTTTTTTTCTCTCCCCCCCTACCGATTGTCTTTTTGTCTGTTGCGCTTCAAACAGCAGTTTGTATTTATCGACGCCCCGATGTCATTTGCATGTCAGCGATTTTCTTTAAAGTGGAGGTCTGAGGTTTTCAGATAGATGAACGGGCTCAGCGAAGCAGAACGCGGCTGCGGCATCAGCCAACGTTTTTCAGATAATGGGCCCGAGCGCAGCCACAGCGCTCTCCCTCTGGGCAGTCCTGTTGTTACCTCGTTTGACACGTCTTCCTGAGAGAGGGAGACGAGAGACGAGGCTGCACTTTGACTCTCATCAGCCTCGTGCTGGCTGTTGATCTGTTACAGAAAACAAGGAAGGAAAGGCTTTCTGCACTCGCCCACTCATCTCGTCTCACACTTGTCTCCATATCTATGATCTTAAGAGATTTTTTTTTTATATGTAGCACATGTGTATGCGCATGTATATACTCTCACCATCCATATGTTCATACGCAAAGATACATTCGCACACACACGGATGCAGGTTCATCCATGCATACGATGCAGCTCTCATGCCATTTTGCTCATTCTGCATCTGTAGTTGGCTCATTCACGTAGTCGTATGGTTTATGTTTCATAAAACACTAAACCAGAGAGATCATTGACTCTGAATCCATGAAGCGCATGAAAACACAGCGCTCGTCATGTCTGCCGCTTGAATGCATCGCTCTGGCTCCTTCTCTCTCTCACTCTGCGTTAGACATGCTCCCCTTGTGTTGCATCCTGTGTTTTGTGGTGACCTGCTTGTCAGTCAGCGTGTTGGGCCCATCGGGCCTCTCCCGCCTCCGGCTGCTCGTGTCTCTTTGAACCTGACCGGCCCGGCTTGGCTGTGGCTAATTGGAGGGCAGAGTGAGGCTGTGTGAGGGAGACGTTGGGGAAAGGAGGGGGTATCTGTCTGCAGGAGCAGCTGGAGGCGACGTTGAGACGGAAAATACGGAGAGGCACGCTGGAACAGAGCAGAACAACAGTGCAGAGCGAGTGGGAAAGGGATTTCAGGACAGCGATCGTCAGAACATGTGATACAAAACTTACATCTGTCTAGGTGTACGGTAACTGTGCCGTAAAGAGGAATTTTGGGGACAGATGGGAGACATCGAGCAAGTGACTTCATTAGACTGTGTTTTATACATGAAGCCGCACAATGACACCCAAGAGAATGAGTATAGGAAAGAATCAGCTGCGTATATAAAAGCAGCTTTTTCCATCTAGGGCTGGTGGGTGTGCCGAAATAGACCATGAACGCCCTCTTGTGGTAACTCCACTTGATTACATGATCCAGAATCAAGAGTTGAGGGGCCACAGGGGACCCGCTTGACTTTCCTCCAGCGTCTCACATTTCTGCCGCTGAAACGATCTTCAGTCTGTGTCCCGCTGGGTGCACAAATCTGAAACGCTTTCTTCCTTATCTGTGGGTTGGCTCGTTCTGCATCTCAGGAGCCTGATATTACATTCAGAAAGCAGTAAGTATTTTCTCTTGATGTCGTCATCTCTCTCTTCCCTCAGTCTGAGACCTCTGGATGTGGAGTTCATGAGGCGTCTCAGCAAGGTGGTCAACATTGTCCCGGTCATCGCCAAGGCCGACACGCTCACCCTGGAGGAGAGAGACTACTTCAAACAGACGGTGAGAGGAGTGTGTGTGTGCGTGTGCCAAAGTGTGTATTTGTGGATGTGTGTGGGAGTTGAAAGTACTTAGTATGAGAACCGGCAACAAAAAAAGTAAAACTGGTTACGTTTTCCTCCCGACGCACCTGCAAAAACCTGCAGCCGATCTTTAAGTCGGGCCTAAAATAAATGGGGTGAGAGCATCGGGAGGTTGGGGAGTCGGCATATTTCTGACACACACACACACACACACACACGCATACACATGCATACACGTGTGTGTGCATATTCGAAGCCACACGTTGGTAACATACGAGGAGCTGCCAGGCACCACAAACAAAAGCCATATGGGTGAAACCCACGTTGTCGGGCCTGCCCGCCCAAAGAAACACTGCATCATCTCTCTCTCTCTCTCTCTCTCTCTGCAACTGCAACGCTGTGAGTGAGTCGTGCTCGGAGCGGACGGAAACTATTTATTTGAGGCATTTATTTACCGAGCTGAGTGCCACAAATCTTAAGTCCGGCTCCTTTTTTTAGATGGGGGGAAATCTCGGCCCATTCGCCAGCCGAGCAGGCAGACCCTTCATTACCAGTGAATTACTGGGCCATCGTACGAGTCTGCGTAGTTCAGAGACAGGACAGGAATTAAAGGAGCTTAGGGAACAGTTTTAGTACTGAATTGAATATTTATAAGCTTCTATTATGGATCTCCGGGTTTTTGGTACTTTGGTAAAAGTTCAAACTCTTTACACTTTGCTAGTCTTTGAAAGAGATTCTCACAGAGGCAGAAATACCTAAAAACCCCAAAATGAAAGAGAAAAATGTATCTTGGAAACTCATAATCGGGATGCTCAGAAGAAGGTTTGTCAAGCTTTTGTAGCTCTAAGAGCTCTTTTGGGATAAATCCGAATGATATAAAAAGAGGCTCTGATCCCAGTGGACTGGTCCATCCCTCAGGTTGGGTCCACCTAGAGGCCTGGAGTCGTACTTCAGTTTTGAGTGAATGTGCCACGTTTTTCTCTCTTGCATTTGTTTTTTGGTTTTTGTATTTGCAGTATTCTACTATTATTCTTTTGTCATGTGGATTTCCATGTTTACGATTTTGCATTGTTTGTGTGACCTCAGAGTTTCTCGGTTGCAGTGTTTTTTTTTGTCGTTTCCTTTGGTTTATGCGTTTGTGCGTTTTTGGTTTTTCATCATTCCTGTGTTTGCAGTTTTTGACCTTGTGAGCCACCGTAGACTCCAGCCCGTTTCAAATGGTCAGCGT
This sequence comes from Karalla daura, assembly GCA_029224185.1. Lineage (NCBI taxonomy): Eukaryota > Metazoa > Chordata > Actinopteri > Chaetodontiformes > Leiognathidae > Karalla > Karalla daura. The sequence goes on along the minus strand of CM055189.1, from coordinate 10,997,671 downwards.
TAAATCAGAACAGCATGGTAAAAGTCATCAAAGGTGCTGGTTTTTAGGGTGTTATGTGCATTTGAAAAAAAAACAGATTTTAATCTTAGCAAAACTCACTTCTTCGCCCCCTTATCTCAGGATACAGTATGTTTCAGTCATCTCGTTCTCAGCCTGAGAACATGAAACCGCCCACTGTAACATCCCAGCCATCAGCTCCTTATCACGTCTCTCCCTCAGATCCACGCTCCACCTGGCTTCACTCATAAACGGACATCGCATGCAACCCTGGCTCGGCGTGTTTCTGTTGGATAACTCTCAGTCTGCAGGAGGGCAGACTGCCACCTGCCTACCTCCATCATTTCCTTTATCTCTCCATCCGCGCGTCCAGGACTACAGACTTCCCCTAACAGCTTTATTCATTTTAGAGAAGCGCGATGGGTGTCTTGGCTACCGTTTTCCCCCTGATGCCTCTAACGGCGTCCAATAAGAACAAAGCGGGGATTGGAGCGAGCCCTGGCAGAGCACAGGAAGCCGCGGGGCTTGTAGCTGGATTGTTTTGGTTGGCCGCACATGCTCTGCATGACCCCGAAGATTATTGACTAAAAGCCTCTCGTGCCAAATGTTTTTTTTCCCCCATTTACCCGACAGCAACTTGACATGCAAACAGAATAGGAGGGTTTTTCTTTTTTTTTTTTTCCCTTATTAAATGTTCAGCCTCAGTGTGTCCAGCTGTGAGTGTCTCCTCGCTTTACTTTAACCCTCAGTTGATGTGGGTTTTTTTTATGTAGAATCCTGTTTGGTTTGCGTCCTATAATGTGAGCCTGAGAAAGCTCCCAAGGATAAACAATGAGATGTTTGATGGAGGACCAAGTGGAAATCGTCAGAGTAGCAATTGTGGGAGTGAACAGCCACTCATTAAAAGGATATTTCTCCCAGAAGCTTGTCTGTCTATTTTTCTGCATCTCCTCTGCCTTTCAGTCATTATAAAGATATACAGAGAGCAGGGGTGGCCACTTTGTAAGCTATACCTCTGTCTGGATGTTTTTTTGCCTCCGAGCGGTTAACCTTCACGCTAACTCCTGCGTGTCCGGGGTATTAGGAACCATCAACACCAGCCGGTGTACCGTAACCACACGTTTATTTAAATCCTCTAGCGGATCAGAGCAGCTCCTATTCAGGGCCCTGGCCCAAAACCTTAAAAACCTGTGTGTAAACAGGATTCAGCCCGAGCACCCAGGCGTGTTTGTGTGTTAGAGTGGCTGATTGACTGATTTTTACCGCGGGTCCTGGGCCGGGCTGCTCGGATGATGGATGAAGGGTTCGGGGGCCTGATTGTGTTTGTTTGCCGACTGGACTTTCGTCTCTCGCTCCGGAAACTTTTGACTGTGTGTAATGATGTTTACCATTCATCAGCTGTGAGAACAATCTCTCCGGCGCAAGAGTTAGAAGAGTGTTAGAGTGAAGTTATCCTCCAGTAAAGCAACTCTATTGTGCTGTTACCTTTCTATATGTTTTTGCTTTCTGAGTGTGAGATAGGGTTTCATGCATCTGTGCATGTTGGATGCGAGGGTATTATTCTATTTATTATTGTCAAACACTTTCGGCTGCTTGAGAAATGCTATATAAGTAAAGGTTTGATTGATTTGTCTCTTTGTTGCTGCTCTTTTGATTTGTTCAGATTAGGGAAGAGCTGCGAGCCAACGGCATTGATGTTTACCCCCAGAAAGAGTTCGACGAGGATGGAGAGGACAGGATGATCAATGACAAAATCAGGGTGAGTTCACACTGTCTGGGTGACTGGAACTGCAACGTTTTCTTTCTTTTCAGGAAATAAAAGGCAAATAAAAGCAGCATCTTACTCTCAGTTTTTAACAACCCAAAGCTGAGACCATTGCTTACATGTTTACATGCGTGGTCTCAACAGGAGATGATCCCCTTTGCTGTTGTGGGGAGCGACCAGGAATACCAGGTTAATGGCAAGAGGATCCTGGGAAGGAAAACAAAATGGGGGACCATAGAGGGTAATACACAATGCACAGACACAAATCACACAGCTGGTTGCTTGTCCCTGAGTGATGCATGGCCCCTGACGGTCCTAGACACAGATCATTCGTGTTCGCATGTAGCTGTCGCTGTCAGCACATCCACCAAATGTCCGTCTGCGCGGTGGACTGAGCTTGAGCGAAACACACAGACAGCTCATTTCCAGTCCTCCTCACACCTGGGTCGCAGCTGTTCAGGCGTCCGTTCCAGGGCGCTCAGACTTTATCATCCTGACAGATAATATAATCACTAGCATTCATTCACGAGCATGAGGCAAGCCACACAAGGTGAAGCATCTTTGCAAAGGAAGGTGACAGATTCTTAAGTGCATTTTCAAGATGTGAAATTTTGAGGTTCATAAGACAGAAAAAAAAAATCTTATCCAGCTGGCTTAACCATCTGTTGTGTGACTACCGGGCGTTTGTTTACATATGTCTCTGTGAGTCCGGAGCTGGGGAGACGTATGAGACAGGAGGAAGAGATTTACAAGGACAGTCTGTGTCCACTGGGATCACAGACAGGAGCATAAAGCACAAACATGCACACAGCCTCACACACACACACACACACACACACACACTCTTCCATCATGTATTCATTTTGACATAGTTTACGTCCTTTGGCTTGAACTGGATGCGTGCATCGCCAAGGAGGTTTTTGGCAAGTGGATGTCCTTGCTTCACCTGTGTGTCTGCATGTGTGTGCAAATGTGTGTGTGTGTGTGTGTGTGTGTGTGTGTGTGTGTGTGTGTGTGTGTGTGTGAGAGAGAGAGAGAGAGAGGAAGGGCCTAGAGGACAATAAGATGGCTGAAGGAGGTCTGGACAAGGGCCTATCCATGTTAAACTTTAGATGCATTTCTATTGTATCCTAAAAAATGTGCAAACTCAGAATATTAAAAAAACTGGTGATAGAAACAGCTACATTTCACCTCTCATTATTGTGAAAACACTATGGTCTTGGTCATTATGGGTTTTTTGTTCAGACGTATGAGGTCGTGAGGACGTAGGAGTTCATTTCTGTGTAAACAAAACTTAATTCACATTTATACGTCACCAGACATGATTTGGCGGGGGTCACATGACCACGTCAGACAAGATGGAGCAAGACTGAACTTTCTCAAAATCGAACTGAAACATCTGCTAAAAAACAATGCTGTGGACGTCTTGCAGTATGAGATTTTATGAAAATGATGGGATTTTGTGGGAATAGACTTTACGAGAATTGTGGCACGCACCAGTTGGAGTTGTACTTGATTGAATTTTTAGAAATATCACTTTTATTTTGCGAAAAGAAAATTAAAATGGGAATGCAGCTGCTCTCCTCCTCCCAGGATGCACAGTGCATCCAGTGCAGTGCACACTGTGCTCCACTTAAATGGCAGCGCTATAAATGCGTTGTGAAACATAAATCAGTCCGTGAAAATAAACCGTTTTAATATCTCGTAAATTATTCATATCGAGAAAGCCGCTGCGCTGTTTCATCCGTGCTTGACTGTGGTTGGTTCGTCAGAATTATAACCTTGAAAGATCTGAGAAACGTGCAGCGCAACAAATCTATCTCGCTCTAAGTGGATCGGGACGTGTTCAACTCTTAAAAGACAGAAAAAAATAATGCAATAGATTTACTCTAGTCGTGATGGACAGTGTTAAGAGGCTCTTTTTCGGTTGCTTCACCGTTGGATTCTCGAGGCAAATAATTTCCAGCTGTACTTTCCTTTCACGTCAACATTTCCCCCCCTGGTTTATTTGAATAACTGTTTAAGGCACAAAGTAGTGTAATAATCCCACATTTCACACAAAGCAAAGATGAGAGGAAGTTTCAGCTGTGTGAAAACACTTGTGTTACTACCTCATTAATCATCTCAGGACCCCATCTGGAGGCCGCCTCCTTTGTACTAAACTACCAAACTGTATTTCAAGCTGTAAAAAGTAGCTGCACCTCATCCGGAGCCATAAGTTAAATGCTACGTGTGTGTCCGGGGCTTCGATCTAATATTTCATCGGTCACAGAGTCAACGTGCTTTCACACGCTTTCTTCTGTTTATTCACTTCATAATTGATAAAGAACTATTATAAATACTGTCTATTTAAGAGTTGACATAATAAAACTCTCAAATATTTACTCCGTTTTACCTCCATGAATTATGCACGTCGCCACGGCCTGAACCTCAAAAAACACATTCGCTTCAAGCTAAAACGAGACTCCTGTCGTGAAAAAGATGACATTCGTCAGGTGGAGGCCTGAGTCGTCTCGGCTCAGAGACTTAAAAGGTGACTGTTGCTCCTCCTCGGCAAGCGTCACCAAAGTTAGCTGCCCTCCACAGTCGGGCGAGGCCGGGTGAGAGAGGTGAGGAGCACAGACCGTGGGATAAATGCCATCTTGTCTGGTTTGGGAGAACAATGCGCTCCATTCAAGAAAAAACCTAAGCTCTGAGAGAGAGAGGGAGAGAGAGAGAGAGAGAGAGAGAGAGAGAGAGAGGAAGTGGCTGGGGCTGCCGGACTTGTCGGCACCGACGTCGTAATTTAGGCCTCAGAGGAGAAGCCAGAAGTCGAGTCCCCGTAGATCACAGGCGGTGAAGGAACCGCTTGATTTCAGGGGCCGAGGGGGACAATTAGAGACGGTCGGAGGAAGAGGAGACGAGATGTGTGTATTGCGCTGTTTATAGGGACGTCTCCATGACTAGAGAGCAGAGATACGAGCGGCGGCGGCGGCTTGTTACGAGTTGGTAGCGCGTTCCCTCGATGCCGCTAATCAGCGCTCACAGAGCCAGCCAGCGTTCACTCCGCTCTCCTCCTCTCAAAGAGAATTTAATTTCCTGCCCATGGATTTCAAAGCTTTTGCAGAAATAGTGCCCTCCATTTTTTTTTTCTTTTTTTCTTTTTTTCATTTATATTCTTGACATAATCTATAATTCAGACACGTGTTTGCCCGGCTGGAGGCACCGGCGGCTTGTCGCTGGGAGTTTGTTAAAGCGTCTCGCTTAAAAGTTCTCTAATGCAGACGTGAGCCGAGATGAATTAAATTGCCCCCAAAGTGAAGGAGAGTGTTATCTTGGTTTAAGAAAATTGCCGGAGATGTCATGTTAGAGAGGATGCCCCTCGCATGACTAGAGGGTAACACTGCCCCTCTGTGGTCTTTTCAGGAACAACAACGTGGAATATGTAGTTGTATCATTACTATTGGCTATTTCATCTGTTTTCTCTGTGCATTTAAGGTCAAAATACAGCTAAACTGCAGAAATAAAAATGTAACATTCAGTGACTCTCTCAACTTACCCCCACTGACCGATGTTTATCTCTTTTCTCTCTCTGCAGTGGAGAATATTGCACACTGTGAGTTTGCTTACCTGCGAGACCTCCTCATCAGGTGAGTGTCCATCACCCTCCGACTTCATTTAAATGGATTTTCTAACAGGATCCGGCTTAACAGACTTGTTATGGACCACACCTGCTAGATGTAGAAATCATTCAATTTAATCATGGGCCTTATTCTGTAGAGAGCTGTTAAAATGAATTGGAAACATCAGAGAGACTCTGAAGTTGTACTTCCTCTGTGAAATCAATACAAATGAAATTCTTTTAGATGGGTTGAGAGCTTTCCTAGACTGTCAGACAACAAGGTGTTCCTGCTGTGGTCTCCTCTGTGAGTGTTCACTGTCAGCGTGCTCGTCAGACTGAAAATCTTGTTCCACGTCTGCCTGAAAAGATAAAACAGTGGTTCTTTTTCCCTGTTTTTTGTCTTACGGTTGTGTTTAATTCATGCCGTTTGATGGCTCATCATTGCACTATTGACAGAAAACATTCATTTGTTAGAAATATTTATTGCAGCTTGTCAGGGAACAAACTGATCAACGACTTTCCCTTGTTGTGATGTGAATACAAACCACAATTTGGATGATATGAAGTTGACTTGAAGACATATTTGCTGCTGGAAATTAGTTGTTTATAAACTTAATGTCTTTGGCAAATAAGGCAAATGGGTCAAATGCACTTAAATCCATCTATTATCTAAGACCTTCTTGATGTGACATGACAGTGCTAACCACTTATCCACTGTGTTGACACAAGGACACATACTTCTCCAGCTGGTATTAGTAGAAGAATAGAACTGAACAGAATAGAAGAAAGTAGAATATAGTATAGTTGGCTATAGTAGCCAACCATTGTCGAATATATTACATGGCACCAGTTTGGCGAACCAGTGGCCTAATGGATAAAGAATTGCACACACTTCTCCAGCTTTTATTATAAAAGAACAGTATAGAGTTTAGTTTGCCAAAAATGGAAAAACAAAGAAAAAACATGCTAGAAAAGTAAAGGAACAGCAATATACTGATCTGTATACTCATGTGTTTTTGTGCAGGACGCACATGCAGAACATCAAGGACATCACAGGCAGCATCCACTACGAGACGTATCGCGTCCGTCGCCTCAACGAGTCCAACGCCCACTTCAGCTCGCACCCGTCCGACCCGTCCGACGCTCCGCCCAAGGCCAACGGTCAGCCCGAGCAGCAGCAGCAGCAGCAGCAGCCTGCAGCCCTGCAGCCCAACGGAGTGGCCGCTCAGCACGAAGCCCTGTCCCACGAGATGTAGAGAGTCCAGAGAGGAGCCAGAGCCAGGCACAAAACACACCCTCGCACATGTTTACACAAGCCCACACACATGCATGCAGACACACACACACACACACAGACACACACTCATGCTGTGAAACCCATTTTTTTGTTGCCTAGAAGGACTTTTTTCTGCCAAAAACTACCTAACCACAGCTTTTGATTCATCAGGCCGTAGATTAATCCCCCACGTTAGGGCTACATTTTTTCCAAAAAATTCTTTCTATGCAGATGATGTTGAGCAAAGTTTCATCTGCGTGTGTGCCAAATGCGATCGAAACTCAGCTGTGTTTACAATATACCGGGAAAGCTGTCAGATATATAGATATGAAGTCAAATCTATGTTATTTTTTCTATACATTACTGAGCTTTTCCGGCCGGGCTGTATTTTTAGAGCCCTTATCATCCAAGCGAATCATCAGTTAAACCGCGTCCATGAGATTTTGATCAGAATAATCCAGTGAGATGGAAAAAAATGCCTGTGAGGGTAAAGAACAAAACAATAAAGGCCTGCTTGTGAAAAATACCTATGCTTTTAGGCTGGTTGGAGGTTTAGCCAACTAGGGCTTTCCAGATACGGATAAATGGCGTAATTCAACATGAAGCACAGCATATCAACATTAGCTCTAAACTAGGACTAACTGTTAGTACCACTGGCCTGGTCCTTGTGTTGTGGTGTATAGTTTGTATAGATGCTAGGGTGAAGTAGGAGTATATAGGTTAGCTTTATTAGTAGCGTGGAGGTAGGACAGACGTTGTCGACACCTCCACGCTGCAGGTAAATTAAAAAGTGAAAAAACAAAAAAGAAAACAAAAGAAAGCAGTGTGGAGCAGCTTTCAGAAAAATGATTCCTCATGTCCATATTCTGTTGTGTTATGATGTTTAAAAAAGACCTTTTGCCTGTCTCTCTCTCTCTCTCTCTCTCTCTCTTTCATATAATGCCAATGTTGTGTAATACAGTCATACTTTGCATTTTACATGGCTCATTTACTATTGTATTTTATTGCTGTTGTTCATGTTTTAATATTATTGTGTAAGCATGGAGGAATCTGTGCAAATGTTGTCCCCTGCAACCACTCCGTTCATTGTTTTTTCCGACTGTACGCCAAATAAAATTCCCTTTTTTTTTTCCTGCTCCGAAGAGAAGCACATACAGTATGTAGAGTTGATTTATGAATAGGTATTTATGTGTGTGTTACATGTAATCACTTTGATTCCACTTTCGTCACAGCTGTGGGCAGCTGAGGTTTGCTGCGGGTCGTCCACCATGACGATCTTTTAGCTTTAGTCAGTGCTCGTTTTTCTGTTGCCTGCATTCATACAGTAAATAGTACCCTGTTGGTTAGGCTGCACTATAACTTGCACCAAAGTACATACATGGTCCGTTTTGATTATTGATAATTACAGCTGATCCTGCCTGAAGTTGTGTTTGGTTAGATATCCACATTTCCTGAGGAAGAGCTGCTTGGGAGAAATGGCATAGATTTTCTTTTATCAATATTTTTGGAAAGATGTGTGCATTCGTACAACTTCAAGGGATTTTTTTAGAGGTAAAATCTGAATTTAAATTCTCATAATTATCTGGAAAAAAATGTATTTTCTTGCCTCAAATGATGGAAAACATTTTGCCTTCATGCATACTGAAGACGTATTTTTAGAAACCAAGAGAACTTGTCTTTTATCCAGAGAAAGTTATTGGATTACGCTTTGTTTACTGTTGTATAGTTCTTGTGTAATTTGTTATGGTATAATAGATTAAGGTTTTATCTTTGATATGCTATCTCAAAGAATAAAGATTGATATTTTTATTGTTTAAAATTGGTTGTCTTGATTGCCACGTGTAGGAAGCAAATTCAATTCTTGTGAAGTCAAAAATAAGAGATAAGCGTAAATTAATTACAGTATTAAATCCATGAAAACATCAATGCTCTATCACTTTGTAACTTGTTCTAAAATGACGATGCCATTTAATTAGTTCAATGTTTCCAAAAGTTTTTTTTTTCAGATTTAATCTCAGACCTGATTGATGGACCCAAATCTTTTTCATCAACATTTAATCACCAGAAACAAGTTTAGGGACTTTAAATGTTTGCAAAGGTATCTTCACCATAATTAACAATAGAGCCATGAAACACTTTACTACCAGAAGTGATTTTAGGTGTCACATCTCAAAGTTTGGATATTACACACTGACGTTTTGTGCTTTTCACACACGCTTGCACAAAACGACACTAACAAGTTTCATTAAGTATTTCCTGGAAAACCTTTAAAGACGTTGTTGACACACAAGCTGTTTTTTCAATTTTGTAATTACATTTAATGATATTCTTACTTAGAAAGAAACACTGGAGGAAACTATCCCAGCATATAAAAGCTGAAGGAAAGACATCTTTCAAGAACATTCAAGAACACAGTGACATTACAGGGGTCTATTGGCGCCTATTCCCAACACATAGGGAATATTCCCTGGATATGTTGCCGGTCCAGGCCCAGGTCACAGATGCAGTCCCACAGCTGGTTCTGGAGTATTGGAAAAACCTCATTTTGATCTCCTGGACTCCTTCGAGAAAGACCTGGCAATATAACTGATGTACACAGTGGCTTAATGATGGTGCTCTACAGCAGTGGAAAAGCAACTGATTCTCAACTGATTTCCAAGCTGAACCAGGACTAGTGCTGTTTTGGTCACACTCTGGAGCAAGCATGTCCAAACTGTTCCAAAAAAAGGGTCATCTGGCGCATTTTTTTTGTTTCCAAACAAGCAGAAGCACACCAGACTTGTTTCAGTTAATTAACTGATCTCAATCAGCTGAGAAACCCTGGATCGATTGGAACAAATTCCTGCAGTGGAACAGTTTGGACATACCTCGACTTGAATCTCGGCCTAAAAATTGATATTTCTGGACAAAAACATGGAGGAAACCTACGTAGACACAGCCCTCGGACACCTTTTAAATGGCAGGTGAGAGCGATGTCTCCCAACTCAACCACTCTTCTTCCTTCAACTCTTTTAAAAATGTTTAATAGGATCACATCATGCACCACATTCACACCACTCCCAGCGCTCAGAGGAAATGTGAATTTGCAGCTTTGACACCGCCATGGCACCACGCTCGCACACCACTGGTTTAATGGACCTTCTCATTTACACCTCCGCCGGCCTGTCGCACTCCCCACCTCAACTACCCTGCTGATCGTAACGTGTTGACAGCTTTGTTTGTCGAAGGTCATCGTCACCCTTTTCACACCTTGCGGCACCTGCCGTGGCTTTTCCCAGACATCTCGGCGTCTGATTCATTGGCTCGAAACTCCTCGGCACCGAGGATGACACCGCACCGGGGTGACAAATGACAAACGTGAAGGTGAGAGACAATGGGAGCTCCAGAGAAAAAATCAGTATCTATTGAACACTCACCTAACGCTGACACTTCCATCTAAACAGTTTCCCAGGCAGCCGTCCCGAAGCATGAAGGTGAGTGATAATGACAACTGTGACACCGCTCCGGCAGCGCCTGAGCGACTGCTGGCACACGAACTACACCAATTTGGGGGGTGTGTATGAACTGACATCGTACTTTCTCCACAGGACGGCATATTTTCATTTCATCCAGTTCGTGATATGTTTGGTATATTGGACTGGAAAAAGGGTTTGCTTAAAAAAACAAAAAATGAAAAAAATTAAGCCCCGAACAGTCTATGGACTAAGCTGCATAGTTACTGTGAATGTAACCAATGGTTTCCCGTTTACAGCCAAAACCAACAGTGTTTCGAGCTGTATGACACCAGCACAGACTTACTAAGAAACCAGAAGGATTACCTTGTGGCACAGAGAGAACCTGCCCGAGCCAAACAGCTTTCAGAGCATCCTCTTGAAAAGGCAGACTTTGGAAAAATTGGAATAACTGGGAAAATATAATATCCAACTTGTGTAACCTCTTCAGAACAGACAAATAGAAAGCCACTGATCAAAGACGCAGAGATCGGGTTTGACTTTCAGGAAATGTGGTCTGAATTTTTACAGACACCAACAATATTCCTGAAGGAACTATAAACTCGTCTGCACTCGCTTTTGGTTTATAAATGCAAAAGATAACTTGGCAGAGATAACTCGTTTACTGGAAGAGCCTCTGCTTTACTCAGCCAATAATTTTTCAGCACATGGCCTTGATTAAGGTTTGTTACAAACTGGTTTAAAGCAAAACTACAACAGAAAATGACGCGACACGCACAACATAATAAATCACCATCACCATCTCTTTGCAACGGTCTCAGGTCAGCATTGTCCTTCCAGATGAATATATAATTAATTATATGACTGTTGTAGAAAACTATGGTAGTTTTAGCTTAGTCTATGTAATAAATTGCCAGCAGAGTGTGGACACCACAGTTGGTTTGAGTGTTATCAATTATCCAAGCTCTAAAGGCCAAATCATTCGTCTCCTGTGAAAAACCACCCGCATAAAAAAGAGAGAGTCAAGGGTTTTAAATTGCTATGGTATTTAAAACTTGAATATGCATAAAAACCCACTATATTGTTCTGAAAACTAACTTAAACTTCACTTTACTGAATAAATATTAATGTCAGAAAAAACCTCGAGGCAAAGTTTTGAGAGTCTTTTATTGACATGTTGGTTTAACTTTCCAACACAGCATGCCTTTATTTTTTAAAGCTTGTATAATTTTTTGTCTTTTCCCAGCAGGAAACCATCACAGACACAGGATACACTTAAGCCTTTTCTAGCAAACCTGGCTGAGCTACAGCTACATGCTACTCCAGATTTTCTGTGGTAATGGCCTCAGTGTGAGCGCAATAAATTTGACGGTGTCATGATATTTAAGACGAAATGTTGTTAAACAAGAAACAGGATGTGTTGGGTTGCTCTGGATGACCCCGGAGGACTCGGTGGAACCCGGTGTCAGCAGTCCTGTCTGTCATGCATCCATTTCCACATTCAGGTCACCTGGGGTCAAGCAACTCCTTTTGGCTGGAACGGCCGCTCAAGACTTGTCTTTAATGTACAACCATGAGGTCAGGCAGTGGTCAGTTGCCTCACAGCAAGAAAGTCTGGTACAAGACCAAGACCGACCCTCTGTTTGGATCTGGTCTTTTGGTCTGTGTGGGTTTCCTCCAGTTTCCTCTCACAGTCCAGCAACGCCATCTGGGCCCCTTCCAGTAAACTGGTTCCAATGCTGTTTCCGGTCCAGAGCTAGACAAATGTGAATTGTGTATAAAGCCATTGTCATTAGGCCTATTTTTTTGGGTCATTTTTTTCAATCCTATATTTCATTCAGAAATTTAAAGGTCACGTAGAGACGTGGAAAAGGTCATGGAAATTTGTTTGTTAAAATGAGTATGAACCCTGTTCCATCGGTCTGTTCGGCAGCTCTGAAAGTTTTATTTCTACTCGTGGTCAGACCCACAAAGAGTCATTTTTAACAAAGAGAAACAGACGTCTCCAGATTGGAAGTGACTCACCGTGCGGAAACAAAACATGTTTTGCAGTATTGACCAATATTAGCAGAAGCAACTGCAACACGAGGCACCACACTGTGAAACAACGGGAGGTCTGAGTGACTTGGCATCCCATGACGCTCTGTGTTACACGGCTCCATCCTCGGCAGCAACTCGCTCTAACGTGGTGGACGAAGTGAGCGTTTCAGCTTGGCAGCGTGATGAACTCTTTTTCATCTCTGTCTCTCTGATGGTGAGATGTCTTGTCTGCAGGTGGCTGCCCGGACCTGGAGCTGCCTCTGCGATGATGTATCTGCTGGACGGACGCCACTGAAGCTGCAGTTGGAAGGTATGGACGTGTGTGGTGATTGCTAATCATTTACAAGAGGTCGTGGCTCTTTTATATGGGCTGACAAAAAGGATTTAAACGGATTGGATTGCAACTCTGTGCTGATTAATCCTCAGCAAGGCTCGGGTTCTTGCCTCCTCCACATTTCTGCTTTAGAAATATAGAAATCCATGCCAAATCTAACAGCAGGTACATTATGCGCCTCAGCTGGATCATATTGCCTAATATATCACTGCACTTCACCCACCACCATATTGTTCCTTGGCAGCGCGTTACCAGTGTCTTCTGGCATTAAAACAGTGATTCATGTTGCATCCATGTAGGAATTATTCCAGCACACCACTCTGCCTTTCCCGGCACTGTAATCTATCAGTGTCCCGGTCCGTAATGGCTGTTTATCAGATGAAAAATACATGCTGCAATACAGTCCTTTGTCCACGAATTTATACCAAAATGCAAAAGGAGACATCAGTCAGAGGAAAGACAGAAAAAACAAAAACAACAACAACAAAAGGCGAAAAAAAAAAACTGAAGCCCCACAGTGATGAAACACACAGCTTCCCTTGTTCCTTTACTGGCTCTGTCGTTACCGGGCAGAGTTCTGCCACCAGGACAGCCAATGAGCCACCACACTGGCCAGCAAGCCAACCAGATAGACTCCCAGTCAGCCAGGTCACCATCTGGCTGGAATGCTTATCATGGAGCGAGCCAACGCCTGTCTATGCTGGTGTGGCACCGGCGGTTACTTGTATTAACCTTCTCCATCCCAAACACCACACACACACACACACACACACACACACACACACACACACACACACACACACACACACACACACACACACACACACACACACACACACACACACACGTCTTTCCTGCAGAGCTACATAGATGCACACAGACCAGAAGAGAATTCTTTTACATCTGCTTATCTCCCCCCAGTCCTCATTTGCTTGAACAACCAAAAACAAAAGATCGCTCTTCGTTACCCCCCCACACACCTCCCCACCTCCCCACCATCCGCGCTGCACAGCACCTCCAGTAATCGACGCAAGGTAATTTGTTGGTAATTAATCCCTGTTCGTTAATGGCTTTGCATTTATTAAAACCGCGCATGCTAATTGTCTCCTTTTCATTAGTCGTCGACTCAGTCGACGCAGGGATGCAGTTGACGATCGGCTGGAAAAACTGGTTGGCGATCGCAAATCCGTGCACACGCACAGATGTACGTGCACAGACCTCTCGGCGCCCGCTTTACCCTTGAGCCCCGCCAACTCACTCTCCACATCGTCCAGGACACGAGGCGCGCTGCCCCTGTTTGTTGTTGATGTATGCTAATGCGCCGCATCCATCTGGTCGTTTGCTTAATTTGGATTTTGCTTGTTTCTCGCCATGTTCCCGCCCCTCCTACTCCACCATCCCCTCCCCTTGTTCCCCCTCCGCCCGCATCGTGCCTCCTCTCCATCTCCTCTCCCCGCCGCTGCAACATCAGGGCGCTCGTCTGCCTGGATCGCGGCCAGGATATCGAGAAGACGGTCAGGCATGTCGGGCGGGTGGGAGGTTGGCAGAGTTGGGGCGAAGGTACCGTCCCACCGCCTTTCCTGTCCACATGCAAATCAGTGTTGTTTCGGTTAAAAGACAGCTGCGTACGTCTTGAACGCCACTGGTGGTGGTGGTAAGGGGCGAAGGCGTTGCGTCTCTGGGGAGGCGAAGGTTGTTTGGTTGGAGCAAATGTTGTGGGAGCTGCCGTTTTAGTGCTGCTGAGGGGAACAAATAGTGAAGACAAAAGCACTGCCCAGGGACTGCTTTGGAGTTTAATGGGGCTGACTGACTGGCACATCAGTTAAAGCTCACACCGACAGTGTGCGTGGCATGATAACAAGAGCGACTGACAATGAAATATGGACCTCCCCACATCAGGCTTCAAGGTGTTTTGGCATGCTGAGGTATAGCGCTGCCCATCGCTGCCAGGCTGCTGAGAAACGAATGGCCCCCCATGTCCGAGTAATAAGTTGAGAAATACTTGCTTGTGTGGCCATCTTTTTTTGACTCGATGGCTGTTCCCATTGTGAGTGGGGTGAAGGAAAAACCCCTTTTCTAATACGTTTTCATCTCGAAAGGGAAAGAAGTCTAAAGTTTTCACCAAGTGTAGCTGCAGTGCAGGTTTATCATTCGAGGGGGGAAAAAAAAACTGGATCAGTTTTATTTTTAGATTGAATGACAAAAACCTGGCACTCCTTCCTTTTTACTGGTCCAGGTTGTCAGTCGCCAGAGTGACTGGTGTACCAGGGGGTGATGTATAGGTGGGTGGGCACACTGTGAGGTCAGAGGGTGGGGGAGAGGAAGGATGGGGGAGGATCCCCTGGCAAAGAGCCAACGCCAGTGAAAATTCAAAGGCACGGGGAAAGATGGGAGGGATGGGGCGACGGTAGCGCCGCATAATCAATCAGAAACAATAGAGGAAGAGAGCAAGAGGCTCTGCCTTTCTTGACAGGGCTTGATTGTATTTATGCAGGCATGGAAGCAAAGGAGGGGAGAGGCAGAGGGGGAGGACCATTAAAAGGGATTGGGTAGTAAGATGTGGGCAGGTGCAGGGAGTGCTGTAATGGGTGGCCCCCACTCTAAAGCCAAGGACATATACCCAGGAGGAACTGATTGAATGCCATGCCAATAAAAGGAGGCAGTTTCATGCACCATTGACCGAGTTGGCATCCTCACAGTCACACTGTGATGAAACCCCCTTCGAGGTCATGATAATGTGAATCACATTTTGTTCCTCGGTGGGTTGAGCCGCTCCGAGGAAGAATTAAATGGTACCCACAAACTGGATCCCATCCCGACTACCCTGCTTGTGTTTTCCCTTACAATTTGTGGTGTATGTCTGATGCATTGATGTCCGAACAAGGGGGGGAAAAAATCTGATAGAGTGGTTTGTTTGGACAGAAATGAAAAGATCAAATTCGGAGGCACAATAGGTGGGAAAAATAATCTGATTTGAGCCTGCAGTGCGCATACGGCCAGAGATTGTCCTTTTATTTTCTCTGTAGGCAGAGCAGCATGTCCCGGAGCGGCCTAATAGAATGCTTGTCTTGTATCTTCTCAGCCATGAACTTTTTCTTCTGTCACAATTACATTCAGTCTGGAAGCCTGTGTGCCCCACAGCCAAACACAGTATATTAGCTGAAGTAAAGCAGCCAAATGCTCATGTTGAACTCGACAAGGACGTCCATTCAATCATTCACATTCTTCTAAAGCAGCCCTGTGAGGGCAGAGATGGCAAGTTATGGGTCCCTGGAACGGTCAACACACTCGTCTGACCATGACATAACGGTCTTTCTCTGATGCTTTTGCACAATCGGCAAATAAAAATCCTGATTTTGCAAGCGCTGTTTCATTGTTTCACATGGAATTCAGATGTGAAGCAGATGCTGTGAGCGACTTTCCGGTCGCACTTTCTTACTCTCAGCTGTCCAGTTCTTTCTTGCTGCCTGTGGATTTTAAGTTGTTGTTGCCTGACACAGTGAGTGACTTGACTCCTGGTTGGACAGGGATTTTCTCTGTATGCTCTGGTTTCCATCCACAGTGCAAAGTCACACATATTAAGGTTATTTTGGGACTAAATTGAGAGTGAATGTTGTGAATGTGTTTGTAAAGGACTGCCTTCACCCTATGCACTCTGGGATAGGCACCTGGGAGGCCACAACAACACTATATATGTACAAAGCAAAAAAGAAAAGAATGAATAGCCCTGGACCTGATGTTGTTTATACATAGATAGATAAACTTTATTGTCTTTTCCAAAACGATGACAGAAATTCTCCTTTAAGACTCAAAATTAGTCTCATCTAGGTCTTGTTGCGATTTCTGAAACCTTTCTAAGGTACCTGGAACAAAATGGGGTGATGTGCATATAGAGTATGTGTATATATGGATTATATGCAAGTTGGACTAAAAGCACAGAAACAGCAGGATGAGAACCACAGATTTCAGGATGTTCAACGACCAATATAGAGAGCATGTGAATCATCATTTGCTTGACTTTTCTTCATGTAAATCTGTTTTCCTTGTACATCTTGTTCATAAAGGACCAGACAGAAGGTTGAGACTACAGTATGTAGTATAGCACGACTTTATTCAGAGGACAGTTTGGAGCATTATTACATCACAGTTTCTTTGAGAATTGACACGTCATGAAAATACATAACCATGGAGTCACAGTGGGCATTAGTGGGTATTAGAGGAGAATTTATATTGTGCAAAAGCAGCATGTTTTTTGCATCCGCACTGCTCATGCTGCACCAGTGCCTCCTGCTGTTTGTCCACAGCAGTAGCAGCTCAGACCTGTGCCAGCATGTGCACAGAAGCTAATTTGCCACTCTCAGCCCCTGACATTAATGCATATACTGATCCACAAGCCCCTCGGAGCCCTCTACACTCCATCCACCTCTCGTCCTCCGCCAGCTGCTCACTCGTGTTATCAATTCACTGTTTTCTCAAGGAAAATATAAGTTAAGCTCACCTTATTTACATTTATATGATCAGATTTTCCTCCTTATGGAAGGTATGCAAATTTGCCCTTTTCTCGGGTCTTAGCCACAGAGCGTGTAGATTTGTTGCGAGGGATGGCAAAAAAAAATAATAATAACATTGCCCTCTAGGAAGAGAGAGACCCAAGTTTGGATTTCTGGACCTCATGAATTTTGTAATGATCAATTTTATTTACCATACCCCCTCCAAGACTTATCAGGACATTTTGAGCCAGGGATATATAACATGAGATTGATTTACACCCAGCATGTCCGTCTGTCTTTCTTCCTTTTTTTTTTTTGTGCCGTATACGATGCACTCTCGCCCCTGCAGTGCTCGGGAATATCGTTTTTCATTTTCTTGATCTGATGGCCTGTAAATTCCACAATCAGTTTCTGCGTATGTGTGTTTGCGGGATGCCGGCGGGAGGTTGTGTTGGGGTGCAGTGATGCACGCGCCTCAAATCCTCCAGTGTGTTGGAGGACACAGGGGGAATGAAAGGGAAATCTGAAGGCTGGTCTGATGAATGCAATCGGCCTCTTTTTTTTTAACAGAAAAGCTGCTTGTGTGTGTGTGTGTGTGTGAGAGAGAGAGAGAGAGAGTGAGAGAGGTAGAGGTAAGTAGGTGAGTGCTTTACCAGAGTGACACCCCTGAACCCATTGTAAATCGAATAGCCGGGCATTGCTCTGCTTTGGTGTATGTCTGCGTTTGTGTGTGCGTGTTTTCAAGTGTGTGTGTGTGTGTCCAGTGGACGCCAGAGAGGGAATAGCACTCGAGCAAATTGCTTTCTGCCAGCATATTGCCAGCGCCAGTCTTTATTTCTGGGGATGGGGAAGACGATTACGGCCCCCCGATTCAGACCCGCGTCGAGCCCCTCGTGCGGCCCCGCTCTACCATACACTACTGCGCCTTATACCCAGTTATACCCTGCTTGATGAAATGCTGATGTGGAATATTTAAGTGACACTCCAAGCGAAACCTAATAATATAATCAGGTAATAAGAAATTAATTTTCTCCCTGGCTGCACTTTGACTGGGGTGTTGATACTGGGCAGGGGGAAGAGAACTTGAGAGGCTGCCGAGGGAATGTCATAGGTAGCCTCTCCCCCCCCCCCCCCTCTCTCTCTCTCTCTCACTTTCTCTCTCTCCCCCTCTCTCTGTGCAGCAGCATTTCTCATGACACACTCTGGTGATTTGATCACACACACACATACAAACATTCACACACACACACATTCACCCCATGGCCCGTGTGCACGTTTGCATTTGCGGAGGCCGACACAATAACAAGGATGCCTCCTTCTCTACACCACTGAACTGTAAATGACCAAAGCAAGAGGTCCTCTCTGGTCTCTCTGTCTCTCACACACGCACACACACACACACACACACACACACACACACACACAGACAAACTCTACAACTAGACATGCACACACACCATAGCTGTCAGCCGTGTCCCCCTCAGGCTCGCACTGTGAGTGGCAGCGCTGGCACAGACAGATGTGTGTGTTTATGATAGTTGATGTTAGAGGATGCGAAGCATCTTGCCCTTGTGTTTAAGCTGCTAAATGCGTTTTTCCTCTCTCTCTTTTCATTCTTGTCTGCTGTCTTTTTTTTGTATCTCTGTGTGCATCTTTCCTCTTTTCCTCCCTCTCTCTCTCTCAATCTCACTGGCTGTTCTTTTGTAGTTAATTAGGAGTCAGGAGTCCATCGGTGTCAGTGCTCTGGTGTTTTATTGCCCCCCCCTCCCCGTTCATCCCGTCTCCCTCTCTCTTCCTCTCTCTCTCTCTCTCTCTGAATGCCCCCACTGGCCCCCAACAGGGAGACATCAATAACCCCCCCCCACAACACACACACACACACATACACACACACACACGCATGCATGCACACATTATATGTGCCAGAGTTTCCACGGCCCTGCCTGCTCCTGCCTGGCATAGTCATCCATCTCTCTGTGCATGCCCCACAACCCTCCCTCCTCCTCCTCCCCCTCCTCCTCCTAAACCCACCACCCACCCACCCGACTGCTGCTCTCACCTCCTCTTCCATCACCTCCCTCCCTCCCCTCCGATCCATCCCCTGCCATCGCCTCTCTACCTGAGAGCATTTGTCATCCCCGTCGCTCTGCGAAGCCGCGGCCAATGCAATGAGAAAAAAGGAAAAAAAAGACAGGGTGGGTGGGAGGTGGAGGGGAGGTGGGGTAAAAAAAAAAAAGAAAAACTCACAGGCAATATGCAAAAATGCAAAAAGGTAGATGCGGGTTGCCCTGGCAACGGCTCCGAGGTTATTTCCAAGCGCTGATGGAAATCAATGTCATGTGCCAGGCAGGCAGGCACCTCCGTCCTCAGGAAAATTAGAAAAAGAGGGAGGAGGGGGGGGCTGGAGGTGGAGGGAGGACTGGAAGGACAAAGAAAAATGCAGAGGAACAGAAATCAGGTTTTTCTTCTCTCCGAACCTTAAGGGTTCCTGACTTTCCTTCAAAGGAGCTGGAGGCGATGCCGGGCGTATCATCCGAGCGCTTGCTGCAGGTCATTTTCATTTTCATTTTGTTTCTGCCTTTTTGCATTCGCCATCAACTCTGCCCCTCCTCTGCACACTTAACACCGCCAGCGGCCTTTTCTCATTTGTTTATGTACAAAGAGGGAAAAACAAACTCTCTGGCTGTAAGGGCCGCCAAATCAAAAAGATAAATAAGGGTGCCGGAAGGGGGAGAGGAAGAGGACGGGGGGCAGGCATGGTGCAGAGGGATGGTTTTTCGTACGTGTGTGTGTGTGTGTGTGTGTGTTGTGTTTGAATTGGCCCAGCCACTGACTAATCTGTTTTGTGATAGCGACCGGCAGCTTCACACCGCTGTAATGTCGCTGGGGAAAAGTCATTTCAATATGCTAACATGTGGCACGGTGCCAGGGTTTGTTGGCAGGCCCGAATAACCCTGTTCCTGATCTCTGAGTCGCTGCCCACGCCTGAGTTTGGAGCGAAAAGTGAAATGAGAGATTACACGACGACCTAGTCTGATTATCATGTGAAAACGGGGGTTACACTGAAAATAAATTGTTTGGCCTCGACCATGATTAAGTTTTAGTCACCTGAATGGAGCTGAAATGTGCTCAAGATGCTATAGTCAGAACATCTGGGGAAAATGACGCTTTTTCTCAAGACTTGACATTCGGATTTTGTTTTTCAATAAATCTTATTTTACCCTGACACAATTCAGCATGCTTTGCTGAATTGTGTCATGGTAGCCAGTGTACAAAGATTGATTATGTAACGTTTCTCCATGTCCAGGTTGGTGGGACCAAAATGCCAAAACAAAAAGAAAGTAAAAAAACAAAAGAAGCTGGTATTAGTTTAATCATAAAGTGGGTTAGGGTGAGTGGGAAAAGGCAGCCCAGCCCCAACAAATAGATCCAAAACAGAGCAGGTAAAAAAAAAAACAACAAAAAACAAGAAACATGAAACGCATAACATGGGTTTCAAGGCAACAGAAGCACAGGCTACAGACTGTAATCTGACAGAGGGCTTGGAGCAGTATGTATCCTGAGTGGAGAATCTCAGCAGCAGCAGAGTAGATAAGGGGAGAACAGAAGTGGCTGTGTGTGACCATCAATTGCTTCCCTCTGGCTCTCCACGAACGAAAATCAACAAAACTCCTGATCGTACCTGTCAGATCTGCTCAGACGCTGTCATCCTTTAAGCTTTAAACTGAAAACAACACTTTAGTTTGTGTTTCTTGGACCTCTGTGGCAGTTCACACTTTCTATTGTAAATTCTTTCCATCCATCCATCCATCCATCCATCCATCCATCCATCCATCCATCCATCCATCCATCCGTGATCTTACCTGGTCTGTACCTTAACATGCTGAAGAGGTCTGCTATTTCCTATCTCCAGCACCTAGGGACATTTTAAAGTCTCTAATCGACCTAAATGTGTTTTTGGACTGTGAAAAGTAAACATTTGAAGCAGAAAGTATGAAAAACAAAGTCCCTCAGTCTGACTGGGATTTGAACCAGGAATCTATGGAAATCAAGTTTTGCCTGTGTCTAGATAAGGCTACTTGACATGCAGTTATTTGCCCTGCTAACGAGCTTGCTGTTGAAGCCTTACATTGTAAACAGGCCTCATTACACACGTGCGTTATGCTGGTCGTCATGTGCCTCATGTTTCACGTGTTTACATGTTGCACAGCTGCAGCCAGAGTGTTATCATCTTCATCGTTACAGGCATCGTTACAGGCAAAGATTTCTGAAAACGTCCATGTCCGGCTAAGGCACTTTAGAGTCTGCCTCTGAATGGGTCAGCATTTCTTTTTAAATCACTTATGCTTTACAGTCTGAAATATATTGAATTAATTTCCTTAGGTTAGAATCAATAACCCATAAACTATAATTTATAGCAGAAGGACTGCCGCAGAGCACCGCAGGCCACATCTGACGAGCCCTGCATCACTGTGGCAAGTTGCTATGGAATAGATGGGCCGTGCATGCCAAGCCAATAGGTTCCCCCTCTTCATTTGCATACCTAACATGGCGTTCACACTCCAGTTGACACATTTGCAACCCGCCACTTATCCCATTACCGGCTGTCCCCCCGGTCGTGGCATTGTTTGCTGTGTCAGCACTCTCCCTTGCCGGCTGGCCAGCTCATTTCGCCGCTGTGTTGTTGTTGTGTGCTGAGGTACTCACAGGTTGTGTGCATGCGGCTCAGCTCCACACTGGTGCACACAGACATCATGGAGCCTGTGCATGGATGCACAGCTCTCTGCATCGCATTCCAGTTTACACTTTGAAGCCGGAGCAAAAAAGCTGTTAAATGCGCAGTTTGTCAACTCTTTCAAAGGAGGGAGGCGTCGCTGTGTGTGTAGCTCAGTGCTGTGTGAGTTTGTACTTCACACCTCTGCCTCATCTGTTGTCTCCCAGTTGCTGCTGCCAAGCCAAGTTCGACTGGCACTATTCACAAAACAGGGGGAACTCTTTACGGCTTGGTTCATAAAACTGCTTCAGATATTCATAGTTGGAGTTAACCCTTTACCTGCTGAGGCTGAAATTGGTTTGTTGGACATATAATGGTCAGAAAATATACAACCGAACTTGATTTTTTGGCAAGACCTTATTAATTCCAGGTCATATTTTAATCTCTAGATTAGAACAAACAGTGGAAAAATGAAGTCTGCACATAGATGAAAAGGTGGACCACATAGTTAAGGTGAAAAAGTGCCATACCGAAATGCATCAATCACATAGCGTAGATCATATTTTGATGGAAAGCTCAGCTCTCTGTAAGCACTGAAATTTTTCAGAGGCAAAAGAAAATGTGTCAGAGTTAATAATAATACTGAGGACATAGTGAGTATATCGCCTTACCAATATGAAAGGGGTTGAGTATGCAGCAATGTTATAGTCGTCTGTGATGTGCTTGTCCTTATTGATTGGGGTGGTTATAGGCACAGGGATTCTGATCTTGTTTACACAGTGTGTGTGACTGCTTCAAGGGCTAACAACCAATGTTAATGTTCTCAAAAACACAAACATTTTCATGTTCAACACAGGCTACAACCATCACGACCCCCCGTCAAAAAAAAAAAGGAATTGCTTGTGATTTTTCATTCGCAGCTTGACATTTGGATTTAGGAAATGCTTTTTCCCCCCGTCGGCATCTGAAGTAAAATCAAAGTGGCTGACCATGTGTGCAAAGGCCAGGATTGACTGACAGGACATTGTGAAGTTAAATATAACACGGTGGTGTTAAAGTCCTTTGTCATTCATCCACTCAGGTGTGCACAAATCTCCTCTGTGCATACGCAGTGATGGATGGTGTAAACGTCGTCATGAGGAAAATCAATAAAATGTGAAATAACTCTTTAAGGCCACACAGGGAACGTGTGTAGACTGTATGATCCATTTTTGCTCGATTTCTTACTTTCTTTTCTGTCTTCCTTGCTTTTTTTTGCCATTAACGCTGGAACAAGCGATGTTCATTTTGTCCAGACACAAAAGCCTCATCCTGTTTAGTCTAACACCGGTGAAATATTCCTCTTGTTTCAGGTTAATGTGAAGCATACGAGCAATAAAGCTGATTAGACGACAGTACATTATCCCTCTTATACACACACACATACTCACACAAAAAAAAACACACATTACATGATTTCCAAGCTGCCTTCTCGCTCTGTCTGCATTCCTTGTGCGGCTAATGTGGGGAGTAATAATAATTTGTCATTTAAGGTTTAATTTTTGGGGGCTCCTCTGCTCTGGGCGTTTAATTTGAGTCTTAAATAAACTCCCCACACCCTGCAGCCATTTGCTTCCATACGCTACACCCTCCGCTCCCCTCTTCCAGCCTCTTCTTGTCATCACCACACTTTTGGGAGCGCAGCGTGATAGGAGAAGTAAAACCGATTCCCCAGAGGCTACAAAATACTATCAGTGTTCAGGGATGAGCAGCCTTGTTCACCTTCCACACGGCTGCAGGATGTAGCCTGCTCCCATCTCACACACACACACACACACACACACACACACACACACACACACACACACAGAATGGTGTTTGGCTTTTCTTCGCCTCTCTGCAGCGACTCCTTCAGGGTTTCGTGTTTTTACAGCAGGGGGGATCTCTCACACAAAACTTACATGGCATTTCTGTTTAGCTCCATTATCAAATGGTCGTGTAAACCCGGCTTACGCTGAGACTCTGAACTCGATGAACTTAAAATCACTGAGCCCATTCTCCATGGTGCAGGACTGCGGCTGAATGCTGGATGTCTCCCATGGATTTTCTGATAAGATCATTTTCCACCCTGCACATCTATTTTTGATGCGCTGTGTTGGTGGCGCTGAATAAATGAATATTCATGAATGTGCAGAAAGCCTATATGTATCATCGTGATTTCCACCCGTGTCATCAAGCTATGCAAATTACCTCTTCACATCTCCATACGGCCACGCAGCCCCCTCTTTCCCCCTAATTAATGACGCTGAGAAAATGTTTTTTCTTCCAAGGAAAATTGGCTCCTTCAAGATGGAATTGGTGCAGTTATTAATGGGAAGCGATAATTCCAGACTTGTTTTGACTCACTGACTCAAAGAGAAACGTTCTCCATCCTCAGATGGTCGCAGCTTTTCATGTGACTTTGAAGATGTGAGTTCGCCGCTAATGTTGCCCTGCAGGGAATAGAAATCCAAAAGTGGAATATGATTGGCTGAGCTTTATTTAACCATTGTTACATCAATAAGAAATTAAAAAAGAAAAAAAAAACATTTTGCTCAAAAACATTCATTCATCTCACATTACCCTTATTCCCCACAGACTAAAGTTAGAAAAATGGAATCTACTGAAACTGTTTTGTAGAAGTTACATTTATATATATACACATATATATATATATATCATACAATATAAATAAAAAAAATATAAAAAAAACCATCCCCCCACACTCAACCATAGACCACCACAACCACACCCATCACTCAAATATATATGTATATTTTGCAGCTATGTTTATGTTGTAAATAGTCGATGTTTTACCATAGGACATTGGATAGATGGATGGGTAGGTAGGCGAGTAGGTTGGAAGGAAATAGGAGATAGGAAAAGGTAAGGAAAGGAAGGAAAGGTAAGAAGAGAAAGGAAGGAGATTCCAGTATCATGCATGAATGCAATAGAGTACATGGGGTCTGTATGCATTAGTGCAAACAGTTCCAGACTTTTAGGGGAGCAGCAACAGTTTTTGAGGGGGGCGTAGTGAGGGTCCATTTGGTCATTTAGCCTTAGTCTTGATTCCTCTTCATAGCCATCTTGTCCTAATTTAACTATTGTCTACACATTTTTCTACTTTTTTAATATTTGCATTTTCTTTCTGGTTCATTCCTGTGTCTTGTGCATTTCACATCCTCATGAATCTACATGATGCTCAAATGGCAAACTCAGCTCATAATATCACCAGAATCTGTGTCACTGTTAAGGTACAAATGGGGTAATATAATGGATGGATGGATGGATGATCCTTCTGTTTTAATAAATATACATATAAAGTCAGCAATGACTTGTTTACTTAATCAATGACCTGAAACATTGTTTTCCCTTCATCACTCTCCAAAGCATCATCTGCCGTTCCCCCATGTGCCTCTTTAAGAGGCTTCAACGTTGTCGGCTTAAATGCATTTCGGAACATATTTATGATAATGCGTGTAAACAACTCAGCAGAATGTACGACACACTGTCTGTCTAATCATTTCAAGATAATTCGATACAGAAATGCTACATCTTGTGCATTAGAGTGGCGCTCCGCTACCACTGTAAGCTACGGCTAAACCTACAGCCCACCCCCCCGCCTCGATCACCAGCAGGGCTGCCCCCACCCTGCCCTATTAAAAGATAAAACACACCTGACAGCGGGCAGATTGGCTTGCATTACAAGCCACGCGTCCCACTCATCATCTATGGCCAATGTGGGCGACGAATCTCCTCTTCATCTTCGGAGATGAAAAAGATGAAAATAGGGGGTGGGGGCGACTTGTGAAGGCAAGAATAAAGGACGGAAGCGAGGATAAGCACTAAAGCTGACATCGGGGTCAAGTGCTGATCTTGCATCACATTTCCCTTTCATATCCATCTATATGCATACGCTCACATGTGTGTGTGCGCACAGCAGGGTCCTCGGTTACACGTGTGCGGCCGCACGCCTACACATCTCTGCCGGGGAACCCGACGGAGGGAGGTGGAAGTCTCGCTGAGACACAAAGCAGATGGATGAAATCAAATGAGTAAAAGGAGAATATCACAAATTATTTAAGTGTGTGCTTCAGTGTGTATGTGCGGCACGGCTGGAATATGGGAAGCAAAGGACAGAGAGAGAGAGAGAGAGAGAGAGAGAGAGAGAGAGAGAGAGAGAGAGAGAGAGAATACATTCAGGATGGGGAGTATCTCACTGACAGACTGCACAGCCATGCTCAGCCAGTTCATTGCTGTCATTCCTTACGTCTTTTGACATTTTCAATTATGACTTTCACACTCGGCTGGGCACTTGTTTTTTTTTTTCCCTCCCTCTTCCCGCTCTCCCCTCATCACCCTCTCTGTTCTGACACTCTCCCTCCTTCCCTCCTATATTCTATTCCTCCAACTTCATTCCATTTCCTCCTTAAGTGGCCGCTCCCTCTTTGCTTTGTGTGGCGGCCCCTTTTCATATGTGAGGGTCAGGTAGCCCAGGGATCCTATTACTCCCTCGCTCTGTGGCGGATGGCGAGCGATGGGGGCAGCCGAGGAGTGAAAAGGATGCCGTCGGATCTGTCAAGGACTCCTGTTCAATTTATCTGGCGATCCTGTGTGTGTGTGTGTGTGTGTGTGTGTCTAGGGGGGTGGACCTCACAGGGCGAGGTGCTGAAAGTAGGTAGACTTGTGTTTTCAGACGGCTACATTCTTCTTACCACTCACCCCTGCGACAATAATGGAGAGGAGATTTATATTTGGCATCTGTTGTAAAGGTGTCTCCAATGTGCCATTTGTTCTCAGTGCCGCTCCCCCGGAAAACTAAGAATAAATCACTGTCTCATTTCCAGATGCAGCAGACAGCTGTTTTCAGCAAAAAAAAAAAACTCTGATAAGCTCATTGTCGACCCCCTGCCTTGTGCTGAACAGTGAGCTGGTGAACGCAGTGAAGCATTTAGCTGTTAATCAGATGGTCAGAAATTTCCATTTGGAGTTGGTAAACATCACATTTGACCAAAAGAGAAACTCGAAACCTTCAAGCTAATGCAAGCAACAAGTTCACAGTTAGAAAAAGGTCTGTGTTGTTACACAATGATGATGACTACACTGATGAAAGTGCCACCACTACTAACTTGAACAACACTGAAATGCTGCTTACATATCCCTGATGAATCATTTCTATC
This sequence comes from Karalla daura, assembly GCA_029224185.1. NCBI lineage: Eukaryota > Metazoa > Chordata > Actinopteri > Chaetodontiformes > Leiognathidae > Karalla > Karalla daura. The sequence continues at coordinate 10,970,804 of CM055189.1, read as the reverse complement.
AAGGTTGAGAGTATTTTGATTACATTTGCTTCATGAGTGCATCTATTTGCTTGGGGTTTGTCATGTATTTTAAGTCTCTAACATGCACCTGTGCCATATCCCATCACGTTAACATGGTGTTTTAATGTAAACACACTACACCCAAAAAGCAAATCTGTTTAAAATGACATGAACATTAATACATTAAAATTCCCCAAAACCTCAGTAAATCCAGTTGGTATTCTTTGGAGCCCCCTTTTCCACTGATATGATTTCAGTGCTGGTTCTGTCTTGGTTAAAAAGAAAAAAGGCTCCAGAGTACCACCACATCTTTGCTGGGTCAAGAGTAAGAACCTGCTACTTTATTGAGACCAAGAACAACAAGTGTGCCATTTCTTGCTACGTGAGAAGCAGTGGACATGAAAAAGTGGCAACTAAAGAAGGTAAAGAAAGGGACCAAATAAGGATACCTTGGACTTGGTCCTAAGGGACAGACTGTTGGCAACGTAACTGAGACTCTAAAGCAATGGAAAAACAACTGGTCCTAAGTAGACCTGGCTCCAAAACTAATACCAGCATAATACCAGCATTTTGGTGGAAAAAAAGGTGAAATAAGTGAAATTTCACAACAGAGAACCATATCATGTTCATGTTTCTTATATTGTGGCATCACTACTTAATCATTAATGTTGTAGATGAACATAAAACAGATGTTTAACATCGACCTAGTAATGTCATACACAGTGATGCCATGACAGTTGCGTACAGAGAGCAATTTTATGGCGTAAACACAAACACTGATTGATGAATTGGCTCCCTGATCTGACTGTGTAATTGATGGAGACGTAATGAGGACATAATGTTTTACCCCACAAAGATCAGAGGACACGCGGCACTCATAACGCACGCTCCACAATAAGGGGGAGCAGGGATCATTCTCCTACGAGACAAACTTGATGGATTTACTCACTGATTGATTACTTGACTGACTGATTGGTTTTGTAATGAGGGGAAAACACATTTTTCTCCATTAAGACATACTGGCTGAGGGGGGGGATTCCCTCAGCTGGCAGCAGTGATGTAATGCATATATTCTAATGACCTCAGCATAATCAGCACCGTTATGAAACAGGCGCCTGGGCTCTCTAAACCACTTCATCATCAGAGCGTTGCCTACTCATGCCTACGCTACGACTCTCGGTCACTCCTCCAGCTCAAAGTCAGCCAAACAGATAACCGGCGGCTGCCAGGTCTGCAACCACGCCAGCGAGCTTTGCGTTTGATGGTTAGAGTGAAAAAAGAGACAAGAGAGTTAGAGAGAGGGGAGGTGGTAGTGGACTTTTGGTGCTGCCAAACTGGCAGTGCTGGCTGTGCTCACTTTCACCAGGGGGGCAGTGGAGGAGGCTGCAGGCCAGATTGGTATTTTTCCAGGCTAATCACAAAAACAGGTTGCCAGGTCTTTCCTCTCTCTGCTCTTACCCCCTCCCCACCTCTCTCTCTCTTGCTCTCTCTCTCTTTCCTGCTGACTCTTAACCCTGACCCTTCAGCGGGAGATCCCTCTCTTGGCAAGAGGAAGCTACCAAAAGCAAAAGAGAAAAAAATGGTTAAGGGGGTGAGGGTGGGAGGGGGGAGTCAGTGGCGCGAGCTGAACAAGAGAAATGGGGGAGTCGTGGTCAAGGGCTGATTAATGAGCCTCTAATTTAATCAGCAATTCCCATCTCACCAGGGCCTCTCCACGTGGCTCTGTAGCAGCTTATTATTTTTAACAAGTCCGTGATCGCCCCCTTTTCCTTTCTGCTCTTTTTCTCCTCCTTTCTGTCTTTCCCGGTTCCCCTTTTATACCAGGCTCTTATCTGTGTCAGTCGGGGATGTGAATAGAGGGGTAATGATTAATGGAGATTTAAGACCTATGAAGGATGTCTAATCTCTCTCTCTCTCTCTCTCTCTCTCTCTCTCTCTCTCTCTCTCTTCCTCCCTCCCTCTGTCTCTGTCTCTCTCCCTTTCTCTTTCTCGCTCCTTAAACAAAACTGACTGCTGTAGACGGAGTTTCAGACCGGGCAGCTGCTGTTATGTAGCCAATTACAGTGATGAATGCTCAACGATGGCCCGTGACACTTATTTTACATCATAAGTACGGTGAGATGAGTAAGTGTGTATATGTGCGTGTGTGTGTGTGTGTGTGTGTGTGTGAGCATATCTGTGCAATGCTTTTCCACACCTATTAAGAGCTATTTACTCCTAACCACAATAACAATAATATATGCAGCACCCGTTTGGTTTAAACTGATTGAATGATGGAAGAATTGCATTCTATGTGCTCTTCACTGACTGCAATCACGTTTATGACATGTTTATCACTTGAATTATTACTATTGGTTATCGTTTATATTCAGAACAACATGAAGTTACCGTTTTAACTCCTAAGGTACTGTACCTGCTGCAAACACAAGCCACTGAGATTAGATTTAGATCATCTGACTGAATCTGTGATTGACAGTCAGACATTTCTCTTTGAAGTATTGTCTTCACCAGTAAGAGACGGTGACCTATACTGCAACAGAGTGAAACTTTTGATGAATCAAGGCGGCTGTGGCCGTTACAGAAAAGGGGCATGTTTAATTTCCTCTCATTTCCAAGTTTATCTTTTGTCAGTGGATATTTAAGTCTATAATTAGATGACCCAGCTGAGGACAAATGAAATGTGACTATCAGTGAGTCCTGAAGGTTTTGTACATCATGTTTTATTTTAATTTGTTTTAATTAATTAATTAATTATTTTTTTGCTGGCCAACCATTAATTAAACTTCAAATACACTTGTTTACCTTCAACTACCGAGACACTATGTTTTAGATGTGCCAACTAGCTAGGTGAACTGAGGACCCTGACATGTTTGAACTTCTCTACTTGCTATCATCTTTGATGGTATTTTTCCTGCAGCACAGTGTCAAGGGAGGTCAGAGGGACTTCTTTAGAAGAAACATTTGCATGAAAGTGGGATAAACACCAAGCTGTCCTCAACTGCTTAAGTCAATCACTCAGTATCTTGCTGGTGATTCACATAGCGAGTGGACCATACATAAAGTACAAGTAAACCACTGACTGAAGTGGGTCTGTGAGGGATTTTTTCCATTCCTCACTTCCACCTACCTGGCACATATCTGGATAGTGCCTGTTCACATATGAAGTGCCAGCACTGGCAATACTGGGAATACTAGGAGTACCTGAATCATCCAGTAGATGGCGGTAACTAAGGGCCTGGCTGGATGCACAGGTACACTATCGAGTCTCTCATGGTCCCCTATAGCTGCCGGCTGATTTCCTAATTTCCTGCATGGACACAGTGGAGCACCTGAATCTTGTCCAACTACCCTTATTCTTCTTCCTTTTGGCACTAAAATAAATTATGAAAGAGAGAGGAGGGGGACTACATCACAATCCCTGTGATGGGCTTACTTTGACTTTGTGAAAACATAATGACATAATAATGTTGACAAGGTCCCTGATTAGTCACTCCTTGGCTATTGAGGCACAAAAACTCCCATGCCAATGAGCCAAGGTGCCATCTAGAGTTTAAAAACCAGGGGACACCCACAGCAAATCAGCACCAAAGAAGAACCTGAAAGGGCCTGAAAGAGCCTTCACAAACATAATAACATAACCCCTACATTGCCTGTGTATTACCTGTCATCCATTCACATCTGAGCCTACCCTAATCCAGCAGTGTAATATGGTGGTCCTCCACATCACAACCTGGCTTCTTGACTGGATAGGGCCTGTGTCAATGGTGACACTTGTGACTATTGGTAGCAAGTGTCACTTGCTACTTCTGAAACTAGCTTTAACAATCAGACATAGTTTACTCCATTGTGATGAAGAAGTCTCACGAAACTGAAAGTGTATCTATCTTTTTTTTTTCTCTACAAGGACAAAACCTCAATGTCATCTTGCAAAAAGAAACTCAGCAGACCTCTCTTACCGCTCCACAAACAGCCACTCTCCATACACTCCCCTCTTGCCCATTTTGGCTGCATAAAACAGCATACACAGCACCTTTTTTTTTCAAAACGTTGGGGCAATTCATTTATTTCTAGATAATTAGAAATGATGGCAGGTAGAAAAAGGAGGGGAGAATAAGAAGTGATGGAATAAGAAAGGCTTTGTAGTGAGTCAGAATGGAGATGAGAGTAGCTCTTTAATTCTGCTTCTGATTACTAAGTGCCTTCGTCCATTATCTTTACACACTGAATAGCAGAACACCATAAAGGTAAAATGTGACTCATCCATCCTCACCAGTTATCACTCTCAATGGCTCATGGGAGCTGTCCCCCCAACACCCCAACCAATCCCCCACCCACCCCCACCCATCAACCCCCTCTCAACCCTATACAGATTGACACTGCGCCCACTTAACATGGCTCTTCAGAGAGTGCTTTTAGATTTGTCCTGCTGTCATGTAGACACACACAAACACACATGATGTTTGTACATATACAAGCGTTCATTTTACACCAAATGCAGTATGCGGCATGTCTTCAAGACAGCCTGCTGCGTGTGCATGCATGTTTGTGTATGCATGAAACTGTATATTTGTGCATGCGTCGGGCTGTTTCAAGACGTGTCCTCGCTCAATCTGAGACAAGGGGTGGAGAGTGTAGGTCCCCCCCTCTCAGATCCTTCGCCATGGAGCTCTGAGAGGTATTGCCTCCCTTATTGCTGCTGAAAAGCCCCATCAGTGCCAGGCACGCTGATTTATGTCCCTGAACCCCTCCACCTCCAGCTCCTTTCCATTAGGCTTTACAATATTCCCCCCATTGTTCAGCTCCCGGCGTTATCGGCCCAGCCCAGGCCTGTCAGCAAGACCTGCCCCACACACAATCGCACCAGGAACAGCGGGAGGAGGAGGAGGAGGAAGAGAAGGAGGAGGAGGGAGGCATATAGGATGGAGCGAGAGATCGAAGAGGTGGGGTACAACAGATAGGAGGCGGGATGGAGGGTGGGAGAGTATTGGGATGTAGGGAGAGATAGAGAAGTGGCAGGCAGCAAATGAGGAAGCGGAGCAGGGAAAGCAAGATGAGGTGGACAGCAGCGTGTTGAGGGACATGTAGAAATGGGAGATGTCCATCAGATCCTTGCCTTTATTGTTCCTGACACTGGGGTGGTGGTGGTTGTGTTCCATGGGGGATAAGGAAAAGGGGGGAGGGGGACGTAAGTTAAGTAAAACGCGAGAGGTTGGATTGTTGGAGATGCCATTTGGTTGCATTACTTTCCTCACTGTCCATTAAGATATAGATTTTATTGCCTGTGAATAAGCGCGTTGGAGCATCAGCTAGATAAGGTGACAGCAACTGGGGAGGCTCTCACGAGCCAGGCTTTTGATAGGGACCCCACTCTGTCAATTTAAGTCGGCTTTATTGCCTCGGAGGAAGGTTGGACGAAGCAAGGGCCCGGTGCTGCATTTGGTTAAATGTAGGTGCCTTTCAGCCCGAGGTTCACAATATAGTGCAGACAGATGCAACGGAGTCGTTAAGTGCGGCACAACGAGTGGCTTGAAAGGCAGCCTCGAGAAAGGTCGACGGGGCCACACGAGCAGAATGTGAATGAGGGGAGACTATTTAAAGAGATCCAGGATCGATGCTTGTCTTGATGATGTGCAGCCACAGACAGAGCACGTAAAAGGTTGTTTGTCAGCTTCAAGCATCGAAAGTTTCAGCCGCTTAACAAGAAAATATGCCGGCTGCTTTGGCTCACAAACACCCTGAAGTAACTTTTCTGTGGCAGCACTTTGAAGTCTTCTTTTTTTTTTTTTACTCCTAATAATGCAAAAGCAATTCAGGGCCCTGTCATCATAAATCTAACATGTATTATTTTTTTCCTCTGCCTCCTGTAAATGGATGCCACCTTGACTTACACACCCGGCCCCCAACCACCACACACACTTTAATTGACAATTCTGGGGACAATTGCTCACAAATGGCAAAATTCTCCTATTTGTTTCAGTGCTGCATATGCCTGCCCAGACAATGACATGGTAAATCTAAAATGAATTGCAAATTGTGCTCATTTTCATACGCAGGGAGGGCCTCTCCTCCCTTGAAGACCTGGCTCGATCCCACGAATGATCTTTCTGACATATACCTTTAAGAGGAGGAAGATGAGAAAGTGTGGATTAAACGAAGAAGAAGAAGGAGGAGGAGGAGAGGGAGCAGAGCAGAGGGGATGGGGAGGTTGGCAGATAAGCTTGCTTGCTTTCAACTCTGTGGAGGATAAGGGAGAAGAAGTTTTAATATCTCTAAATCAGCGGCTCGATATTGAAAGTGTCATCTAATTGAAAATGATTTAGGACACCGGGCCCGCCTGGCAATCATATATAAATTCACTCCTGACACCAGCTCCAAAGTCTCTCTATTTCTACTTTATGAGTCATTTGCATGGTGGGGGCCTTGGAGAGTATAAACCATGCAAATGATATGGAGCGCTGCACAAGGTGATGTATCCCCTCCCCGCTCCCTCCCTCCCTCCCTCTCCATCTCTCCATCTCTCTCGTTCTTCTTAGCCTCAGGAGAAATGCTTTCTGCTTTGCCGCTGCCTTTGTCCAGAAAGTCATTTATTTCTCTTGTTGTTCGCCTGCTTGCTATTTTACAGCCTGCCGCATAGGTTAGCTGGGAGAGAGCCGAATGCCACCCCGTTCAGCTGAATAACTGTCATCTCCCATTTGCGAGCTTGTGTTGTATGTGGAAGTCATTTCCTTATTTTGTGAAAAGACAGATAGAGATACCCACAATAGGAGTGGTGGTGTGCATCCCCATAGTACATAACAATAAATATACCTGTGCTTTAATGTGACACTGAAAGCCTCAGAGTGCATCTTTGTACCATAGACTGTAATACGAAGTAATACCTATGATGTCTACGACTTGAGGCAGAATGAAACGTTTGTTTTTTTTCGTTTTTTTTCATCTTCCAGTGGGCTTTCGTCTCCTCAGCAAAGCAGTTGGTAAAGTAACAGCATGTGAGCACCTGACTTGCTTTCAAGTTGCGAGCCTGGCAGGTAGGATCAACACACCGCCTTCAAAAATGACAACAACAGGCGAACAGACGAAGGAGAGAGAGAGAGAAAGGGAGAACAATCTGTGCCGTTAAATGATTTCCAGAGCAATTCTTTACCTGACTGCCCATCTTTCATCTCGGGTGGATATAAAATGCGTGGAGTGAGAGTTCAGAAGGGCCGGCCGTACATGCTTACCCTTTACTGCGCCTATAAAACTTTTATGACTTGAAAATCCTCCATTTCTGTCTCTGGAGAGAAACGCTGAGATTATGGGATGAAAGGATGAAGGAGAAACGGAGACAGATGGAAAGCAACAAAATGAGCGTCTCTGCTCAGACGAAGGGACACAGATTTGCAGACGAGCCCCTGACCTGGTCCTTTTCGGCCTCTTCTTGTGCCAGGAAAGCAGCTGTTACTAAGCCGTAGGTAAACTGGCATGAGGGAATATCCGTGCGCGCATTATCAGCTAACACTGTGTGGCCTCTCGCTGTAGAAACGGGGCTAAGTTATCCCACAGGGTGTAATTTGTGTGTAAACATGTGTGCCCTCGCTTTTTCTCCCCGCGGATCTGTGGTTTTGGTCCATTTACCAAGACGAGCGGGGCTGCGCCATAATCCACCAGCGTATGTTTGTGTGTATCTGGGCATATGGTTCGTGTTTCATGTGTAAATCTTTACACGAATATGTGTGCGTACATGCACCTCTACGTGTTCTCTTCCTCCCTCTCACCTCCCATACGTGAGCCATCTACGCACACATCATAATTTGGAGGTGGGCGCCAACTTGCATGTATCTGCTTTGTTTATGAGGTTTTATTTGTGCCTATATCCATTCATAAATATATGCAAATTTTACAACTGGGGCTGCATATGTGTATGTGTGTGTGTGTGTGTGTGTGTGTGTGTGTGTGTGTGTGTGTGTGTGTGTGTGTGTGTGTGTGTGTGTGTGTGTGTGTGTGTGTGTGCATGTGTGTTGAGGAGGCGACGAGTGAATGGTTGCTGCAGTCTCGAGTGTTGCCCAGGGAGCTCCTGCGTGCAGTGGCAGTCTTGTTTGTCTTCCACCTCTGCTCAAACAATGGCTCCCCATGGGCTCGCTCTCCGACTAATTGAGAGACTACAGAGGAAGAGAGAGAGAGAGAGAGGAAGATGTGATAGGGCCGTGCTTACACCATCTCAATTACACACACATTCACCGACACGCTCGCCACTTCCATGCGCACACCAGGCAACACACACACACACACACACACACAAGGACACACAGAGACAGCAGTGTGGAAAAAGTATAAAGCATTGCAAACTGGTAATGGAGCAACTGCAGCGTTTACACCCTGTTATCTGTATCAGCAGCCACACACTGCACACTACACACACACACACACAACGATAGCACCTGATGAAGAGGCAGCTGCACGTAATCTAGCAGCACTAAAAAGTCTCTGAGCGTGTTGCCAGAGCAAACCAAATAGTCGATACAATGCTCGGTTGTCTGCAAGGCCTTGCTACTGTATGGACTGGTCCACCACATCTTACAAGAGCTTGGGATTCCCTGCACAGTTTTAGAAAATCATAGTTTTTAGAGTTTTTTATGGCACCACTCAGAATGTGCTTTACATTAAAAGCACTACAAAAATTCAATATCTCAAACCCGACTAAAGATGAAAGAACTTATAGGTAAGTGGTAAAGTGAGTCATAGTTGCCTCAGACCTTCAGAATCCATTGTAAATGAAATATGACTCTGGGGTAAGTGGGATTAGCGGTAGATTCAGAGATGTTTTTTTATATATATATAGATGTATAAAATCACTCTGTTGGCCACCATGAATATGTTATGTCTTCTCTCGATGGAGTGGAAAATGCCCTATTTAATGTTATATACATGTGGTACACAGATTTATGTGTGTTCATACTGGAAAAGTGCTGCTTTGATGCAGAAGGTCATACTGTCATACTGTAAAAACACCAATAATGAAGTAAATGCACATTTGATTAGTGGCCCCAAAAAGTGTATTTACAAATGTTGAGTGTACAGTTAAAATACAGAGAAGTGCTCAAGAATAAAACATAAAGGTGGATGTTTTTCTTCTTTTACACACACACACACACATGCACATACACACAAATTAGAGGCAAGACCCAAGATTTCTCCTGCTTCTTCCATTTCTGTACTTTCTCTCTTCCTCCAATGGAAGAAAGAGTGAGAAAGAGAGGAGGGAGGGGGGGGTTAAGAAAGGGTGTCTGTGTGTATGTCTGTATGCAGCCAGCTCTCTGGGCCCATTAGAGTGGTAGTGCAGAGCTGCTACCAGGAGAATAGACTGCAGAAACAAGTGGATTAGGACTTTCTAACGAGGACAGGCAATACCTCTTGATGGATGACAGCCTTCATATTGCACCACCGTGCTGATAGGAGTGTGTGCTGAGGGCAGCCTCGGCATACATGTGTGTAATGTTGGTGTGTGTTTCAATTTATGGCCACCGTGACAGCCTATGAGACCGTTCAAGTGGTGTCCTTGACTTTTTGCATTCCAGTAACCAAGCTTTAAACACGTCTTTCTTTATTTTGTTTTATTTTTTACCTCAAAGGAGCTTCACTTTCATCCTCAAACTAGCATAAAAGAGCAGCTCATAGATGTCAATATAAATATTTGCCATACACTAACACTCCAAGGGAGGGAGGGGGTGGGAGGGGTGGGGGTGGGGGGGGGTTGCTTCACATTGTCATACAGGGCGCCTGTGTTCGTCCAGTATCGTTGACATATTCACTTGGTGGTACAATAGAGGCGAAAGCGAGGAGGCATGGAAGTGTCGGCTGCTTGTGTAGTCAATGGGGCCCTTTTACAAGCTATTTAAGAGGATAAAAAGCATGTCCTTTTCAGCGCGACACCGGTGTCAGTATGTTTCAAAGGCGCTCCAGGGCCATTTAGGAGCAGTGGCAGCGCCCGCCCGCTTTGATTAAAGCGCCACAGTGCAGAGAGGAAAGAGAGAGAGAGAGAGAGAGAGGGAGAGAGAGAGAGAGAGGCAGCATGCTGCTAAGTGAATATGGAAATGACCTCCGCCATCCTCTCTTCTTGCTCCCACGCCAGCTTCACACACTTAGAGCAGCCCTGATGACTGTGTCCTCTGTTTCTGTTTATGCGTCTGAGTCGCAGTAATAAAGGAGTGTGTTCCCAGTTAAGATATGGCACACAAGCGATGAGGGCAAAAAGCATTATGGGGGCTGTTTTAGACTGGCTTCAAGGGTCCAGGTTTTGATTAATTAATACGGTTCCAGTGACAGTATGAGACTGCGAACATGTGCAGGACCTCTGCTCAGCTCTCCTCTAACTGCTGGAGCTGGCAGCACAACACAACACAAAGTACGAGTATAGCTATGCTGAAAATCCATGCGCTCATAAATTATCCCTTTGGTCTCTTTTTTTTTCCCCCTCTCTCCATAAATATTTAGACCAGGACAATATATTCACACATAGACAGTACAAGTCAGATTTACGCACTCAACTCCCAACCTGTGCTCCAATGAAATAGTGATAAATTCATGGGAATGAAATTATTCCTTTTATCTGCCTCTGCTAAAAGGAAAAAAAAGAAAAAGGTTTGAAAATATTTATTTATATGTAGCCATAATCACCTGCAGGCTGATCCTCATCCAGAACACGGATCACATACTCTGCCTGTGGCCGTGTCCTGTTCTGTAGGTTAGCTCATTTACATGTATGCTCTGTTACGTGCCATTGGCACTCAAATGGATGCGTCCCGCCATAGAAGATTCCAGTAATT
>CM055189.1:10814999-10954999 GCA_029224185.1 Karalla daura | reverse complement strand
GGGAGTACAGTCAATCAATACTGAGCAGATAGTGGTTTTTTTTTTGTTTTTGGGGGGGTTTGAAACCTTAAAGACCATCAGATTGTGACTTTTTTTTGCCCCCCTCAAATTTCTTAGTAGCCTGAGGGACCATGTTTTTTCCCCAGAGATGGCGTCACTGTACCAATCCCACTGAAACCTGTCGCAACATGAGACAAAGTATCATGTTTAGCCTCCTGCTAAACATATAAACACACACACGTGTGCTCCTGCTCAGGTGAAGCAGCTCATTTCCTAGCATGGCCCTTACAGCCTGAGGGCAGGGAGGCTGGGGGTGAGGTGTGTCCTGTATCGTTGGTCAGATAGGGGTAAATACAGCATAAAGGGAGGGATCTGAAATATTGATGAGGGCCTGACGCCGAGCCTGCAGCTCTGTAGCCAGGCTACTACGAGGTGCTTTATCATCCCAGGCTGTAATTGAGCAGTGGGAGAGAGAGAGAGAGAGAGAGAGAGCGGGAGAGAGAGAGAGAAAGAGAGAGAGAGAGAGAGGCCCTAAGGGCAGGTAAGAGAGCCAGCAGCAACACTCAGACCTCCCATGACGCCTCACAGACTGAGGCACACGACTGGGGCGAATCTTTGCCATCTCACCTTAATTGGATGTCATTTATCCTCTTAAGTTCTGCCTCCATTGAGAGTGATGGTGGCATTGTGTCTCGATGGTGTCTCCCTTTTTGCGTACTTTCTATTTTTCTTTCAAGATGGATGGATGGATGAATGGATAGATAGACTTTATTGATCCCTCTGTGAGGTTCCCCTTGGAGATTTGGTGAGATTTAGGTTCCAGTTAGAGCACCACTGAAAATCAACCCGTCAAACGGTATAGACAGTACACACTCTAAACACTAAGCTAATAAACTAATCTAAAACAATCGACAAATAGCAAACAATATTGCTATTCTTAAGGAAATGGTCGGGTGACTCCTTGGCTCTGATGACGTCCATAAGTTGATGTCATCAATCTTTTTAAATTTCGCCTGTGTGTGGGACAAGAAAAAGTTTGGATTTCCACTTCATTTCCTCAAAACGAATGGCAGCCAAAAGGGGATTAGTTCATTTTCTGCACACAAAAAGACAGACAAGAGACTGTCTGTGTTGGAAGTGCTGGAGGCATGACCGTCTGAGACAAAAAAAATCATTGCACAGGCAGATTTTGTTGCATTTCTTTTTTTTTTAGGGAAATAAGATTAAGTTTATGTAGTTACTCATTATCCTTTGGCTGTAGGCTCAGTGTGATTCAGAGACATCTCAGCAGCCTCGTGACTTGGTAATTTTGGAACTTATACCAACATCGGCTGCTTTGACATGGGGACACGGCCCAGCAGTAGCAGCGGCTCTCTCTGCAACATGTCCCTCCTTCCCTCTTGCTCCATGACACTTTGAACATCGCTCTCATTTACATATTTAGCGTAATCCCCTCCCTGTGGAGGCACCCGTGATAACGACCATGTTGGGGACCGGGCGGCGGCGCCGGTGCCAATGAGCCATGTGGGCGGGGGCTGGGGGGGGGGCCTCAGTGGCTCTCCAGTTGGCAGCACGAGGAGGCTGCATGGGTCGATAACTGGAACCAAATAAGTCAAAGGTTTTGTGAAAGGGCACCAAAAAAAATGGAGAGATATCGAGAGAAAAAGAAGTTTGGAAGTGTGCGGAGAAGGAGATGGGATGGATAAGGTGACTTTACAGGGATGGGGCGGAGGGTTAGAGACCGAACCCACGCCCCGTGTCACTCCAGCCCACACAACCCATTTAAATCAGTTAATTAGTGCGGGGCTGCAAAGGGGGAGATTGACGAGTGTGTTGCCATGAGACGACTTGGCTGCTAAATAAGACGAGCTCTGGGAGGGAGCGATGGGGTGTGTGTGTGTGAGCCCACGCTCGCATGAATAACCTTTCGCATAAATCCATGCATGTTTCCGTGCCTGTGTCGCGTGTTTAGTAAGTACATGTGAGCACGTTTGGGGAGTGTGTGTGTATACACTCAACAGTAGCACAGGAGAGTGACAGAGTGGGGGCTGGTGTAATCTGTGGGGGTACCCGTGTGAAACAAGCGTGGAAGGTGGAGAGGGAAAATCTGTTATTTTGCGTAATTACCACATAATTGTGTCTCTGACTGTCGGTGATTGCTTTGTTTATTAGAGGGAGAGGGCTAAATGAACTCCTGGTGCTTTGACTCATCCACCGTCTCTGCTATTCCCAGTGTCCACATTTGTTATAAGCCACCCCCCCTCGCTTCCCCGAGTGCCTCGTCGTCCTGTTTGTCTCTGTAGAAGCTCGGTGTATTAATGGAGTGATGCGAAAGTGTAACTCCAGTCGTGCTTCAAAGAAGCAGAGGACTGCTGGAAGTCTGTGGTGTGTTGTCAGTACAGTGCCTCACAACGGCTCATGTCAGGTGTGCTGAGATGCTACGGAAATGAAAATATCAATAAACTCAAACGAAGAACGGCAGGTCTGTCTGTCCACTGCAGCCTCGGTATCTGCTGGAGGTAATCAAAACATACTCCCCCAACAGAGTCCATTGAAATGCCCATGCAGCGAGAAAAGTCCCGATATTTTTTTCAGGTGGACGAGTCTCACTGTGCTTGTAAAGTGCTTTTTGCCAAACAGCTGGCACAGCTGTAAAACAGCGTGGCAACATACGGCGTATACTTTCATCATCCCTTACAGTTTCATCATCTGCCTACAGTGTTTTGCAGAAGTGCAAGACCCTCCATAATTCCAACCTCCAGAGCAAACATATATGTTAATTCCCCCATATAAGTGGAATTACTCATCCTGCTCTGAGATCATGAATGCGCTTACAGCACTAAATTAGAATGATGAAGAATAATAAGAGTTGGGATTGTGATCAGCCCTCGCAGTGAATTTCCCACGTATCCCGGGCATTTTAGTCATGAGAGTAACCCCTCTGCTGTCAGAGGTCTTAAACAAACTGAGTCTTTTTTTAAGCCAACAAAATAAATCCGTTGTCCTCTCAGTCATTGTGACAATAGCTGTTTCCCCTCAAAATGAACAAAACTGCACAACAAAATATGGCAATAAGAAGCTGGAAAGGTGGAAACCCAGTTGGAAAAACAGGTGGTTTTTCAGGTATTGTGACAAAAGTTTAACACAAAACTATGATGCCACTGGCCATGATGTATATGAATCACATCATCACTTGAAATAAGGTCAAGTAAAATGAACCAAGACTAACTTTCAAATCTAATTTAAAAAATCTAGTAAAACACTATTTCTGGCATCCATCTTACTCAAATTAGAGACTTAAAGGATGGCTTTCTACAAAAATTATGGACTATAAACTGTAATGGACACACGCCACAAGAGAAGCTCCAGCTGGGTTGCTCAAGCAGTTTAACAAAGCACCCCAGAAGAAGATGTGCATTTCAAGTGTGGATGGCTCACCTGGGAATGAGCCACGGCGTCGGTGCCATATTGTCTGTAGAGTTACAGTACGCACACGTTGTACTCAGAGGGCTCGGCTCATTAGAGAGTTGGATTTATGATGACACACAATGAGCTGCTGCCTCGCCATGTGGCATCTGCTATAAAGAGCGGTGCGTCAGATGTTTTTTCTGTTCAGTCATTTTCGTCTGACTCGAGTAAACTCTTAAATCACCATCATTTCCCGCGTGCGCTTCCTCCCTTTAAAACGGCATTTATTATGCTGCGAGAAGCAGAAGCATATCGCAAATTACGGAATCCACATGTGAGGCTTCATTTCGCCTTCGTCTCTGCTTTTTCTCCTCTTTCACTCTCACACATTGTGATGAAGATATGCTCAAAGCGAAAGTACTGAATGACCTTCAGCTGTCTCTCTCTCTCTCTCTCCCTCTACCCCCTTCCCTACGCTTCTCCTTTTTCTGTTGTCTTCTAAAAATAGAGTCCCCCAATCATCAGCAGAGTGCTGCGGCTGCCCCTGTGGGCACAGGCTTTGGCAAGAGGGTGCCAGAGATGAGCCTAATTAACTCATTGAGAACGAGGGAGCAAGGGAGGGAGAGGTGGTGGTGGAGGAGGAGGAGGAGATGGTAGTGGTGGTGGTGGTAGTGGCAGTGGGTGAGGTGAAGGGAAAGAGAGGGACAGAAGCAGGGGGTGGTTGAATAATGACAGAGACATGGAGAGGGTGAAGAGATGGAGTGGTGCAGAGAGGAAGACGAGGAGGAAGAGGAGGAGATAATGAGAAGGAGGGGTCATGCACACAGAGAGAGGAGAGGCGAGGCAAGGTCTCTGGGGCAAGGATATACAGTAGTGAACAAGGCAGAGGGAGACTGATGGAAAGGAGCGCTAATTAGACGTAGGACCACAGCCCCCCTCTCACTTTATGGTTGTCGGGGGTGGTGTGTGTGTGTGTGTGTGTGTGTGTGTGTGGGGGGGGGGGGGGGGGGGGGGGGAGGAAGGAGGAATGGAGATGGATGGGCGGGCGGCTGCAGCACCAAGATATGAAAAGGAAATATGTAATCTTCAGTATAGAGAGGGAGTAAGTGACGGCAATCTAGCCAACTCAATTAGCCCACGTCTATAAAACAAACTGCTCTTAATCGGCTCTGTCAGACACTCGTAGGCAAATGAACCCGCCGAACGAACCCTTCCTATCGGGAAAAACAGCAAAGATGGAGACACCCTCACACCAGCACTGCTCCACCTCTCCAAACACTTATCTGACATCATACATTCAAGGTTCTTAAAAACATGCCATCTTATGTCTGTTTAATTTCATCTTTTTTGAACATGCAGTACACCATCTGTCTTTTTTTTCCCTTTAGGCCAGCTAAATTTATTCTCCCTTCAAACTTTGTCAACATTGTTTAGTATTCAAGAGAGGCTTTAATCAAATGTCTCATAAAGGGATATTTAACTGTTCTGTCAGATCCTGTGTCTCTTTCCTGCTAGTCTGAAGTCCCTCAAGCCTTGAGTGATTTTAACCATTCATACATATCCACCTAGTCTGCAAATAGCAATACCGGTACCTTCCAGTAGATGATGGAAACTAAGGGCCTGTGTGTCACATGTACTATGGAGTCTTTAACAGTCCCCAATAGTTACTAAGTTAGTTATTCTGCATGGATGTGAAGGAGCTCCACAATCAGTTCATGATTCCAGTTGGCAAACATGGCATTAGGCTCTTCCCATAACACCCATAACCCAGACACTGCCACTCTTCTAGATAATCTGCTGTATTGTTGCATTATTATATCTTTCAATGATTCCTCCCACTGACATTCACCAGTCATAGCAGGACTGTCTTTTTTGTTTTTTGCATTTTTAATCCTGCCACAACCAACCATTTGTGTTTTACAGTCCCAGTCCGACATTTCATTCAAACACTGGTTTCCATTCATTTCCATATCACATATAGCAGAACGCTCTCGCCGCCACCACAGAACAATCAAGTCTGCATTAATATTGTTTTAGTAACATGATTGTGTGGTGATGTCACGCAGTGCAGACTTTGTAAAGTAATCTATGCGTGTACTGCTGTACCACTCAATGGTAATGTGGCGACATAAATTTGAGCAGACTTAATGTTCGGGCTAATGGAAGCCAATGGCTTTCTCCAACTGCAGAAAACACACATTAAACAATCTAATGCATTTGACCAGCGAAGGCAGTGGGGTGATCATTGCACGCGGAGGACGAACCCGTGTGTGCAGGAGAGGTGAAGGTGCATCGCTCGTCCCGCCTCCACCATTAAAACTGAGTTCATTACTTTCCATGCAAAATAAAAGCGATGTTTCTAAAATTTCAGTAAAGTACAACTGCTGTTGAAGGGTGTGTATATTGTGTATAAGCCATAATTCTTGGAGTCAAAAGAAAAGTCAATATGTTTGTCATATGGTGGAAGATCGACATCCAAAGCATTGTTTTAGGAAATGTTTTCATCAGATTTAGACAAACTTCAGTCTCGCTCCATACGTTGCCATCTTGTTGACCTGAATGGGTCATGTGACTCCTTACGTCGTGTCTGGTGACGTACAAATGTCACTTATACTTTTGAACTAAACTTTTGTATTGAATTGTCAGAGGAAAAATCTTATTATAGTGTGAAAATGTTTTTATTTTGCAATATTTGTTAGGTTTTTCTAAACTTAGATGTCATGGAAATGCGTCTCTGAATTAAATCCCACCAAAGCTCTGCAATACCTAAAGAGACTGAATACAAACATGTCCTTCAGACTAAGGAATTTAACTCCTACAGGATTTCTACTTAAAGACAGTTTCCTATCACCCTGCCTTCCTCGTTGTATACATCATATGCTACCACAGCCATATGTCCTTGTCACGCAAACCCTGCATGCGCTGCCATCTTGCAGTCAGTGGCCCCTGATGAGCATCCTGGGCCAGGCTGACTGTAATTACCAAACAGGAGGAACAAGTAGGCTAATTAACACGTTAACAAGCAGCAGCCTGCTGACAAGGGCCTACAGCACCGCCAAGCCAGGGTCTGACAACTTCATCCCCCATCTGTCACCACACACACACACACACACACACATGCACCTGCCTGTGTTTGTATGTATGCTTCCCCGCGCACGACAGGTCCACCCCTTCTGCTCAGAGGGGATGAATAGAGATGTTGATGGAGAGCAGCGAAGTTAAGTGGCTTTTGTTCCAGACACTGGCGCTGCCCTCCCGATGCCTCCTCGCCACCGTGCTGGGGGTCCCTGCCAAAGAGGTGCCATACATCAGAGCTGGCATCAACCAGGTGGTCGGGGCTCCCTGCGCCAAGCCCAGCCATGCTGCGCTATACGCCACACTGAGGAGAGGAGGGGGAGGAGAGGCCGACCATTGTCTGAGTGATTGTGAATGGGATTGTGAGGGAAGCTCTACTTTACATTTGTGTGTATGTGTGTGTGTGTGTGTGTGTGTGTGTATATATATATATATGTAGTCTATGTACTGCAATTGAACCACAAATGCAGAGAAGCTGGGATTGTGTGGTTGTCAGGTCCTTGAGTCTGGGTAATACAGATACAAAGGCTAAAAATGAGAGAAATATAAACACTTTCATGTGGCTCTTTTTGTATTCCCAAAGACAACATACCTGACTCCTGTTTACTCACTGGCTTGTTATAACAAGAAGGACTTCAAAAATGAGCACCGAAACTGCACAGCATTTTAGAAAAAAAAAAGTGCTTGCTCATTATATAGGCCCCCTCTCTCTCATATTTTGTAATAAAGAGAGAAAGAAGCAGACGCCGACAGCTAAAAACTGAGCAGTAAGACCAGCAAAGCAATCAGCCACTTGGCTTCAAATGGAGCACTGACTCGACTATATTGTTTACATCCAATTGTGTCTCCAGACAGTCAGTGGAGGCAGTGCAGAAGAGTTAGTCTGTAGTCTTTTAAGTTCACTGAATCAAGGACGAGGCCGGGAGCCACGTTTGGCCATGTGAATGCTGCCGCAGCCCCTGGACACTCACAAAATAGGATTAAATTCTGCGAAACCGTTGATGCAAGATAAAATCCAACAGGCTGAACTAGTGTGGGGAGCTGGGAAACCTTAACGATGCCAGGGCAAAGCGGAGGAGCTGCTTGTTTCTCTATGCATCCTCTAAATGTACAGCAGACGTCCCTGGCAGCATTAAGAAGCCACATTCCCAGAGTGAATATTGAACCTGTCTGTTAGTGGCAGCTCTAGTCTAATACATTCACCACCATTTACCTAATACCTTGCCAGGAAGTGCCTGTCATGTCTTCCTCTCGTTCTTCTTCACTCTCAGCACTGGTTCAGAGCCGGAAACTTGTGGATCATTATGTCACTTTACACTTCAGTTAAGTGGCTGCTGGTCTGTCCCCGAGGACCAAGTCCAGTACATCACTTCTTTTCAGCTGTGGCTGTTGCCAATTTGACCACTGTCCTTATAGTCTTAAAGGAAATGGGGCCATAGTGTTTCATGTCATATGGGCATCATGGCTCTGAATTAATGTCTCATCTGTGTTTTTTTTTCTTGGATGTTATGAAACCAAACATCCTCCATGCAGGAGTGAGTCCATCACTCCTGTTTTTAGGAGCTAACCCGGTCTGGGTCATTCAGTTTCAGATTCAGGAAACTTTATTCATCCCAACAGAGCAATTTAGACAGCATTTTAAGACCTTTTTAACCAAAATTTAGTGAAATTATCATTGCATTAAGACTGACTTCACTGGTGCTGGGTTAATTTAGGAAAACTCCTTGTTCAGACACAGCTACTGTCACATTGCTGGAGTGCCATTATGCTTGAGATCTGTTTAATTGGGCCCACAAACGATAGATTGGTGCAATCAGCAATCAGTCTGCAGCCAAATTACACCTCAAGGTGAGTAGACAGGACCTACTCGTGGGATCTGTTTTGAGTTTTGTGTCAATTTCCTGACGATCAGGATGCGATGGCGTCGCATCATAATGGACAAAAGCTCATTTGGTATTCAGTGAAAGGCAAACTGGGGTGAAATCAGTGGAGATAATAAAATGGGCTGTGTCAACA
Organism: Karalla daura; assembly: GCA_029224185.1. Classification (NCBI taxonomy): domain Eukaryota; kingdom Metazoa; phylum Chordata; class Actinopteri; order Chaetodontiformes; family Leiognathidae; genus Karalla; species Karalla daura. The sequence continues at coordinate 10,946,500 of CM055189.1, read as the reverse complement.
TTTTTGAAGCAAAATAACCCCACTCAGTCACTTCATGATGCCTTAATAGGTCTTTTACACAGTGCTTTTTTTTTTTGCTGTTCACCCCTTCTCATCTCTCGTTCTCCATCCACGCTCGGAGTCCAGGGTGCTGCTCTCGTTCTGTTGTCAAGACAACGGCACACAGTGGCTCTGCCTGTGTGTGTGTCCCTCTATCTGTCTGTCTGTCTATTTTTATTTGTCTGCTACTTTTCAGAAACCCCATCTACTTTGTGAAGTGAGAGCAGCAGCACTTTGGCGGCCGCCGTCGGTGCGTCTGATCTCCGAAAGGCTGCGTCTGCCTGTTAAACTTGCAACATTTGGAGGCTTATGCTGATGTTTATATAAATAGAGCCCATATGGGCTCCTCTCAACTTGCAAACGGTAACTCAAAGAGCGAAATTTCTGTTTCCACAACCCTGTTGTTGTCTAATCAGCGTCTTTTTGTGTCTGCGTGCCTGGGGTCTGCAGCATCACACTGTCTCTGCAAACAGCACGCTCTCCCCAGCGGCACGGCTATGCTTCATATCCAATTGGTTTGATTTCCTCTGTGAAGGAATACATGGCGCATCCCTCCCACCCACTCCCTCCCCACCCCCCACCCCTTCCCCTCTTCCAGTCTTGTGAAGTGTGGCGGATAGTCTTTTCACGCAGTGTAGACCCAGCACTCTTCTCATTCATCAGCTTGTGTATTTGCATTTTCAATTAATTGCCAGCGTCACGCGCAGCGACTCCGAAAGCAGCCCGAGCTTTGTGTGCGACCCTTAATTGCAATCATTACGCAACGCAAGTAACCCGCCTTTGAGTGTTCAATTGTACACTGGGTTTAATTATGGGAACGGAGTTAAAAGCATTACTCAACAGTCTAATAGACCAGATACTGGAGCCGTTTTCTCTGAAACTGAATGAAATGATGGTCGAATGCTGAACTGGTAATTACTCACAGTTGTGGTTGCTGATTTGCATAGCTGCATCATTTCAAAGAGGGTGTGGGCATATTTGGAAACACAGACAGCCACTGGTACCGTTTAAAGGGGCATTCTGGCGTTTCGGCAAATTGGCTTAATATGCCTCTCTGAGAGCTTGGATGAGATTAATATCAGTTTCATCACCTTGTATCCTGTGCAGAAAGAGGCACGCAGTTCCCTTATTCTTCTCCCCGTCCTGGTAGAACATGTCACACGCTGCGTATCTGCACCAAACACACAACCACTAAATGAATATTATTACACTCTACTCTAATTCTTTGGAGGACAGCAGCGGAAATCAGGAAACGTGTTGGGCTATGTGGCTTCAGACCGCAAAAAAAACTCACAGTCGCCCCCTGTGCAGGCAGACATACTCACATACTCACAGACAGGCAGACAGACGCACGCTTATTTATTCATATGCATGCGGACACACTCTCACAAATAGATGTCACTTCTTGCATGTGAGCGGTTAGGAACAAAGAGGCGACGTGATGTGGGGTGGATGAAAAAAAAGCAATTATTCTGCACGGGGCTCTGTACCTGGGGTTAGAGCCTCGCCTCTGGAGTAAATAAGTCACTGGGAGAGTGTGTGCTCACGTCGCAGATCTGAGCGAGACACACACACCCACACACTCACACACATGCAGATGCACAGACAGCACACACGCATGCACATACTCCCAGGAGCGGGCTCAGGCATACAAATTCAATCTTGCATCTTGCTACAAATGCAGAACACACGCACGCACTTACGCACACTCACACACACACACACACACACACACACACACACACACAACCCCCGCGTGCTGTCACAGACGCACGCTCCAGTAATGAAGCACTGTGTGTTGCATTCACGCTCGGCCACTGAGCCAATAACACAAAAGCTGCAGCAGAGAACCCCCCCCCCCCCCCCCCCTCCATATCCTGCTTTCTCCCCCACCCACCCACCACCTCCGCCCTCCACCTCCACCACCCATTCCTCTTTTACTTCTCATTTTTTTTCCTGCCACGGTCCCACCTTCCAGAGCCCTGATAAGAAATCTCCCTGTCGGTGCAATGAAAGAAGCAAGGACAATTTGACTTGGGAGAGAGAATGAGAGAGGCAGAGAGAGAGAGAGAGAGAGAGAGAGAGAGAAAGAGAGAGAGAGAGAGAGAGAGAGAGAGAGAGAGGGATAGAACGACACGGGAGAAGAGAAGAGAGAGCAATTGTGTAGTTGTCAGTGCACAACCACAAGAGTCTGATATAAATCTTAATATCCTATTTAAGGCTTTTCTTCATCATTGGCCCTGATTTATTAGCGGGGCTTCCCCTTCAATTTATCAAAATAAACCACGAGCTCACGGTCGAGGCCAGCAGGGCAAATTAAAGCAAACAACTGACAGAGTGGGAAGGGGGCGTTGTCGTGGAGGGACACACACACACAAACACACAAGGATTCATATGTCTTTCTCTATATCTCCATCAGTGGGTCCATCTGTGGCAGGTGAGGCCAGCTTGTGTAAATGGCCGAGCTCCCCTGGAGTAAGGGTTTTATCTTTTTTCTTTTTTTTGCCTGCAGAAAAGCATTGAGGAGACATGGGGGAAGGAAGGAGAGAGGGAGGGAGGGAGGGAGGAGGAGGGGGGGTGATATGGGTGACACCAGGGAGAGCTTTGTGTAAAAGCTGGATAAATTTGTTTAGGGATCTCCAGTGTATCGGTTGCGAGGAAGTGAGATCTGAAATCCACTCAATTATAATTAGTTCTGTGTGTTCATTGCTGAAGAGTGTGTGTTTGTGTGTTTGAGTGTGTGTTTGTGTGTGTGTGTGTGTTTTCAGTTGGAGGGGCGGGGGCCATGTCGAATTGCTGTGCACCAGATTGTCTCTTCTCACACTAAAAGCTTCCGTAAATTTGTGTTTGTGGACTTTTCAGGACGTTTCTGAAAGATCTAATTTTGCCTGGTCTTCATGTCCATGTGTTAAGATGTGAGGCTTTATTTTAGTAGGTGCGCTTCCATGACAGTTTTCCATAAAATAAGCAATATTTGTAAAATTTCAACAAAGTTCAATACTTACGGTTGTCTGCATTGACAGGTAATTCTCCTAACGTCTAATCATCGAGTCTGTTCTTTTGACATCCCATAATTTTTGTAAAATCTCATCTCACAAGACTCAAGATGATTGTCCAAAACATTGTTTTGACCTTTTGCATAGCGCAGACCAACTCATATTATTACTGCTTCTGTCCCACTTATACACACTTCTATTACCACCCAACTGGTAGATGCCAGAAGAGGTTTTTGATTGCTAAAGGATGTTTTTCCTCACCACTGTATAATTTCAGCTTGCTCATGGGGTTTTGTTGGACTCAGCTCTGTCTACATTGTTTGTTCCTATAAAGTGTCTTGAGATGTCATTGTTATGAACTGGCACTTTAAATAAGGTTGAAGTTGACATCTTATGACGTTCACAAACATTTTGTCCTGCAAGACTCCACTTTGACGTTGGACACCCAAAATATGAGTTTAAAGATACTTTTAGTTAAATTCAAGAAACTCAGCATCGCTTCATACTGTGCCATCTTGTTTGAGGTAAAATGGTCATGTGACCCCCACCTCATGGCCAATGATGTGTACATGTGTAAAAAAGTGTTTCCATTACACTTTGCCTATAAACTCTCACTAAAAAAAGTGAGATTTGAGAAGTGTGTTTTTACTTGAGATGTTTCCATTCCCGTCTTTTTTCTGCATTTTTTTTAAATATTTAAGTTTATGCACATTTCCAGTGTTAATGTAAATTCAGAGTGTTACTTTAAAGGCCAAGTACACAAAGGTGATATTGGTCAGTCATCTTCTGGGGCTATGTTGTTTCTTGATGTAAAAGATTGGACAAATAAATTTTAATATGAACTGGTGGAGTGAAAGTGTTGGAGTTCAGGGATGACAAATGGATGAAGAGATGATGGATGGAGAGAGTAACTTCCTCTGTGTTTCTGTCTCCCAGAAACGCTCATCATATTGCTGATATAGTTCTTGTTGGATCAATCAACTTCCATTGGCCCCCCTCTGTGGGTCAGTTGTGATTTCATCAGCCGTGATTTCCCTGCGGGTGAGACGCGGCATCGACTTAACCCAGCGGTCAATCAGCTGTGAGGTAACTGATCACCATCCAATAGCGAAAAGGCCAGATGAGGTCATCGACCTCACCACCCTTGACTTTGCAGTCCCGACCCCCGGGTCTGGTCCAGCGGGAGTCTGGCACGAGGGGGGGGGGACGCCAGATTTAATCAATAGCTGGGACGGCTCGTAATAAAACTAGGGCTCCCCGGGGAGGGTCCCAAACCAACGGTCAGTGTCCTGAATGGCCAGGCCGCCTGTCAATCAACTGCTCTTTCGTGCTATTCCACGGCGTCATGCTGTTTTACAAGCTTGTTGGATTTTATGAGCTGTGACAGAAAGTGGAATTGAACAGACTGGAACAGTTTTGTGACAAGAATTAGATTGTTTGCCCTCCTCCAGTTTGATTTGAGTTTTTTTTTTTAAACTCAATCCAGATCTTCTCTTTGATTGATTCCATAGTAAATTTACAATAGGAGCACGAACTGTGTTTCCATTACCCCTAGAAATGCACAAAACCTTTAAAAAAATTGGTCATGGAAACAGTTAAATTTTGAAAAACCTTGCAATCACTAAAACATTTTTATGCTTTATCGTAAAAGTGTAATGGGAACACTTTTTCACATTTATACATCACTCACCATGATGTAGGGAGTCACATGACCAGTTTTCTTCAAACCAGATGGCACATTGGTTTTTTACTTGGTCTGATTGAAATATATAGTAAAATAATACCTGTCTTCCTTAAAGTGGAATTGGGATGAGACTTGAAGACTGCCTACAAGTACTTCATTGAATATCTTGCAAGATTGCTTTAATTACAAAAAAAGATAGAAAAAGAAATGGAAACCCCCTGTTAGCCACGGTCGTCTTCCTCAAAGATTGTTTACAGTCGATTGGTGGATTTGTTACCTGAGAGGCAAAACCCAGGGCTTAGCAAACAAAACACAAACTTGGAATTATAAACAATGCCATTGTGCAGTCGAGAGCTGCGTGAGTGATTCTTTGTTTGTATGCAACTGTGTGTGGGGTTTCACCAACTGAGTGGAAACTGGATCCTTGGCTCACAATAGCAAATCACAGCAGACTATTTGTCCTGCACGCTCCCTTACTCCTATCAAATTACTGTTTCCAGGCAGATTTCTTTTCACACAGCCACTGTTCCTGCCGCTCCTCGCACACTGCTCCGTCTTCTTTCACCAAAGGAACCGTGAGCCGGCTCTTTCCTTTATCTCCCCCTTGCTCCCGATCAAACCGGGGGGCCGTCCAACCTTCCATCCCATCCTTCTCTTTCTCTCCGACCATCTCTCCATTCATCTTTCTTTTATCCTCCGTCTCATCGAGGTCTCCGGTGGGAGCGGAGAGGTGACAGGCGTGTGTCTGCCCGGCCCTGCTGTCTGCCTTTCTAATGAGCCTGAAACACAGGGGGTCAGCCTATTATGGAGATGAGGAGATCCGGGCAGGCCAAAAGGTGACAGACCTCGCTAATAGGGGCCCTCTCCTCTCCTTTCCTTTCCTCTCCTCTCCTCTTCTTTCCTTTCCTACACCCCTCCCTCCTACCTCTCCTCTCCTTTCCTTTCCTTCCTTCTCCTCCTGCCTCTCTTCCAACCTATACACCTCGTCCGTCACATAATCTCTAATGAAGGGGTTCATATGCTAAACAGGAGCTGCGGCCTCCTGCCTGTCCTTCTTTCCCTTTATCTTTTCATCCTGGAGCTTGTTTGAAGTTTCTCTCTCTCTCTCTCTCTCTCCATCCCTCTCTCTCAGGGCCACCTCTGTTTTTGTCTGCCCAGCCTCAGTGGGGTCTCTCTTTGTAGCCAGCCCCTGTGCTGCAGTCTTCCACTGGTGGGGGGGAAGTGTGTGCATCTACATGGATTTGTGCTTACGTTCAATGTATTTCTCCACCTCCAGTTCTTCAATCGCACGTCTTCTCTGCATCCGGGCCTCAGTCACTCGACCAGGTTTGGCTTTGAGACGCAGCAGGAGCGCAGCAACACAGGGATTGACTGAGGACAGGAGCGCACCTTTTAAGATTTGTTTCTCATGCCACGAGGGCGGCTTGCACAGATGTGCAAACACAGCCCGTAAACATACGGATGAGCACCCCCTTGGATCAACTGTAAATTACCTGATAAACATACGCCGTCTTCTTTTCTCCATGTTTTCTTCACAATGCAATCTTGTTTATTTCTCATGGGGTCAAGGCCCTGAATTAACTGTGGGTCAATACATACCTGCGACTGTTTAATATTGAGCTGTAGCCTTGATGCATCCGTGGAGTTGCGTTCAATAGCCCTGCTGCTTCACAATGCGCCGGGGTCATCCTCATCGGGTTACAGCTCATTAGAAGGTTTAAGAAAAAAGAAAAGAAAACGCTCCGAAACCTGCCTCGTTAGCGCTTTCTTCCACATTTGATCTCGCAGCGTCCCACAGATGCTTTCTTTTTTTTTTTTTTTTCACAAACGCTCACCAGGTGCCTACGGTTGCTAGGTCAAAAGGGATGATTAAACGGGAAGCGATTCATTGGTCAGATCAGGTGATATGCAGATTAGAGCTGCCGTGCTGTGCCAATGCCTGGCAAAAAAGAAAGCTCCAATGCCACATGCTGGGAATATTCTTAGAGGGATGTTGCTAGGGGAAATTTGGGGGTTAGAGAAGCTACAAGCACAAAAAAACAAAACAAAAAAAAACAAATGTGTCTCTTGGAGGATTCAGTGTTTAGATAGATGCATTTTTGTATTTTGTATTTGCCTTACCTGCTCAGACTGCATACTAGAAAACTGCAATGAAATTATCAGTATTTGAGAATATTAATAATTAATAACAGTGACAAAAGAGATGTTGGCACTTCTGAGGCCGTTCAAGTGTCAAATCAAATCAAGCACACCTCAGCTAGTTCAAATATTTGAGGCAATTTATTGAAATTTTATTAATAAAATGCTCCAGGCTCCTGTAATTATCTGATTGCCAGTGCCTGAGGTTCCTGCCTCCGAGGGATATTTAGTGTCATAACCGAACTCACAGTGAGAGGTGGTGCTGATGATTAGCCCCTGTTAGCGTCAGGTCTCATCCACTTCCCTGTGTTATCCCTTAGCATTAGTCTAATGGCCCAGGAAACACAGATAATGACTCTCAGCACAGATTAGCATCTGCCACTGCCGCTGCTACTGGACCACGCATGCACACAACACACAACACACGCACACACACAGGCACACACAGATTGTTCATGCAGACATGTGCAGGCATTAGCACATAATCACACACACATACAGAGAAACAGAGTACAAATAGAGGCTGCAGAGCAAATTACATGCATGGGTTAGTGAAAGATTCCAGAAATAAAACAAACACTGTGTCTCTCTCTATTGAGGCGAGTTTCCTCTTTCTCTCCATCTTTCTTTCTCTCTTTCTTTGCAGAGTCTCCTGAATGTATGCACATCCATCAATAATAAAAAGCCTCTTTCCTGCCAAATGAAAGTCAATTTTCAAAGGGTTTGAACTGTAACGAAAATGAGGGATCAAAGGAGAAAAAACAAACAGGCATATTCAATTTGGAGGTAAAAACTCACTTTTATTATCAAGGAAATGCTACACAAACACACACATCCTAAACTTCCCTTTAACTGAGGGCCACCAGCTGTGAATGATAGCAACACAGATAGCCAAAAACAGGGTGAGAGAGAGAAAGAGAGAGATTATATGTGTGTGTGTGTGTGTGTGTGTGTGTGTGTGTGTGTGTGTGTGTGTGTGTGTGTGTGTGTGTGTGTGTGTGTGTGTGTGTGTGTGTGTGTGTGTGTGTGTGTGTGCAAGAGGGAGAGTGAGAGAGAGTGTGTGTGTTTTGAGGCCCAAGGCTTCGTCTGTGATGTGTTTTCAGAAGTGGTCGTGTTTGGATTGCAATGCAAATCAGTGTGTTTGAGTCTGTGTGTGTGTGTGTGTGTGTGTGTGCGTGTGTGTGTGTCTAAACACTTCTCTGCTGCTGCGTATGCACAAATGTTTACAGCCACACAGGAGACTGTGATGTCTGTGTGTGCATATGTGTGTGCATATGTGTGTGTGTGTGTGTAGCTCGTGCATGTATGCATGAATGCTGGCCTCTGTGAGCGTGTGTGGTGATCCCTCCTGCGGGGCAGTGGAGTGGGCTGGAGGGGAGGGGGGCTTCTTGTGCGCTGTCTGAAGTCTAGCCGTCTATAAAGAGGGCTCTTCACGTGCAGCGCGCTGGTGATAGATGGTCACTTATGCTGCAGCTGACATCCAATCTGGCATCGGCGATTATAAAGCCCTCACTTCTTGATGTGTCCCTCTGTAGCCATCGGACCCCCTCTGCTCCAACACAGAAATCCCATTTTGTGTCACAGGGCAGTGAAATGAGGTTGTGTCTCACTGTGTCTGTGCATGTGTGTGTGTGCGTGCGTGTGTCTGGGTTTGTATGAGTACGTCTGCATGTGTGAGAGCAGATGAGTCCCACGGATGATTGTGCATACATGATGTTTTTCATCTTTTATTCACACTGTTTGTCTTTTTCTCCAATCCTGAAACTGAAGCAAGGTTTTTTTGTTTTAACAACATTTAAACTGACATGGCGTATCTCTAGTGAAGCCAGAAATAATCTTATACGATGCTTTGCTATTCTTAAAGGGACAATTCTGAATCTTCGTCCTATAATCAGCTTTAACTTAATCTTAAGTGCCAGTTCATAACAACATCATTTCAAAACGCTTTTAAAGCAGCAAACAACATAAACAGAGCACAGCCCAACAAAACAAAACAGGACCCCATCAGCATCCTGAGAGCAACGATGGAGAGGAAAAACTCTCTTGAACGGTGAGGAAATGTCAGGCAGAACCAGGTTCAGAGAGGATGGGTTACTGCTGCTGCTAGCTGTGCTCGCGACCACCAGTGGCAGTTAAGAGCAGCCTTTGCATGATTAAAAACTCACACAAATGAAAAGCTGGCAACATTTTTGGTTTAATGAGGTACCATTTAAAGAATAGCTGGACCCACGCTATCTGTTAAGTGTGGTAAAATATTTCACGACTAATATAAGGAGCCGCATTCGCTGATGGCACCCTGAGCAAATGTTAGCCTTGGCACACAGCGACATAAAAGCTACTCAGCCTTCCCAGCCAGAGATCTGTGAGAGCGTTTCCCTCCACACCCGCAAGAGCCCAGAGGAAAACTAGGTGTACAGGGGCACTCTTAGTTAAGGATCCTTGTATGAACTGTGTGCTGTCTGTTTTACCTGCAATACCTATTCAGGAAGCGGCCTTGTGTCCCCTTCTGGACATACATTTGGAGCATTTTTTGCTATTTTATTATCTGATAATTTGTTAAATAATATGAATAATGCTTATATTTAACTGACTATGTGTGTTAATTGATGGAAAAGTCACAAATGGTTACAGGAAACTGACTCTGTGGCGAATCGAGATGGACCATATAGTTTGATTGGATCAAAATAGTGAAGGCAGTGAAGTTGCGTACCCCCGCTTGCCCACCTGTTCGCGCTTCGTTCTACACTTTTGATTCTTTCTTCTTTTTTTGGCCTTCTACCATAAACTCCCTGCAGTCATGTAGTCTCACCTGGCCGCCTCTGTACTGCATTTTTCGTGACCGCTAACTATCCCTCTGTGCAGCAGAACCTGCCGCTGTGATCAAGACATGATCAAGACACGCGCACACACTGGGCTGGCATTCACCGGGGAACTGTAAGCCCAGCGTGGCGACTCCTTTGAGACGACTACACAGAAATACATACTGGCTGTGAGATTAGACAGTGCCACGGGGTGCTGCATGTCCACGCGTGTGTGTGTTGCATGTGTGTGTACGTGTGTTTGATATTGCGCCTTTTGTGTGTCAGAATCAGAGGCCTGTATCTGTGAGCCCCTTGCAACACCAATCTGACTCGATCCTGAGGGAGCCCGGTGCACCTTTAATAAGGCTCTACTCACATAGAACAAATAGCTCCAGCATGAGCCATTATAGAGGAACACCAGTCCAAACCCCCACGGCCTCGGCTCTGCGCCGTCTCCGACCAGTCATGTGTGACCTAATGTGTGTCTGAGTGTGTTGCATGAGTAGCAATAGCTCGCCCCCCTTTCTAATGATCTGTATCTGATTATTTGGCCAAAAAAAAAACTACTTACTTGCAGAAAAAACTAAACTTTATCTAAAAGCCCGCTAATTGAGGAATGAGGATTCAAATGCCTGTGGCCTCAAAGTGGCGTCACTGGTAACTGCTGTTGCATTCGTGCAACGCTGTTCCACAGCAGACAGCTGTTTTCAATACAAAGAAAGAGATAAACAAAAAAAACAAAAAAACAGCTGCATTCAGAGAATGCACACTTCCAACAAGGCCATTGTGAAATTGTTTTACATAATCCCAGACAAACAGACAAACCTCCAGGTGAAAGACAGAGAGAGACAGAGAAAGGAGAACAACACCAAGAAGAGCTGGAAACAAGACAGGTCAGGAATACACAACAAATGCAAATCCCAGCGTCAGATTAGAGAACAGAACGATGTTAATCCCGTAACTGTGTGTGTGTGTGTCTGTATTATGTGCACCTCTCTGTTGCTATTCCATCTGTAGCTGAATCGTTGAGACCTTGAAATCCCTCTAGTTCGGTCTTGTCAAATCAGATTTTTCACTGCGGGGCTGTGATTACAGTACACCAGAAACAGACGTGCTGAATTATTCTTTTAAGGTCCAAAATATGTCCTGCCACAAGGCGGACATGATTGCTAATGGAAGGAGTTCATGTCACTTCAACAGAGGCTTAAAAAATGGCTTTTAAAATACCACATCCCTACATTTTCCATTAAAGAAACCTCTCATTCTCTGCTGTTCCTGTTTCATGTGATATTTTGAGATTCACCTCAGAGGAAAATGCCAAGAAGACAAAAAAAAAAGTCAAAGCCTGGATATTGTGTGCTTAAGCAGCTGGTGATAATGATGCAGCATTGAGTCACTAATGGATTTTCACAATAGCGCTTGTCTGCCAAGACACAGCTTGACCCCTCTTTCCTTTCTCTTTTTATCATCACTGAATAGAAAAGGCATACTTTAAGTGCGTTCTTTCACATTTGCCTCGTACGACCACCCCACTCTGTCATTACCATGATTACACCAAAAGTCTGAGAATTTTAGGTTTAATTCAAGAGCACTGGAAAGTTCCAGATCCAGAAGTCTTCACACTAGAGACACCTGTTTATTATTGGTGTTTGGTCATTAGGGAAACAAACACAGTTATTAAGCTAGAATCGAAGACATTTATCACTCATAATACCGCACCACTCTATCCATGCATCCACTCACAGGTCATTAACAGGCTTTATGTACATGAGCTACATTCAATATTTTCCCTAAAGATATGGGCTGTAATTCAGAGAATATTCTTCACACCAATGTAAGAGTAGTTCCTTTTACCAATTTTCCAGTCTCCTAGTTGCACACATACTACAGTTAGCTACTTGCAGGTAAACAAATGGAACGTTCTGTTGGCAAAATAGACATATTTACCTCAAGATTTTGTTCAGGCTAATCTTTCATTGTTCATCTTTTCAGTGCTCTGCAAGAGTTGTGATTGATTAGAATAAAGGATTACAGGATTAAAATAAAAGATTGCAGTTGCAGTTTCAGAAGTAGAGCACTCTTAAGTACGCACATGCACACAAGGCAGAGACGGTGCTCTTTTTTTATTACATACATACACACACACACACACACACACACACACACACACACACACACACACACACACACACACACACAAGGGTACATCCTGTCCTAATGTTTGTGAAGGGACTGGGACAATAGCACTGATTAATAAAATTGGGCACTGACAGTGAAGAGCTGACAAGGAGCCCACATCCTTGACTAAATGTGTTCTCTCCTCCTCTCACTTGGCACTCAGTCTGCTCTGCCACTGTCTCAAGAGCTATTTACCCTCCTCCTTTACACGGACGTTAGGGGACAAGAATACTGGTAACGAGGACAGATGAGCAACTGGCAAGTGAGTGGCAGTGTCTTCTCAAGAGTTAAGTTGGCGTTTGTTTGAAGGGAACGTTGAAAAAGTAGCAAGTGGAATATTGCAGTTTTAGTTCAATGCACAGCGTATTTCAACATTCATCCATTAGCTTACCTGCTTTGTATCCAATGCTTTCACAGGGGTCTGCTGGTGCTTATCTCCAGTGCTAATAGAGCAAATGTAGAGAATATGCCCTAGACACCTATTTCCTTTTTTCCACCGAAACGGTGCCAGTGCTGGTTCCATTTGACTTCCAAACCAGCAGCTTGAGAGTCACGTCATTACGACACTGTTTAAGTCAGTCACGTTGCTGCCAGTCTGTCCCCTTGGACTTGGAAGTCCAGGACACCAAAACGGGTACTTCGTCTCAGTTGCTTGGTCTTGCTGCTTTGACTTTTTTTTGGTCCCAATAGTCTGTCTTAAACTTCTTTGGATGTCGTTTCATCATGTCAAGCAAGGAAGAAGATGGCAGACTTGTTGTTTTTTGTTCAATAAGCATGCCCCCAGCAGAGTAGCTGGTGCTAACCTGGAATAGGTATAGGTATAGTCAGCGAACTAATTAGCATTGGAGACACATTGGTGGAAACAGGGCTTGAGAGGAAATTTAAAGTCTCCAATCAGCCTAAATGTGTATGCCTTTGGACTTCTGACCCATAGAGACTGGAAGAACATGAAAACTTAAACTTTTGCAAGGAAACTTGAAGTGACAGAGCTACTCACCAAACCACTGTCAACCACCTTTTCAAGATGACTGCTCAAATCCAACTACTGTTGCATCCTCACAAACAAGACTGTCAATGTGCTTTTTATTTCTATTAAACAAGACTCGGTGTATTGCATTATTTTGTCAGCATGCTGTCACATGATAATTACTGAAAAAGAGACATATGATTCTGGTATTTAATGTCAGGCAGCCTGTTGTTTTTGTCCCCTGTGGATGATTCCTGCCTCCTTTAATTAAAGCCTTGGTTATAATTGGTGTCACAAGTGCCGCAAACACTCTGTGTTTATGGGAGTAATCAGCGAGGCAGTTTTATTCAGCCGCTGCAGGATTCAGTGAATTATTCTGCAAACATCATAATACTCAGGGGAGCCATTTTTGGTTTTCTCTGATGAATATCATACTATTAAATGCAGATGATTGTGGAAATTGTGACTTAAACTCTTTCGTGTGTGTTTTCGATTACGAGCAGCACATATATTTTGAAGCTCTACAGTTTATATTGTTAATGTTCTTCTGAAAAACAAATGTTGCTTTTTTTTAATAATGCAAGACTACAGTTGGAAATTAGATAATGAAAATGCTCTGATACATAGTCAGCAGCCAATTTTGTCATGTTTGTTTTTTTATCCGTTCACTTTCTGCCACCTGAAGCTTGAGTGGTGCTCCTACGAAGCTCTCCTTTATGAAATCATATCCCTGTGAAAATTAATTTAGCCACTTGAGCTTTTCCTTTGACAAGCACTTTTGTAAAAAAAAAAAAAGAATCACACGCATATTGCACCATTACAACACAATGCAAGCAGAAAAAAGGAATATTTATCTTTTGTCACAACCCCCAAACAGTTGCATTGCACCTTTAATAGCTTTATTTGTACAGCACCTATCCTACAAGGCATGCGGCTCAAAGTCTCAGCTATGTAAACAATCCCACACACACACTTTACTCACACATACACACATACACACACGCACACACAGACTGTTTCTCTCTCCTGAGATCACACACCAATTTTCAGGCCATCACAGCGTTGATGAAAAGACACCCGGTGCAGGAAGCGATTCCGCTAATGCGCTCTCCCCGCAGCGGGGTGCGCTGCCTTTGCTCCTCACCTCCCCTACCTGCTCCCCGACGCCTCCTCTCCCCTGCTTTCCCCCTTTAGGCCCGGCTAGATACATCCACGCTAATTGGATTAGCTATGACAGTAATGCACTGCTGGGTCTCGGTGGCACAAACACACACTAATAAATTGCAAGAGGGGGGAGAATTAGCGCTTTCGCTATCATTTACGAGATTAAAAGAGATTATGAGTGGCAGAATTAAGTAAGTGTGAGAGCCTCTTGACGGGAGGAGGAGAAGGTTTCTGACCTTGGAGCTGTGGACCGGCACCATGCCTGGACAGTCAGACACAGTAATTAGCCTGCAGACGAAGTAGCACGCCAGCAGACAGGCTAATAATAGTGTCATTGCTATTAATAATGAGAGTGATAACGGCGCTCGTAATTATGACAGTCATAATCATAATGATGTAAATCATGTTCCGAGTTAGCACTTTAATCGTCGTATGTGTGTGTGTGTATGTGTATAAAGAATAACACGAAGGTGATAGATTAATTCGAGGGTGTGTTTATGATTTAATGTCATTAGAGCCCTGTGTGTGTCCGCCAGATTATCATTTATGTTGCGTTGCTTTGTTGTGGGAGTGTCTGGCTCCCGACTATACGTCGATATAAGAGTGTCTTTTATTTTTGTGCTGCTTCCAATCTTCCATCCTCTTCCAACTGTGTCTCACAGACCCAGAAGTTCAATCTGGTTTTCAGAAGTCCGCACACGCACACTCGCACTCGCACTCACACTCGGAAACCACATCGCACTTATATTGCAGCCCTTCATCACCCCGCTCGCTCGCTCTTCATCAGGCGTCGGTAACCCTTGTCTCCGAGTCCTTCCGCTGAGATTAGAGAACGCAATGTTCCCGACCGCGCCATCTTATTTTGTTCACATCCAGCTCGTTTTTACTGGTGTGCCAACCGACCTTTTCTCCGCGCCTCTCCTCCCGTGCTTCCCCTTGACCTTTCGCTGTTTTTGCCGTGACTGCTTTGTCCTTTTGTTTCGCCCTGAGGTAGTATCTCACATTCGGGCCGGGTGATTTATTTACTGGCTTTCTGGGCACGATCATGAGCGCACACACAAACACCCATCACGAGTGCATTTCACCTCTTTCTGACAGTCTATCTTTCTGTCATTGCCTTTGTCTCGGAGGTCCGCAGACACACACACACACTTCTAGGAGAGTGGACGGAGCACAAAATGGTGTGGGGACAGTCGTAAAACAATATTGCTGCATGCAGACAAAAGACAGCATGAAGGTTCAGGTTCCTCATGCCCACATTTCTTTTGTGGCTCAGAACCTTTTGTGTGGAGTTACGCGCTAAATAAGTATCTCCCCCAGTGCTGCCTTCTTCATCTCCAGCTCCTCTTTTTAATCTGGTGACTCACGCCTCCACTTTGACTGACTGTCAGTCAGCCTAAGTGGCGTATGATCGAGGTTTATTGCAGCAAATTTGGAAACCACTGTTCGTATTTGCCGGAGGCGCTTTCTCTGCTTCTGTGTTGAGCTGAATTCATTACCGGGTGCCGACTTGGTAAGTTTCTGCTGTAGGTGGCAGCAACTTTTATACGGCAGCTACTGCTCGCTCTGCCATAGCTGAAGTTTGCCTCAGGGGCGCAGTTCACTTGAAGACTTTCTTTACTTTGATTTCTGTGAGCAAATTTGCTCCGCTGTTGACCCAGACCTACTGTGCTCGCTATCTGACATTAAACATCAGGCGTCCATTTAAGGAGTGCACAAACAACGGGCACGGCTTTGATTTATTCAATGACGGGCTGCCAAAACCCATCTCTAATTCCCCTGCTCATATTTATAAAAATAAAGCCTGGGTCTTACTCTGTGATGCAAGCACACACTCAAGTTTTCATAGTAAATGAAGTCTACTTGGAATAAATTAGACATCAAACGTTCATTTGAGGTTTATTCAGAGCCTTGTAACAATTGACTGGACGAAAACGACATATATCTCTTAAAAGGATGATTCAGAGTGTTTCTTGTAGACGTTTTGGGCTTGTGAGCCCATAGTTCTGGTGCCTCGGTACAGTTCAAACTCTTTTGCAGACATAATGAGCAGCTTCATCCAAGTAAGAACTGTTTGATTGAAGGTAAAAGAAGAAACATCTGTAAGCTCAAAACAAATACAAAATTCCGTATCAAATAATATAAGTGTTATTCTGTTGGACAGAAGTATCCTGTGACCCTTTGGAAGCACAGTTGTAGTTTAGCCATAGGGAGAAACATTGGATCTGACTGAAAACCTGAGGACCTGCCATAACAATTTAGCGACAACAAGATTGCCAGCCTGCATGACACAGATGTTTGGTGGACGGTGCTGTCGCCTCACAGCAAGGAGGTCTCTTCACATTCCAGTCTGTCTGGAGTTTGCATGTTCGACTGGAGACTCTAGGTGCCCCTAGGTGTGAGTATGAGTGTGAATGGTGTGTGTGTGTGTGCGTGCGTGCGTGTGTTGACTGTCCAGACACCAGTGGGTATAAGTGAGTAAAATAAAGAATGAATGAATGAAGAAAGAGGTTGAGTCCCTGCAGTCATCAGTAAAATGTTTGCAGAATTACATCACATCTAGTGTAATGAATTATGTTAATTTTCTAATAAACTGTGTAATGAAATCTAATGTAACATGTTTCCTTTCCCATAAAAAAACACAAAACCTACATTTCGCAATAAAAATCTTGTAATAAAAACGCCTACATTTTGCCAAACTTCCCATATATTGCAACGGATAGAGAAGTTTATAGCAACAGTGTAATGGAAATACTTTTTTTTAGCATTAATATGTCCCCAGACATGACAACTATCATACAAAGTCCTGCAGGACAAGATTTTACAAAAATTATGGGATGTTGGGGGAATAGACTTCATGAAAATTACATCTCATATGTTACATATTATATTACATCTCATATGCAAAACATTCCAAGTATTGCTTTCATTTTGCATTTTTCATTTTGCAGCCATAGATGCTTCATTCTCTAGACCAGGGAGCTTCATCTCCTGCTAAGTAGTTGACCCCAGCACACCAGAGAAGAGCATTTCTTTTTTTCTGTCAAGTTGTCAGAAGAAAGGAAATAATCATCTCAAAACTCTACTTCTGTGATCTTCATCTCTTAAGACCTGTTTCAGGAACAAACAGAAGAGACTTTTTTTTGTAATTCATCTCAAGTCTCTGAATACGCACCTTGACTAGGGAAGCAAAGAAACAAAAACATCCTTGTTTTTGGCCTAAAATCTAAAGAACTCTTAACAACTTCACTCTCTGACACAGGGGAGAAGAAGAAGAAGAAGAATGAAAAAAACTACAGTTAAATTTGTTCAAGCATTCAGATAATCGTCTCAGTCAGGCTGTGTGACCAAGCAGAATGTCTGCATTATCCGTACTACAATACCCATAAGCCCTAGGGTTTACACTGTCAGCCAACCAATTAACTCCAAATGCTCCTGTCAGCCAATTATGCTGAAATAATGATACTTTGGAATCCCCCAACCACTGGCACACACACACATACACACACACACACACATAAACACACATACACAGTACCGCCTTACTTCATCAGCATGCCAGCTACTCTGTATTTGTGTGCGTGCGTGTGTGTGTGTGTGTGTGTGTGTGTGTGTGTGTGTGTGTGTGTGTGTGTGTATGTGTGTGTGTGTGTGTGTGAGATGATGATGAAATAGCCATCTGCCATGGGCAGGCGTGTGTGAATCCCAAATGAAGACGAGTGGCTGGCTTCAAACAGCAACAGCCTGTAAATTGTAAATGAACGGGGGAGCAGTTCTGCCTTTGGGCAACCCACCCCTACCTACAGTACACAGTGGCAGCGCCGCCTCGTCCTCCCACAGATAAAGAAACTCTGGTCAATTATTTCCTTTTCCCCAATTTAATCCCTTCACTTTTTCTTTTTGATTTTTTTTCTCTTCTCCCCTCCTCTGTCTTTGAAGATGATACCATCAGAAGTGGGTCAACAGAGAGCAATGTCAGCTGTTTGCAGATATTTGTAGAGCAAAAGTGTAATGTGCAGGATGTGCATAGCATGTCCCTGTGTGTGTGCGCATGTGTGTGTGTGTGCGCACGTGTGTGTGTGTGCGTGTGTGTGTGTGTGAGACAGTGACAGAGAAAGACAGATTTACATTGCGTTTGATGTGAGCGAGCTCAGCGCTGCGTTCATTAAGGTGCTCTCTGGGCCCAGCACACTCACCATCAAATGATTTGAAGATAACAGCCCTGCCCTAATAGTTGATGGTAATTTAAGCTCATACTGGTAATTTGTGTCTATTAGAGTCACTTCATAAAACTGAGGATACACAACTGAAGTCAAATTGAACTTTTTTTTTCCTCCCCTCTCTCCTATTACAAATGAAACCTTTGATTTCAGTGAAATTGTTCCCTCACAGATACTTCAACAGATTTATTTTTCATCTCCCAGGTGAAAATGATATCGCTGAAGCAAGGAGCCGAAGTTCCACCTCTGACTACAAAAGACATGAAAATAAATCTTATGATGAAATATAACTGTATTTCCTGTTAATAGTAATCCATTCAAGAGAGCCGAAAGTTGCAGATGCAATCTCTCATAATTAGGAATAAGGAACAATCAGGGAGATATTCTTGAATCTTTACATTGCTCATTTAGGTGATGAATTCCAATAGCACAGGTGAGACAAATTTAATTATTGATGGTTCAGTATCCCTATAAATCTGCCTAATGTCATGAATAATGCAACAAACTTAAAGTCCATGCAGGTGAGATGTGTTTTTTTCTTATTTTTTTAAACGTTGCTATCTAAAAGTCAAGAAAAACCCATTTGCATATGATTGTGTGAGGCTAGACAGTGGCGGTCGTATGACAACAAAGGTGGAAGGTCTCCCCTTAGAGCTCATCAATGTCAATCAAAGTCAGCCCACTGTGCCGAACCCACGCTAACTGTCACTTTTCAACATCCACGTATGTTGGCGTACTGTATATGTGCTTATGTAGTATATGTCACAACAGCGCTATAGGGGAGCTTTTGTGTACAATATATGCGTGCGTGTTGTCACCTCAGGGTGCATTATGCATCCTGCCTATGTGTCCGTGTGGGAGCGCACACTTGCCCGTGCACATGCATCGGCGTATTAGACAAGCCCCACATGAGACCTCTCAGACACAAAGGGAGTAATATATGTATAGAAGGGCCTCTGTGTCCCAGTCTTATGGAAATACAGTCTAGCCCACTGTCTCCATGCTCCTCAGTAATTCCTGCTGCTAAACCCCAAATGGACCATTATGTGCCTGCAGAGTGGGAGGGTCAAGAGACCTTCGCTGGAAATTGGAATGGGGGGTAGGGACGCATTAATTCAACTTAGGGCCGGTGATACACGCTCAAATGGGATGCGTTCGCTCCGCGGAGGCGCCCGTAAACGCGCACCTCCGGAGATGCATCCGTCCGCCTAAAGAGGCTAAGTACGCGTACGTACGGACAGATATGCGTCGCGCCCGGCGTGCACGCATGATTAACTGTGGCGGATTGAAATGTGTGGACACCAGCAGGCACTTATCTTTGACTGCAAAAAAAAAAACCATGATGGACCTAACACGGTCCCATAATCTATACTGGCCACATGCTTAGGAGATCAATGCAGTGATTACAACAGAATGGTTCTAACGTCCACCCCCACCCTTCATGCTACACACACACACACACACACACACTTTGTACCCCACCCGCCGCTCTGCTTGGCTCTGCTCTACACTCCCGTGCGACCTTATCTCCTAGGCTTAATCAAATTGCCAGTTAGAGGTAGAGGCTGGTGCCGAAGTTGTGGATGGGAGATAGAGAGAGGGAAGGAGGGAGGGAGAGAGAGAGAGAGTGACAGAGGGGAGTAATGAACACAGCCATGCAGCTCTGCTCGGCCTCAGAAAAGGAAAGGTGTTATAATGGAAGTGGACAGACGTTCTCTGTCAGCAGCCGGCGCTCGATTCAGCCTCTCATCTCCCGCATTAACACCCCCAGTGCCATCCCTTTAACTCCCCCACACCCACCTCCTCACCCACCACCTCCACCTACTCCTCACCCACCACCCTTCCACTTCCCTCCATAACCTCTTGCTATATTTGGCTGTCAACCTCTCCCCCTCACTTCCCCCTTCACCCTTCACCGTCTCCCTCCATACCTGTCTCTGTCTTTCTCTGTCTCGTTCCCTCTGCAGCCTGACACCACCACACCTCTCCCTATTTGCTATTCTTCACTTCTTCTCCTTCTTTTTCCACTCTTCCTCTCCCCCCTTCTCTCTCTCTCTCTCCCTCTCTGTCTCTCTGTCTCTCTCTCTCTCTGCAGCAGTCTTTCACTCAGATCTACATATCTTCAGCAGTAATTGACATTTTCCATTTGCCAGCCTCTTTTCCTATCGGCTGGCAGCCAGCGTCACCAAGGCAACTGCGATGGGCCCCTGCGCTTGGCGAGAGAGAAACGTGGGGAAAGGAGGGGTTGGGGAGGGGTGGAGGGAGGTAGGGAGGGAGGAAGGGAGGGAGGGGGGGGTTATGTCTGCCTCTGCACTGGCTTCTCCTTTCCTCTGAAACACACACAGACACACAGACACACACACACCAATCCTTTGACCTGACAGGACCTTCAGCAGTCCACTTAGGGACTAGTTAATAAGCAAAAAATAATCATAAAGGTGGCGTTCAATAAGGGCATTTAAGCTAATTTAAGGAATTAATGAGCATTTTACGATCCCCCAGGGCAGGAAGGGGTTGGTGGGAATGGTCATGCGCTCTATGTACACACATATAATCCTTCAATATGTTGCATGCATATGGATTATGATATAGAGAGCTATTAAACATAATAGGCATTTCATGTCTTTGTTGGAAACACAAGAGTAGAGTGGCTGTTTGATGCATACGCCGCAGCGCGTTCAAATGACCAGATGGTTTATTGTCCAATCTATCTTATCTGATCTCTGTGCCTCTGTTTTTTCATCCTCCCTCTGTCTGTCTGTCTTTTCTCTCCATTCTTAAGTCATTCTGCCTCCCTCTATCTCTCCCTTCCTCTCCCTCTCTAATGTCCTCTGAGTTCATTTGTGACTCTAATTACCCTAACGTGTCTGAGAGGCAGCTCTGTCAGCCAAATATCCCCGCGCTCTGCCTCCCTCCGGCCACATACCACCTCCACTCGTTTGTCTCTATGAACCCGATAGACGCGTCCCTTTTAAAAAGTCTCTGTCACAGCGAGCAAAGCTTTCCATGGCACTGTCGCTGGAAATTCCAAACATCGCTTGGGAAAAGTTTGGCAAATGACAAGAGATTAAAAACGAACAAAAGTAGAGGAAAGTTTATTTCCCTAATTGATGACAAAATCATCCCTGAACAGCATCCCACCCCCCAAATTGCTGCCCTTCCTTCCTCTTTTCCTAATGATCTGCCAGCCATTAATGCCAACCAGTGTTCAAGTCGCTCTGAACGTGATGGCAGACAACCCAGACAAGAGATGAGGATCAGTGAGAGCAGTTTTGGATAGAAAATGCTATTGTAGAGCAATGTGTGTGTGTGTGTGTGTGTGTGTGTGTGTGTGTGTGTACGTGTACACAACACAGTGTGCTGTCACCTCACATTGTGTCCTGGGGCCAAGTAATGAGAGAGTATAGTGGAAAGATCTGTCACTGTTCACTGTCGTTCAGTAGTTTTTCTTCTCCTTTTACTCATTATTTTGTTTTACCGCTGCTTACACTGCTTTTGATCCATGTTGCAACTCTCCTTTTACAACGTTTGATTGTTTAAAGAATTTCATAATCAGAAATACTGACATCACTGTAATTTAATTTTAGATTTAGAAATGACATTATTGTGATATAATCTGATTTGTACTCAAACAAAAAAGTGTCTCCTTAGGAGAAGGAGGTCCACGTTTTCAAACACCCAAAACCATTCATGTTTAGGCCTATTGGACACTTCAAATTCCCTCTAGGTATGAGACCTGTCCAGGCTATATTTCCTGCCTTTGCCATATGTGTGTCCAGCAGATCCTGCAACACCATTAAGGTACAAAGCAGTGACAGATTTAATTTATTTTCTTAAGTCAATTTTGTTGACTCACTTTAAACCAAAATGTTGTCGTGGGGCATCTGCTGCAGTACTATCCCAGCTCTCATAGAACAGGGGCAACAAATACATCCAGGTCAGGTCTCCGGTCCATTGCAAGACACTCACAACTAGGGGCAATTTTAAGTTATTTTTTTGGACTGGAAGGAAACCAGGGTACCTGGAAAAACAAAACAAACTTGGAACACACACAGTATTGTGTTTTAACAATGCCTCGAATGCCTTGTGTGCAGTGTCCAGTCTTGCCAGCAGGTTAATATTTCTCTTATGAGACTAAGCAACACTAGTCCAGTCCTTTTGTACTGTCATGGATTATTTTTTTTCTCTTCAGTTGGCTCCTGAGATAAATTTGCTGTGAGGCCGACTCGCTGTGCCAAATTCAGTCCAGAAGTGAAAAGTCCCTAATTCTTCTGCCAAACAGCCCGTTTGCTGAAATTCCTTTCCACATTCAACTTTGAACTCGGCTTCCAGTAAAAGTGCCTTCCAGTCTGAGTCAGGCAGCAGCTCCTGCTGGTTACTTGCCCCCCCCCACCTAGCTGTGTAAAGCTTAACAAACTGTATCAATTACTGCTATAGCATGCAGGAAAAACCAAGCTCTGTGTGTGTGTGTCTGTCTGTGTGTGTGGAGACACATGTTTCACTCCTTGATTTCCATTCCCAGATGTGGATCGTGCTCAGACTGATATTAATAAAGTGGTAGAAACTTGGAATGTTTCTGGATTTGTTCTGAACAACTGATTCTGTCTCTTTCATAGCAGCTCATCCTCAGTGTTTCCAGTCATCTGTCCAAATGATTCTATTGAATCTCTTAAAGAATTCATCACAATCATGGATGTGCATTAGTAGCTGCATTTCAAAAGCAATACTACTTGACCTGCAAGACACACTCACTTTGGGGAGGATGGAAGTTCAAAACACAGTTTTATCAGATATTTTTAATAAGATTTATTAAAAAAAAAGTTCAGTCTCACTTCACACTATACCATCTTATTTGAAGCAAACTGTTCAGATGACCCCCCTGCATCATGCAAATGATATGCAAATGCAAATGCATGTCAATGACCATTTGCAATAAAGTTCCACATCCACACATCTGAAAAATGACCTCCCAGGAGCTTAAAAATATTTCAGCTTTTTAGTGCAATATTAGATTTCTAGGCATCTCTAGGGGTTATAGAAACCAGTGTCTAGCATTAGTTTTCATGTTGTCCCTGTGCCTTGGTTTCCTCTCACAAAATATAATAGGATGAGCAAGACTCATATGTCTTGACATCGAAAACGCACTGATTTTGACTTGAGGAAACAGCTTGACATGAAACACTCAGAATCACAGAATCACAGAAGTCCAATTAATGAAAACCGTGATGGCTAAAATCCTCTTGGCTGCTGCAGTTTTCGTGTCCTGGTACAGTATCATGCTGGCTCCATGTCACTCTGTCACCCACTTTAACAGAACAAGGGCCTCATTATTCACAAGATCTCGTGCCTTTCCTACTGTGTAGGTGCTGTCCAAACTTTAAAAAAAATCCATTTTGAAATGCATTAAGTTTCAGAGTCATCAAGTGCTTGTCCTTTACCAGGTAATTACCTTTTCTAGATACGTGAACAATAGCAAACTAGAACATTATGGAGAAGTAATCTGAGCACAAACTCAAGACTTTTTTTCATTTCCTTTGATATTTGAAAATCTCAGACGTACACAAACATCCGCCTAGGTCCAGACTGTCCAACAGAGGTGCTGTAGATTCTCCCTACTGTCAGTGTGCCTGGATGGAGGGGTAGGAGGTGACGGTGATGTGTGGAGGCAGAACTGAATAAGCAGATAATCAGCAGGGACGGAAGCACGTCTCATGAACCGCAGCGATGGCTTAATTGAGGACCGGTGTGATTTCCGTCAGCTCTGGGCTTTTACGCCGCTATCGGCCGAGGTTCCAGATTCCAGTCGTGATTAGGGAATGGGAGTGGATACATGAGATATCCTCAATCCCTGTGATAAAGAAGAAAAAAAAAAACATGCACAAAAGCAATGACGCACATTCACACAGACACAGTCTGTCAAATTTGGTGTGTCCAATAACGCTCAGCATGTGTTGGTATTAGAAATGTATCTAACTCGTTGCCATGTTGCGCAAATTCCAGAAATGTACTATTAGCATGGCAAGAGCAGGGAAACCAATGCCTTTCTCCTTTTCCACTCTGCATGATAAAAGGCTAGTTACAAGGATTTTACTTACATATGCAGGCTACTGAGGGAAAGTTCCTGCCACCTCCATTACTTTCGTTGGAGGTACATCTTCTCTGTCTCTCTCTCTCTCTCTCTCTCTCTCTCTCTCTCTCTCTCTCTCTCTCTGTCATACACACACACATGCCCTTCTCTCAAGTCTTTCTCCCTTAATGAGCAACTAAATTATTTCAATTAAAGTGTCACCTGTCTGTCATACACCTCCGGGTGATGTTTGGCAACGTTGAGCCAGCAGCAGAGATCCCCATGCCGAGGTGGCAGCGGAATTCATTTCAATCATCTCCACGCCGTATACGTGGTTAAACCAGGGGGACCGAGACAATCCCCCAGCCTCGAAGGATACACACATATACACGCACACACCTCCCGTGCTGCCTTACCTCCACCACCATTACAACCCCTCCCTTCCTCCCCCTACATCCTCTCCATCACTCGCTCCAAACCTCCCGCTTGTCTCCTCACTTTAATTAGCTCTGGATTAAATTAAAAGCTATATGTTGGCGTTAATTGATTTATCTTGAGACGGGGTCTATAATTACAGGTTCTCAATGGAGAGATCTTCGCTGTGACGCTGGAGGCTTCCCTCACTTCATTGTCTGGCTCCGCGCGTGTGTATGTGTGTGTGCACGTGCGTGGTTTTTACGTGTTGCAAGTGTTTGTGTGCGATCACCACTGTAAGCATAATAAGCATTGTTTGAGCCAGTCAGAGGTTAGCGAGCAGGCACCACTCGATGAGCAAGGGAATAAAAGATGATGCAAATAGATGTCGTCTCGGCATAATGAAACACAATTACAGCTTTATTAGAAGATGTAATTGCTTTGTTAGAGCGTCTCAATTTGTCCTTGTTGTGCACCGTTTACTCCTGCCATTATACAATGCACATGCTCATCCATACTTGACCCACTGTGTAATATGTGACACACACGCGCACGCACATCCCTCCCCTTCAGTTATCATTCTACAAGCACAGAGAGTTGTCTTTATTGTCTTTATGGAGAGATGTGGGCTTTCATTGGTGTTGGGTGGTTTGCTGTGAAGCACAATGAGGCAGCCTGAAGGCTCTGGCCGTATCGCTGGCAATTGCTATTCTGTGGTGCAACGCACACACACACACACACACACACACACACACACACACACACAGAACACACACATGCACACACGCTCAGCCTGGAATGCAGACGCTTGCTGTAACGCCCGTTGCTTTAGCTCAAGACTGCAGACAGCCCAAATAAAGATGCACACAGACAAGCATGAAGATCCGGAAAACTAAACACGCATCTTGTCCCTGTCTCTGTGAGAAAATTAAACTGCAGCATATCAACAGTCTTCTCTCCCCCTTCCTGTTCTTCCTCCCCCTGCTCCAATCCACCATATGCATCCTAATCAGAGGCCAGAGGAGTGCAGGGTGCTCTCTGTCTGTCAGTTGTAACACCTCTCACCGGGTGACTGGCTGGCATCAGGCCTGGAGGTGTGAAACGAGCCCACTGGGGGCTATAGTCTGGCTGCAGCACTAGTCAAACAGCTCCGGACATCATAAGAGAGAAAGAAAGAGGCAGAGAGAGAGGCGGAGGAAGAGAGAGAGATGGGGCTGGGGGGCAGAGTGAGTTCAGTGAGGTGGAGGCAAAAAGAAGGAAACGGACGATGAAAGATCGTGAGGAACAGAACAAAGGAGCGATGGAGAGAGAGAGGAAAAAGCTTGTGGCCAACTCGTCTGGAGAGTGAGGGAGGGAGGGAAAGAGGGGAGGAAGATGGATAGAGAGAGACTGAGCGAGAAAGAGACTGAGTGAGAGAGAGGGGGAGTGAGAGATGGAGAGACATGGCTCATCTGCTTCTGCTTTCTGGCTGCTGTAAGATTGCTGGATTTCCTAGATCAGCCAAGTGTGGAAGTGAATTTTTCCCTTGCTTGTCTCCTCTCACTCCCTCCCTCCCTCCCTACCTCCCGCTCTCTCTCTCTCTTTCCACTTTTTCCCTGTCTCTCATCTTCTCTATCGCCCCTGTCTCCTCCCTGTCACTGAGCAATGGATTAAATTCCTATGTCTTTTCCAGTGCTGTTCCGATATCAGATTAGAGCCCTTTATCCTCTTTCTGTGGTACCTGTCTGTCCCCTTATACATGATTCTCCATTGTTACCAGTCAGTTTTTTATGTTTAAAGCTGTGTGGGAGATAAGATTTTATGCTTTCAAGTCTGCATGTATGAAGGTTTTCATTTATAACCAAATATGTTGCACCACATATGTTTAAAATGTGTGAACGTGAAGATGATCAATCTGACCGATTGTGCAGAGCTTATTACATCCATTTGTACATCCACCACTTTTGGACAGAACTACAGTTGCACATTCTTGTAATCTAATTGGTCACTTGAGGTTTCACCATGGAAATGACTAGAATATGAGGACACTAAAGCTGCTGCAGCTAATGGTAAAACACTCAGGCTAAAGCCAGCAAGAACATGTCTGGAGCCAATGTTCTTCCTATCAGTAAGGCATTTGAGGAACTGTGTTTTTGTTCCGTCAAATCGCTTTTCTTGACTGATAAAGCTCAATTTTTTGTCATAGCTATTCTACTTTTTGTTGTGATTAACACTTGTGATGTCTTATGCGATATTGATAAGTCAGAGGGAGACCTGTAATGTTAAATTCATCTTTGTGCACTGCTTCTTTTCTTTACCTCGGGTGTATATATAAACTATTAGATATAGTCCAGGATCATGGGTTAGCAGGAACAGCTATGATAATGATGACGTTATAGGTTATCGTATCCATAGGGGAAAAAAGAAGTTATGCTTCATCAAAATCAATCTTCATTATTCAATAATGCAATAGATGGCAGATGATTGCTGCTTTATTAATCATGCTGAGCCTAACTGTGACCATCCCTTTAAAGTGTTATGAAATGAATACTATAATAAGACGTAGCCCTACCCTGCTGAGTAAAGCTGCAAATAGCCAGACAGCCACAGCCGTTCTATATCTGGCTATCTGTCAAAAAACCCAGCCAGCTCCTCGTCTAGATTACAGTTTGTCATCCTCCCTCCATCATCCATCTCTCTCTCCTCCTCCGGACGGATGGACAGCAGATTAGGCTT
Organism: Karalla daura; assembly: GCA_029224185.1. Classification (NCBI taxonomy): domain Eukaryota; kingdom Metazoa; phylum Chordata; class Actinopteri; order Chaetodontiformes; family Leiognathidae; genus Karalla; species Karalla daura. Next base: position 10,919,116 of record CM055189.1, on the reverse strand, counting down.
ACTTCCACAGTGGCGGCATGTTCTACCCCATCCTGCACTAAGTGACCTATGATTAATTGCACATTATTAACTTAACTGAAATTGTTCTCCAGATACGTAGGCGTCGATAATGTCTGAATCCTCCTTAATAGGCCACTTCTGACAGTGCTCATAATGTGCCATTTGCCCTGATCCCTCCCTAATGTATACTCGCTTTGTGAAAATTTCACTAATTTGGGGATGAGGGAGAAATGGGCCAAAGGGAACAGAGGATCAAGAGCGGGACAATTCACCCATCATTTAGTTACCCCACTGGCACAAGTGGATGCCTTTGGGGAGAGAGGAAGGGGGAAGCAAAGTTTGTTCATGTGTGAAATCCTTGTTCTGGGTTTTTTTCTTTTTTCTGGAAGGAAAAACAGGCAGGCTTTAGGTTTACAGCATACACCTGGTATCACAGCAGATGTTCTAGTGGTTGTATTTACACAAGACTGTTAATGAGGGGAGGTGTTATTTATACTTACAGTCAAGCAAGAGACGTGTGAACTGAGGTTGTCATTTCAGTGGGACAATCCCAGCATCACTTTTGATTAAATTAACATTTAATTTAATGAGCCATTTAGCGTCCATTCACCCATCTGTTATCCTACCTGCTTTGTACTTTGACAGTGTGACAGGAGTGTCTGCTGCTCACAGGGCATGGGCAGGGAATACAGCCTGGGTAGGTTTAGTTTAGAACCATTCTTTCTGTTTCCACCTCCAAAGAACTGACTCTGGCCCTGAAAAATTGGTTGCATCACCACTATGGGGGATGTAAAATAATAGCACTGAAAACAGGGTGAAGACGCCACAATTTGATGTCCTGGACTCAGTCGTCTGTGACAAACGAGGGGGAATTTAACTGACGTACATAGGGATTTAATGATGTGGTTCTTGAATGGTGGAAAATAAATACTGGTTCTCAACTGGTTAGCAAGTTGAACTGACTCCAAACCAGCGCTGGAACAATTTATGATGGAAAAAGGGATACGTGCGGGCCCCGTTTCCCATCAGGTCATTGAGCAGTACAATTTTTGACAGGACCTTTATTTTGAAAAGCTATTGTTCTTCGAGCTTGTTAACTTTTCCGCTGTCAGGATCCTTCGCACCTTCCATCTCACTGTCCAGCTCTCCTCTCTCTCAGTCCAGCCACATGTAACACTTCTCCAAACCCATGCGCTTGCTGCCGTCATGCACTCCAGTAAAACTCTCCAGTCCAACACTTCCTGCCTCACTTTTGTTAATCTTCCTCTTGCCAGTCTGCTGTGGTCATGAGCCCATACACTGTGAGTCCAAATAAGGTGTCCACACAAGGCTGAGCTCTTCTCGTGTCAGGTAGACACACACACACACGCACACACTCTCCAGCCTGTCCACCAGCAGCTCTCTAATCCCTGCTCTCTCTCTCTCTCTCGTTCAGGTGTGTTTGTGTGTCTGCGTGTGTCTGTCTGTGCCATTCTGTGCGCATACGTGTGTTTACGTGTGATGTGAAAAGCAGCAGGGTTTATCGTCTGTCTCTGTGTGATGTGGTGCAAACAAAAGGCAGCGTCCACGCAGTCCCAGCCTGCTGCTGCTGCGGCAGGACTGTAAACACTCTGCCACTACAAAGGGAAAACCCTCGCCTGCCCGCCTGCCTGTGTAAATCCCACTGCTTTCGCCAATTAACACCGGCGAAGAAACTTACCACTTGTGTGCCGTCTGTCTGTGTTTACAAGAAGAAAGAGACTGTCGGACAGAGAGGGAGAGAGAGAGGTAGACGCAGAGAGGGTAAACATATTGCTTAGTTGTATAGCAACTGTGGCACAATATGCCGGAGCTGACGTTTATGACTGTTTAGATAGCCATAACAACAGCAGGCGGTGACGGTAATAATGCTGTGTTGACATTAGCCCAGGTGGGAATATGTCAGCGTTGTGTCGGCGGCGGCAAATTACCGCTCCTATTGTTGAGTAATTAATGCTTAATTAGGATGCTCGCTTCAATCGGCGGTAAGGTCGTTAAGAGAGGTTCCTCGTGCTCTATAAACAAATGTTACCTTTAGCGAATGCAAATTGTGCTGTTTTTTTTTTCTCTGTTTTTTTTTCTTTCTCCCCGTGCCCTTTTTTTGTCCTTGTGCCACCGAGCGTTAGGCGTGAGCGCGCTGTGGCGTCCATCTTGATCTGGATGTGGGTGCTGAGGGATCGGACAAGGGGACAAGGTGTCTGTCTCTTGTGGTGCTTTACGACGCTGCTGATTTTCTATTTTGTCTCTTTGTCTCTTTCTGTCTGTCCGGTGTGGTTTATTATGTGCTCTTGGTTGTTGTTTGGAGATAGATCCTCCATGCCACTGTTCTGTCACGCTTCAACCTATGGAGGAGGGAGGGAACGGATAGTGTGTGTGTGTGTGTGTATGTGGGGGGGTACAGTCACTGGAAACATGATTGTGTGTGTGTATGTGTATATATGGGGGGCACGGCTTAGTTGGGGGAGGAGAGCCAGGGAGAAGGGAGCATGCAGCGTGCAGCTGGAAGAGGCAGAGATGAGCGGAGGCGTGAAATTGGTACTGCACCGTCCACCACCCACCCCCACACCCCCCCATACACCCCCCTTCCCTCCCTCAGCCTGCCGCCTGCTTGCCCCCTCTGCCCTGTTCCAGCGAGGAAGGGACCATGACGTCTGTACCGACTCTGGCTCTGTTTGCCACAGCCAAGTGATGCGTTCTCTCACTCTCTCCCCTAACCTGAGACATACACACACACTGACACACACACACTGACACAGGCAGACCCCACGCCACACTCCCTATAACCCTCCTACTGTACAGAGTGGTCGTAACTCACCTTAATTGTATTTTGTAGGTGTCACTTGGACAGAGAGTGCATAGTGAAATGTAGCCGAGACCATGAGAGAGCAGTAATGGGAGTGAGGGCAAGGTGGTGGAAGGAGGGAAATGATATGACCTTTTGGCCTCCGAAAACACACTTTATGCATTTAGGGTGAATAAATATACACGTGCACAAACAGGCTCATTCTCAGCACGCATGAAACGCCTTGTTTTAAGCACTATATGGAAACATGTAGATTCTCTCAAAGTCAAGCACAGGTATAAGTCAAACACTTCCTTATATGTGTACATATACACATATACCTTATTAATGAAGTCAGTGTGTGAAGGAGTTAATGTGTCCCCTTCTCCTTTATTCAACCTTTTTTCGAGCTGCTTGTGTATGCTCAAGACCTTGAGATGTCCCAGTCTGGACTGTGCACGCACAAAAGAAAATGCTAATAAAATGTTTGCTCCGCACATGCATTTGTCCTGCCACCATGCCCACAGACTCTATGCACAGCACACGGACACCCCTGTGTTAATCAGTGTCATAGTAAATCACAGACCTGGGGTGTAGTTGGGGTTGGGTGAGGAGGAGGAGGATGGGGGAGCATGATAAGCTCATCCGGCCAGTGAGGTTTCCTCTTCTGCCGTGTCAACTGGTCTCAGGTTAATAAAGCAGCAGCCACAACTGTGCCACACTGTCCCCTGTGAGTCCTCCATTGTTGTTCTTTTAGCATCCGAGCCAGACAGCCTGCGTTTGTGTTGACACGTGCACCAAAGATGGCCAATATGGAGCTAATTAGCAGGAGTCATCTGAAGGAGTCGGAGTCTACTGCAATGGGCTATTGCGTGGTGTTTATCTGAACACGTCCAACAGAGGAGGGAGAATAAACAAGACATGTCTTGTGAGTCACCTTGATGAGAGTCGCTTATACACAATACAAAGAGGGTGTTTTGTTGTGGGCATCATGAAGACAGCAGTCACAAGATTTGTTGGTACCCTAAAGCTGGATCGACCATGTACTCTTATGGCAAAATGTTAAAGACTTTTCCAGATGATGAATAAGAAACTGTCTCCCAGTCCAGTCATTGTGAAGCTGCTGAGTCGACTTTTTTTGTTCTGAAACTCATTTTCATCTTTTTACTTTTTTTTTTAACATTCTAACCACTGGAAGATTTTACGAGCAAGTACATTACAACTGTAAATTACATCATCTAAAATCATCTAGGAGCAAGAATCCCAGCGACATAAATCGCTGGAGAAAGGCACATAAACCCAACTGATTTCTTTGTTTGGAAAATGTGTATTTGATCCTTAACATTAAAGTAAATGAGGGGTACAGTGACATCGTTGTTGAACTTGTCAATAGCGTTTACAGCTTAAACACTGGATACAAATGAAGCTGCCAATTCCGTTGAGTGTCTTTGCCACTTATGAGCAAATTCAGAATAGGTTTTGTTTCATTATTTATTTTGCTTATAATTTGATTTCATATTTTGCCCTTGGACATTCTCCTTCTTTAACAAATGCATATTTAATTTCTTTCACCAATTGGATTGATCCGTGAATCTTAATTCATCTTCATGTGTGTTCAGTAAAATTCTTTGCACGAGTCCATGGGCTTATATACTTCTATAAAATGAACCAGTTTAAATCGCACGCTGTAAAACTTCTGGCTATTCTCCATCACTAATCGGGGTACATGGGGGATTGGTGTTGGGACTTTGGTGATTCACCACGCTTCCATCATACATGGACTAGTAATAAGAAGCCAACTGAGCTCCTCAGTGCTGCCTTCTGCAGCCAAGTAGAATGAGAACAAACCTCTCTCTTGTTATCTCCTCATTCTCCTCATTCATTGCTCCTTCAATGGTCAAAAGAAGGATGGTAATTCCAGCCAGGTCCTACTTCACACCTTCAATTTGTCTTTTGCCGCTCTCCCACCCCTCCCTCCCCTCTTTGCCATGTCTCCTTCTCTCCATCTATCTTTCTGTCTCTCTCTGTCACTTGCCCGCTCTTTCTCCCTTCTCTCTCTCTCCCTTTGCCTCTCTCCTCCTGGTGCAAGGTGATGGAGGCGGGTGAGTGTGTGTGTGTGTGTGGGTCTCGGAGAGCACGCCTCAGGGATTATACAGCCCGCTCGCATGAAAGATTCATGATGCTCGGGAGCGTGAGTGTGTGTGTGTATGTGTGTCCCTCACGCTCACGCTCTGGAAAAAGGGAACAGGGAGAGACGGAGAAAAAAGAGAGGAGGGTGGGGGGATGGAGGGTACAGAGTGTGAGACAAATTGACGGAGCACAGCAGGGCTAACTCTCCAGGCTGCGATTATACTACTGGCTTCTTTGCACACACTTTCAGACGCCATCTTGTTTGGACCTGCCTCGCACAAATGACCAATGACCAAAGTTTGCAAGTGATATTGCACCGTTTTGTATGTGTCCAGTGAAAATGATGCACCTCTAAAGTTGGGAAATTTGAATTTCTTTGATCTCAGAAGAAAGGGCGTCTCAAAAGGTTGAAGTTATGGAGTTGATGATGATGAGATGACATGAGCTATTTTGGACCCCTACCTATACCAAGGCTTAAATCTGAGGAGCAAGAATAAATGTTTCCTAAAGCAAAGTCTTTATTGAACTGTCTACTATAACCCCCAAAATGCCTGTTTTTTGACGATCATTGAACTAAATGACCTAAATGCTGTGAGAGAACAAACCATTTACCAGTTGCACCAACCAATTCAATCAAACATTTGTAGACTGATGATTTCCTAATATACACATATAGATTCTTTTCTGTCCTCTAAACTTTCTTCTGCTCCTCTGTATTGAAACGTATGCAACATTTTGGACTGGATACTTCAAAGACCACAGTTATACGAACTCCAGGAGTCCCCAGGAGCTCCACAACCCTGTATTTTTTTTATATGCACCAACAGAATCTTAAACAAAGGCTGAATATCATATATGAGCAACATCAATGTTGCTTTGGTTGTTTTGGGCTTATAGGTCTCAGCTTTGCTCACAGAGATACACATACAAATACACATGTTCAGTGTCTCTCTTGGGATAATTATGCCATTAATTACCATTCCCAAACTTGTTGTTGCAGTCTGGTGCAGACAGATGCACGTGTTAAATTGTTGACAGTCAAATTTACTCTAAATAGTCGTGCTGGCAGAAAGCACAGTCAGAATGATGAAGCAGCAAAAATAACATCAACACGGTTAACAGTCTGGAAATATTGTATATCACTGTTACATCGCTCTAATAACTGCTATTTAAAGACACGGGCATGCTTAAATAAACTTTGCCTTGTCCTTTAACATCAACTCCACCTCCTACTTCCTCTTTTTACATAACTCTCCTCTCGCCTTGCCAGGTCCAGACCAGCTGCACAACAAGTAGCTTCTCAGCCAGAGGAAGTGTGTCATTGCCAAGTGTCTATTGGTGTAGGACAACTCTATTCATGTGCCTTCACTTTGGCAGTCTGTCTGTGAACAGAGGGAGGGGTTGTGGTTTGTGTCGGTGTGTGAGAGTGCGAGTGTGTGTGTGAGCACTGTGTATGTGTTTGTCTAAACCTCACAGGGTGCTCTAATAGCCCCTCACAGGCCTGTTCCTCCCTTTCTCTCTCGAGCACCATCAAACACGTTCCATTATTGCCGCTTTTGATTGCATTTCAGATTAGAGAGCGCTGGTGGAAAGAGAGCAAAAGAGTCAGGTAGACGCGGATGGAGAGAAAGAAAAATGGTGACGGAGAGAACGAGATGGATGAGAGCGAGCGATAGAAACTGTTGGGAGGAAGGGCAGATCAAGGGGAGACACCAACAGACCGACAGACAGAGTGAGGATGAGCGAGTGGGTTTAAATGAGAGACACAGGGAGAAAAGGGGAAATGGGGAAAAAAAAAACATAGCGAAAGAGCCTCTGGGGGCACGTATTATACGGCCGTTACCCCCCTCCAGTGCGGCAGCGAATGGGAGAGGCTGAGTACCCACTATTTCAGTGACCTTGGAGGTCAGTTGGAGGAAAGCAGCATTAATCAAACTGACGCCCTGGCTGAGGCGGATGATAGCAGGCAGCAACGCTCAAAACAAACCCCCCCCCACCTCCAACACTCACCAACCCATCAACACCACCACCATCACTCTCTCCGTCCCTCCGCACATACACACATCTACCTCCCTACACATTTATTTGCATACCACCCCTTCCTTAATATATTTTCCATATCTCTCTCCCTGTTGTCTCACTTTTCACGTGTCACCCCCTCATTTCAGCTCTTTCCTTCGGTCTCTCTCCTCCTTTTTCCCCCTCCATCATCCATCTCTCTTTCTTCCTCTTTTGTATGCCCTCAAACCCTCTGCAGATCCCCCAGCTACAAACAGTGAATTAACCCATCTCCACCTCGTGTTAATGGACTTCTAAATATCAGCCCAGGCCCGTGGATATGCCACCAACATTAACATGGAATGTGGGATTGAGTCAGTTGCCTTCGGGCCACTCTCAGACATAGAGATATCGATTTGCTTGTTTTGCTCTCTGCGTTGGTGGATGCTTTGTAGAAACGACTGGTGGGGAGTAAGATCTGGGTGTTTGTTTGGATGCACGTGTGCATGTAATGAATGTGCAGAAGCATGTGAAAAATGACACTACCTGTAATGCTGGCCTATTTATGTGCCCTTTTCTTTAATGTCATATACATGTAAGTGCATTGGCGGTTATTACTTGCACAGCATTGCACAGTGTTGACGAGTGGATAGATGAAACTTTTGTGTGGGGACTTTTTCAACCCGATTTTAAGCACCAATGCTCCTAAATATCAGCAGCTTTGGCATCCTTGGAAGCACATCTTAACCTCTTTGATCTAAATGTACAGCTCCAGCCCTGCAGCCTCCCCAGTAGGCAATGCCTGGTGGCAGCCAGAGAGAAATAAAGTCCACAAGCAACTGTGTACATGTGGTTGTTCTGTGTGTCAGTCAATACAAACCAATCAATACACCCAGGGCCCTTACTGAATCAGGTGTGTGTGTGTGTGTGTGTGTGTGTGTGTGTGTGTAAGAGACAGAAGGAGAGACTGAGTGTGTGTTGGGGGTTGGGGGTGGTTATATGAGGCTGGGTTAATCTGTGACCGCTCGTCTGCGCTGATGATAGTATTGATCTTGTGAAGATCATCTGAAGGTCAGGATGTGTTGTCTCTGTTTGGACTTCTCTGATCTTAATACACTGCAATACAAAGTCTGCCCTCTCGCTGCAAGGTATATCGCAGCTGATGCTACTTCATTTCCAATGTATCAAATCAAATCAAACATAACGGAGCAGAAGGCCAATGTAGAACAAAGCAGCAGATCGCCATCTTTGGGTTCTTCCCCATAGGTGCCCAAAGGTGAGGTGGGCAACGTGCTTCGTAAGCAGCCAAGTTGAACAGCCCATACGTGGCATTATTGTAATCAGTTTCTACAGCAAAACAAGAGGACCGATGCAGAAAAGTGAATCCTGTTTTGATTGACACTTCCCCTACCTTCACTCTCTGTGGGTCATTATCATCATTTCAAAATGATGAAACAGAAACTAGGCTTGTTAGCACTTAATTATTCATTTGAATCCATAAAGGCAATCAATTAAGCTTAAGTGTGCAATAAATCTGATTAACCAGTCAGTTCCCAAAACACCATAAAATCCACGCAGGTCTTATACCCTGGTAATGAGTTTGCAAGCAGGGAGGGGGGAGGATGGGGGCTAATAAGTGAGGGTGCTCACCCACAAACACACACACATACACACACACACACACACACACACACACACGTGCACAAGGACCCCCGTATACAAACCACTATTGTGGCTGATGCTCCTTTTTTTTCCTTTTTCTTTTTTTTTTCTTAGGACGGGAGGGGAGGGTGATAATTTAATGTATTAGCTATTGGGGATGAAAGATAAGCAGGGCTTAATGTATGCTAATATTAAGGTCTGCAGCTTGTAACAAAATAAAGCAAGGTCATCAGGAAAAACCGCACTTGTAATTAATAGATGAATTCATTACAAAAACAATGACTCAGTTGAGGAACGCTTATTAACAAGATAAGGCATTTGAAATGAAAATAGAAACATTAATGTGTTGACAATCTACCGTCAACCTTGGACTGCGGTTAATGCAGCGCACGCAGCGTTTTATTCGGTGAATCCACCCGCTTCTCTTTCCTCCACCGCTGTATCATTCCTCATTATTCTGTGACATACTCACTTGCTGCCTCTGCCTCCCTCCCTCCCTCCCCTCTATTCCAGCCTCCTTCCATCCCTCTCTTCCTCCCTCCCTCCCTCTCCTCTCTCGATGGCCTTTACCTGCTCGATGGCCTCAGGGGAAATTACCACCGCTCAGAAACGCTGTCCTACTGCACTGCAACTCTCCGCTCTGCCCTGCCTCCCTCCTCCCATATACGGCGTGCACATATGGACACACAAAAACACCCCCACATACACACAGAGGCTACATAACCCTTTCCCCACCCCGTGCGTTGCTTCTTTACCAGCCGCTACATACGCCGTTTCTTCTTGCCATTGTCCTTCCCCCATAATATATTATTGGGCACAGCAGTATGTACAGAATAAGGTGCATTTTGTGTGCAGTATTTGTATGCGTGACAGAGTCTCATACTGTACCAGCACATGTAACAATAACTGCACCCAAGTTTGCATGCGGGTGGGGGAGAGTGCAAATGTCTATTTGCCAGTGTAACAGCTTTCATGCGTCTGAACTGGTCTGTTCAGGGTAATTCACTCTTAGTCTTAATGAAAGTTAATGAAAAGGATCCCGCCTCCTCCTCCTCTTATGGACTTCTATACCGTTAGCTACTTGCTGTCTCTTTTCTCCCATTGCGACGCTTAAACACAAGCCCTGAGAAACTAAGCAGGCTTTTATTACCGCTCTCTTCGCTATTATTTAATGGATCGGCACTTCAGTCACATTGCTAATCAGAGCGAGGGGGAGAAAAAAAACTTACAACAAATGTTTGAGCTCAGTCGCTCTCACCACCACTGGCGAATTCTGCCTTGAAGTCGCGGGGCTGGGAGACTTGCTGTGCAACAGCCACGTCTTTCATGTGCAGTTAGGAGATGGTTTCATTTGGCTCCTTCCTCTGCCAGAATTATCGTCACGACGGTCCTTTTGCATATGTCAAGTCATGCCTTTGGAAATGTCACTTTGAGCAGCGCAGCAGTGGCTCGCTGTCTGCATTTTGATTACTCACATGCATAAAGTCCAGACCGCAGAGGAGAATTGAGTATTCATAATCAATACTAAAATAGTGACAACCCCCCCGCAACCACCCCCGTCCAAATCCGTTAGTCACTCAGCATCACACAGCACACTATAAATGTCGTCTTCGAGGATGCAGGATCTGTAAAATGCAGTTTTAAAACCAAGATCTGCTCTTATACCCTTGTGCTGTCATGAGATGTTTGACTTCGCCTCAGATCACGTTTGGGTGGTTAATTCCACAAGATTCAATATTAAGGTGATGCATTTGAAGTGTGGTTTTGTATCTGAGAGTAAAAAAAAAAAAAACATACATAAATAAATTTAGAGAGTCAATAATGCATTTGATGATCCTATAAAGTCAGCTGGTCTGTCATAAACTATGGAATATATTTTTACCTCTAAAGCAAAACTGCAGTCTGTTGGGATTCTTTTTATGCAATTTGTCTGCTGATCTGTCTGCCTTTTATGGATGCGTGTGATTATTAATGTCTCTGGATGGAGATATCGTCTCTCATGGGAAACATGTTTAAATGACAAAATGTAGCCACAGCGCACAGACGTGAGTGTATATCTGTGACGAGACTATAAAGAGAGTGTATGTATGGCACACATAAAAATCAGTGGTTCAGTTGGCATACATACAAACATGCTTACTTGCGTGTGAGAGTCTGGCAGACTCTGGCTTGAAATTAAAAGCTCATGCAGAATCTGGCACATGATTTTGACTGGAATTAAAACAAAAGGAAGGGGAGAGGGTTGGAAAAAAAAATATGGTGAGGCGAGGGGTTCAGAAAAAAAGGCGAACGGCGAGAGCAGGAGGAGGGGAGGCGTATTGTCTGAGAGGGGAAGGAGTGAGTGATCGCCTCTGCTGCAGTCCTACCGGGCTGTTTCTTATCAGGATGTCAGGCAGACCTTTTCTGTTGGCTCGCCTCTGTCAGCAGCACGCTTAAATGTGAAAGCAATTGGGTAAATTGGTTTGAGTCAAAGGAACACCTAAAAAGAATAGCTGCGATGAGCTGGGAAAGCGGATGCACACAAGGGAAGAACACGCGCATAAATACGCATACATGCCTGCACACGCACACACACACACACACACACACACACACACACACGTACACTCTTGTCTTTTTCTCTTATCACCGGCATTAACACACATGCTTAAGTACTTCTTGCCCTTGACGGCTAAGATCATGTCAGACCATTATCCTTATTTCAAGTCTCAGTTGTCCTTTGTGATGCATAGATTTCCATGTCTGATAACTCGCGAGAGCTGAGATTTAAGAGATTGTAATGCAGGCACTTTATTTTGCATGATCTAACGGAGCACTGAATTGATGCCTCGAGTGAACCACATTCAATTAACTCTAAGACAAAATGCTTACACAAACACAATTTATTGAGGTGGCATGAATGGGCACTAAATCCCACTTTGTAGTCTAATAGTCTGTGATCCACAATGAACTTCATACTGTATCCCTCAGAGCGTTTCTCAAGGCATTCCTCTCTGCTCTCACCTCTCTTAACCCTGAATATGGAACATCTGCTTTCTCCATTCAGTTGGAGCTTGCTATTTTAATAGCTCTGGGCATCTTGCCTTGAAAAGGGAAGAAAAAAAACCCTTTGGCCAGGGGCCCCTGGTTTTCTCATTAGCAGTCTCCCCCAGTGATGTATAGGAGGCCAAAGCTTTGCTGAGAGAGTTCTCACTGGTCAGCCTTTCCCTTCATGGACCACAGCCTTGACCTGTTCCCACCTCCCAGAGTGTGTGTATCTGTGTGTGCGTTTGTCTGTGCATGGACTGGTCATTTCCATAAGAAAGGGGTGCAGAGAATGGACGGGGCCACGTTTTCTTTTGCAGAGACGGCTGCAGACGTGGTCCGGGGGGCATGAGGGCGACCTCATCCATCATGTTGAGAATAGCCTGGAATTATCGCCCTCTGTCCCTGGACGTCATGTGATCAAGAGATTTGCAACAAAGGTCATCCTGGGAAATTTGGGGTTGTCCCTTTAAGGGACACTGGAGTCCGCTAAATAAAGTCCATGATGCAAGTTCCAAATTGCTTGTCGACTTTCACTGCGCATCCATTTCTGCACTCTTTTGCACTATTTTGGTGTGAGTCACATGAAGCCTGGCATCTTATTTCTACACTATTAAGTGTTATGTAACTGCATCACCAGAGGCCACTGTGATACAACCCACAGTAGTTAGAAGTTAAATAGAAAATCTAAGTTTTAAGCACAAAGTACATTAAGGGTATTGAATTGACAGATCAAGGTTTATAATATACAAAGAGGTAGCAAATGAAGTAGCACTCAAAGCTATGAATTTATTTTGTGATGAAGTGACTTGTGATGAAGTATTTTTTGATCATAGTATAACCACATGTAGTTTACTGGCAATAGGCAGGGGTATCTTATTAAATATGACATTTCATTGTCTCATTATCATGAATGAATGTCACTCCCTACCTCATCTTGATGTCAACCTCTAACTTATGTGTGATTTGTTTCTCTGTTTCCTGTCTGAGATCAATGAAGTATTTCTGATCCTGAGGCAAGACTCAAACAATGTTCATACACCACATATAAATTTATTTTTACATTTATGATTTTATTTATAGGAGCTAAAACAAATGTACTTGTGGAATCTGCTTGGCTCAGAAGTACAGAGATTGTATTTACAACAGTGGCGCCAACAGTAATACCTCTTGGAAACTCAAGGGGGTGGTTACAAAGTTGTTTAAAGCTGCAGTGATTTATTTATTTTTGTCCAATCAGGGGCAGTGTTACACAACACATCCTGGCGTGTCTGGAAATGACACTGATGAGTGGCTAGAGCGACTTTTCGTAGAGAATTAAAAATCTCTTTCACACACTGTGGAGCTGAGGGAAACCTGTGATATCACTCTGTGCAATTGTCACTACAGGCACACCTTGAATGTGACACACAGCTACTGGATCCATTGCTGATATGGAGCTTTAGGATATGGCACAGTATGTAATTTATCCACAAGACATGACATATGTAGTTTTTGCATACTTTGTATATTTTGTGTACTATCTAACTATGTGGCCACATGGTGGCTCAATGGGTGGTGCTGTCATCTCGCAGCAAGAAGGTTGCTCGTTCATGACCTGGTCTTGCCCTTTCTGTGTTTTCTTCAAGTGCTTAAAACATTAAGGTTGTTTGGGGACTCTAAATTGCCCCTAGGTGTGAGTGAGAGTGTGAATGGATAGACATGTCCAGGATGCATTCCCTGCAATAGAAATAGATAGAAAGAAATTCTATTGATCCCTTGGGCTGGTACCCTTCAGGAAATTCAGGTCCAAACTAAGCAATAGGACAAAATAACCAAGTTATCAGTTCAAGAGTACAAAAACAAAATTCATCTAAGTGCATAGACGAACTTCTGTTATCCATTTGTTTTACTATGTTTTCTGTACTAATAACAAATTCCTTATCGCTGTAAGTAAGTCGGCTATAAATGTGTCTCTTATTACCACAGTTGTCATTCCCTTAATGCGTTTGAATCCCGTTAACGTTAAACTGTCGATACAGTATCATCCTCCTAAAATGTACAACAGCACATTTGTTTCTTTTTTGAGCACAGCATGCTTCAGCAATTACCTCGGAAATATGAGCTCCAGCCTGTTCATCCTCTGGAGGTTTTCGGAGCGAGAGAGAGAGAGAGAGAGAGAGAGAGAGGAGGGGGTAGAGGGGGGCGTGACCATGTGGCCAGTGGGCGGAGTCAGCGTCCTGCGCTCTGATTGGCTGGAACTGACGTGTGTGGAGCGGCTTCCTGGTGTGCCTGCTGTCGGGGAGGAGTGGAGGGAGACTGCGGTGTTGTTTAGTTTGAACAAAATGGCTGCAGGACCACTGTCACCGAGAGCTCCGTGATCGCCTACCATGACTGTCCGCTGCGCCGTCTGGATCCTCTCAGAATGTATTTCCCCGGACGCGTTTCTCACTTTGACTTCGCGATAGCCGGCCCGTCGCTAGTCGTCCGGCTGGCGACCTAAAAAAAAAAACTACAACAAAAAAGAAAAAAAACAAAACAAATTTCCTTTTTGCACTTTAAAACAAGTTGACTGGCTTCGGCTGTCGGCTTTTCTGCTCCAATACGCAAGAACTCACTCATCGGCGATCCCGTGATTTCTGTGTTTTGTTTTGATTTTTTTGTGGAAAACCTCGTTGCGATCGGCGAGTTTTGCTCGGCTTATACAATTAGCTGCTCCTGGAAGAAAAAAAATCATTTTATTCGTGTGTTTTTTGTTGTTAGTGGCTGTTCGTCCCCCTCCCCGCCCCCCTCCCACCACCGAACACACCGTGACGTTTTAACCAACGGTTCTCTCGCGCACTCTTGTTGTCGATTGTCGGCACATTTTGACATTTATATTTCAATCTCTCTTTATTTTGAATTCTAACGCTCCTCGCGACATTTTTTTTTTTTTTTTTTTACCGTACTTGCTGTGCGCCCGAGCGTGTGCGTGCGTGTGTATCTGGCTGAGTAGCCGCTGTTTACCTCGGTATCTTCGTCCTCCTCCACCGACAAGTCTTGACTTTTTAAATCGCGACTAGCTCCTCCATCTCTTTTTACGGGTAACTTTTTTTTGTTTAGAAAAGAGACACCGGAAAATGCTTTTCTGCGTTTGTTTTTCTGCCATGCACCGACTCATCACTGAAAGCTGTCCAAGCTGTGGTTAATGCAAGGTAAGTTTTTTTTTTTTTTTTTTACTTCACCCACCACCACCATTAAGATCGATTGTCATGAGTGCTAAATAATTAGGCAGAAGTAACTGATGTGATGCTGTTAGAATAAGCACATCTGCACCTTATGAAGAATTTGCACATGCACTACAAATTGCAATGAAGTTGTTTCAATGTGAGCATCCAGAGGGATTGAAGTGCAGGGTTTCCCCCCTGCAAAATATAGGTATTTATGATGTTGGATCGATAATAAAAACCTGAGGCTGGCTGTACTGGGGTTTTCTCACATGTGCCCAGTGTGAGGATATTTAAGGTGAGGGTGATGCTTAAGATTTGTGTGTTTTTGTTTGAACTGATAGGACAAAAAAAATGCAGGCAACTTTTGTGTTATATCATCGCTCTTTCATGATTGGCTGATTGGCCTGGAACACACTGTACATGTGAGCGTGTAATGTGATGATTTCTTGAACTGACTTTGCCTTTTCCAGTCGTTTCTAAACCACTAGACACTAATGATGTCCCAATGGGCTTTCGCAGTACTGTCTCAAAGATTGATTGCAGAGCCCCCAACATGGCATTAAATCAGTGCGTTTCTCTCAGATGTTGAGTTTGGTGCCTGTGTTTTCCTAATGCGAGAGAGACACCTTCTTTTGAAGTCTGCGGCTCATCACACCACACATGCTATTGTACATTCCTCTACACTAATACAAGTACATTATTAAACATGTCTCTCTTCCCTCCTTTCCTCACACCCTGGCACGGCGAAAAAAAAAGACAGAGCCAGGGATTCTGATTGAACTGTCGCCTTCCATTGCATCCCCCCTTCCCGCATCCTGTCCCCCAGGCACTGGAGTATAGCTTTTAATATCTCCTCCGCGTGTCTTAATTGAAGAACATAATTTCCCGTTCAATTTCAAAAACCCCTTTTCCTCCCCCCCTCCTCCCTGACATCTCTGTCACCACTGTCTTATCTCTATCGTCACACACCAGTGAGGTGATGAAATGCAAAACGTGTGTGAGTAACAGTGGCACACATGCATGTGCGTATTTGCGGACAGATGGGGAGACTGTTGGGGCATTTATTCTCATGTATGCACATTTGGGTGTATGCCCTTTGTGTCTGTGTGCTCCTGTATCTGTTACACCTGGCATCAAAATGCGTTCTGGGAGATCCGATCACAAGCAGACGAGCCAAAACATCGCCATTGACTCATGTATCTATGCTGTGTTTTTCAAGTTGTCCACCCACCAAATTCTTTTAGTATTTCACTACATCCTTTTTCACTTCTGCTGAAGGATCAGAGGGTCCCGTGGACAGTTATCATGTGTTGCCAGATTTGTTTCACATGGGTGAACAGCAAGCAAACTTTCCAATAACACATGCGCAGACATTATCAAGTGTTGGTCACCAAAACAGCTTTGTGAGGGTTTTTTTCCCTATGTTGTGCTCTTGTCAGAAATAGATCTGTTCGCAGTTATGCTGCAAACGATATGTAGTCACTTACAACAAGACCACTTCACTTTCAATGATCGGATCACAATGTGTCTTGGCTGTAAGGCTGTCCTCTTGTTGTCCAGTCACCTCTAGCGCATGTCAATGCCAAGCAGAGCAAGTTCCCAGCATTGGAATGCAAGCATCTTTGGTGTTTTTCTGAATCGGCCAGTGAATATAGATGTGGGAAAGCCAGCCATTTATGTCATGGGAGTATGTGACCCCTGGCAGTCGATTAAAGCACTGAAGCTATTACTCTGGGCATGAACTTCTACCTTAATGCCCTAAACATCCCAGCTGACTCACAGTAATGCAGAAATGGCCTTGTTCTTATTTGGGGGTCAAGGGTCCTCTCATATATATCTCCTCCTTAAAAAAAAGTGAGTAAGAAGAAAAAGACTTGTAGCCTGGTAAGAAAAGGAAAGCACTGGGCAAGTTTTCCAAGGCGTATTCTTCCCCAGACACAGCTGCTTCAGAGCTATAGCTACGACTTACAGCCACGGCAGGTGTCTCATCCAGAGGGCAGTGTGGCAGACTGGGATAGTGCAAAGGCATGCAGTGCATGCATTGCATTTACCTGGGGGGGCATGAGATTTCTCTTCCGTTTAAGGTGACAGTTGTGCTCCTCTTTTAAACCTCAGAAACGTCCCGAATTATTCACATATCACACTGAGGCACTTAACTGATCATCAGATCAGTTGATGGATAGTCGATCAGTGTATAGAAATTGAAGGGCTCTAAATGATCTCAGTCATCGCTTGTCTAATTGGTTCTACCCTGCTGCAGAAAGACCCACAGTGGGAGGTTTAGTCTCTCACTTCGGTCCAGACTCAATGAATTATATTACTCCTTTTTGCCATTTTGGCAGCACACTAGCAGGAAACCCATAGCCCATGTTGGCTCCGGATCCAACCAAGCTGTAGGCTGTTGGCATCTAGACATTGTTTTGATTAGAGTGTATTGTAACAAAGCCATGAGGCCAAACCCTGGCAGCAGTTCCATCGACAGCCCCTTATCTGTGAAGGGGCAGGGTCATTTGTTTAAAAGGAAACCCAAAGCTTGCTTACCCTTGTCTGACCGTTTATGAACACAAGCCCAATTCTCAGGTTACTATCATTAGTCTGTATTCCAGATGGACTGGAAAAGGCCTGCGTGTCCTGTGTCAGCATACACCATTTTGTTGTCTTTTAGTATAAATAATAATAATGATAATGATAATGCAATTTATCTACACCAGTTAAACCGAGTCTTGCATGGACACATTACTCTCGTATGTCTTCCCCACTGCCCTCAATCACTGACCTTCGTCTGACTATGGATGTCACTGAGCTTATGATTATGAGGCTTTTCAAACAACTGCCCCAGTCTGGATAGATAACACACTTAACAGTGCCGCAGGGTGCCGCACCAGTAGGGAGGCGTTGACAGTGGAATCAGCTGGATTCAATTGGAGGCTGCCAAAAGCCATTACCCTCTTCCTTTGCCCTGTGGACAGCTGTTTTCAAGTCGAGTGTGGCGGTATACAGATTCGCCTGGGTGTAGTGTTTGGTGTTAGCCATTGTACTACACAAGGGACGTCTGTGTACGTTTATAAGAGACAGTGAAGTGATGATGACTTTTGATGGCTGTACATGTGCACAGTATCCTTAGTTGAGTTGACCCTGAAAGTAAACACCATCAATCTGTCAAGTGCCCAGTCCTGGTTATCTGTGTCTATGATTGTGTTGTGCAAAATTGGCCAAGGCTGTTAATCGCCTTTTTTCTTTTCTTTTCTTTTTTTCTTCACTTGAAATAACATCTGAAGTGACTGGGTCTTCAATGCTGTCAGTGCACAGGTCTGAACTGGGGTTTGTCACCGGTCTGACACTGATCTGCTGTGCTATGTCCTAGAGACCTCACGTTGTAAAAGTCTGTAATCCTATCTGCTAGTGCTTCCAGCAATAAAGCCAACATTTCCTTATTGCAAGAGTGCGAGCTGTAATCTATTTTTATACAGCGATATAAAGCTTTTTTCATACTGTTATGAAAGGATAATGTTAGTCCTGCTTGTGACCAATGGACTCGCATACAGAGACAAATCCCAGTCGAATGTGCTCATTATGTCATACACAAGATTTTTTGACAGGGAAGAAGTGTATGACAGTTGTCATTGAAGAGTCCTATGGGTGGATGGATATGGCACTTTGTAAACCTCATACTTTCTTGTTTGCTTCATGTGCGAGTAGAAGAGGTAGGGGGCTTCGGGGGCCACCAGGGGTAAGCCAGGACAGGATGGAAACGGGGATGGGGGGAGGCGAAGCTGAAACCGGCGAGCTGCTGCCTGTGAGTCTTGGCAGGGGTCCAGGGGAATGTTCAATGTGCCGAGGTTTGGTGGGGGCCCTCTTTTCCCCCCTCCTCTGTCGGCTAATTGGAGAGGCATGGAGAGAGGGAGAGGGACATCATATGGAAGCTGACAGAGAATATGCGGGACATCCAACCTCCAGTATTTCCTTTTTTCATGCTCCAGACCAACATGAGACGGACTTACTCATTATGTAAAAGGACTTAGGCCCTACAGCACTTCCAAAGCTCTCAGTTAAGTCTATGTAAATAGGACTTGCGTGCTGCCTTGCCCCTGTGCTGACGCCGTGGCTTGCAAGCACAAATCATCTGTTTGCTTTGTGAACCGTTTTATCACCTTAAAATCAACTTTTGCACAGTCAATGAAGTTCAACTGTTTGCTTTCACTGTGCGTGTGTGTATGTGTGTTTTGATTGTCAGAGTAGATTTTTAAGAGGCAGAACTGGTGAAAATGAATCAACAAAAGATTTCTTGTGATGTTTGAGTTGTGACCCAGTTGAATTGGAAAATAGAATTTCTTGTGGGCAGATTAAGTTTTAACAACATACTTTGGCACAAACTAATTCATATTAATTAAGGCCCTGAGTATCTGAGGATACTGAGGAATTAGTACTAAGGACTTGAATTAGCTGCTACATCAACACATTTAATTAAAGCTTTTTAGCTGTGCAGGAATGTTAATGCTTGGTATATTGAGTCGTGTCATGGGATGAAATGTTTGCATCTCAGGTATGACTCAACAAACCAAGATGGATAGAAACGTTACCCTGGAACTGTTAGGTGGCATTTTCAGTATTTTTGTAAACTAATATAGCTCTTGAGTTTTTACCATTTAATGGCATAACGGGTTTGTTATTGGAGCCCTAATGATCCCCAGGCATCAGCCTAGGGATACATAAAAACACAGGTTTTTAAACCTGTTAAACCTGTTCCCCTGATTTGTGGACTTCTTCATTAAAAGTCATGATTAATACATGTTAGGTACATCAAGATAAATGTTTGTTTTCAATCTTTTAACTTTCAATTCATAACACTGATTTACACTAGGCTGACTTTAAGGTACCTCTTTTTAAGGTTCATTGAAAGAGGTCAGCCTCTGCATTATTGCTGACCTATTATTGCACACACACCCATACACACACACACACACACACTCAAACAGGGGTTCACCTCACAGCTCCTCAGCAGGCAGGCAGACACAGATTAAAAACAAATGTACAGGCATATGCAGAAAATGCACAGACACGCACTTCCTTGAAGCGTAAAGCAATCACCAACACACTTGGCTCGACAGGGTTTTGAATTCGATAAGCTTTAGCTGGCAGGGAGCAGCCCAGCTTGGTCTTGTGCATTGTGCTGTTTTCCTATTTAATGAGCTGCCACCGTGTTAAAGTTTCATGGTGGCTTGGCAGAGGAAGCAGCCAAGACACTGAGAGCTAATTTTCTAAGGGCAGACCTCAAAGTTGTTATTTATAGTACAGTTTCGATTCTCTCCTGCTATCTGATTTACTTTCCTTCTCTACATTGAAAAACCCCCCTTTTTCATTGTTGCTCTCCACCCACCCGTTCACTCCTCTTTCCAACAATCAACTAGAACATTTCTGCCACAGTTCATTGAACAAGTCTGGTCTCGCTGCCATAAATTGCGCTGTATATTTTCACAAGCTGCACTCTCTCTCTCTCTCTCCCCACCTGCTTAAAAGCAAAGCTGGAATGCACGCACACACACATAAAGCAAGCGTCCAGTGAGAGTGTGTGTGTGTGTGTGACTGTGGGACGCAAACACCCACCAACCACCACAACCACCACCAATAACAACAACACTGCTATTACTGCTTATCAACTGTGGAATTTACAGCCTTGTTTTCCCAATGGCTGTTCAGGTTGAGTAAACGCTAAACGCACAGCCCCGGACTGTTGTGGAGAGGAGAGTCGGTCTATAACGGCACTCAAAGGTCGTGAGGAGCGATTCCCCAGGTATAAAGCAGTCGGTGGTAATGACTCCGGTAATCGGGCTCAGGAGATCCCTGTGGCTTCTCCAATGCCACAGGCATGGGTGACAGATTCACCACATTTTGGCCATATTACTTTTTTCTTTTGCAGAGGGAGAGAGAGAGAGGGGAAAGTCTCTCTTCTCCCGCCTCCTTCTTCTTCCTCTCCTCCCCCTCCCGCCTTTGTGATTGGTGTTGTGTCTGCGAAAGATCCAGCAGCCGTTCCGAACACGTGAAGCTGCATGTTCTTCCCCCTCGTAGCTCTTTTTCCCCTTTTTCAAGTTTCTCTCTCTTATTTCGCATCCCGTCCTTTGTCTTCCTGTGTCACATGAGTGCGTTCTATTCCCCCCCCTCCCTTAAACCTCACGATCAAGGTGCATGGTTATTTCAGTGTACCCCCCCTGCCTCTTCCCAGTTTTTCTGTCTCGCTGTCTTTGCCAATCTCAACACTGCTCACTTCGTTTTTCGCCTCCCCAACTCCTCCATTTCTCCAGTGAGTATACACTTCCTATCTTCTCCTTCTTCCAGCTCTCTCTCCTTTTCTCTTCATGCCCTGTCTGCTTCTCCGGCGGCTGTCGTTCTTAATTGGTGTTTCTCTGTGTCGGCTTTCATCCTCTGCTTGTTTTTTCCTTTCCTCTCACAGCCCACCCCCCACCTCCCACCCCCTCGTCCTCGTCCTCGTCTCTCCTCCTCCTCCTCCTCCCGCCTCTCTCTCCTCTGCATCCCTGGCAGAAAAAGACAGGCATCAGACAGGCAGCCTCCTGCCTGTGCACATCAAGCTTCCCTGTGTGTTTCTGTGCGACTGTGTGTATTTCTAGCCCCTTCAATCCTGCGCAGGGTGATATTGATGTCATGCCTCGTCTCTATAGCTTAGGCCCTATAGTCCCAGGATATAGAACGTGGCGTTGCAGCACAGGAAGAGAGGATTCCTGCCTCACTGTGCAATTCCCTCACAACGCCAGTGGCCCCCGGTTCTCTGAGACGAAGGATGTTTTGCAGCTCAACTCTGTATTCCTGTGGAAAGCCATTAAATCAGTGTAGGATAAGTGGATAGGTCGGGCTTTCAGATGGAAGAAGGGGATTGCATTTCCTTGGAGACGCTGTGCACGGTGGCTCACGTGACATTGGAGGTTTGAAAGTTGTGTGTGTGTTTCCAGTGCAGAAATAGAAACAGAATAGAGACCGTGTGGTTTAGCAAGCTGTTAGCTCGCTCACACTTTGAAGCTGCAAACACACACACTCATATGGACCCTATGAATCTGTCTCTCTTTTCCAAGATTTTGTTTTCGTTTTGTGTGTCCCACTTTGCTTTCTCTGAATTCTGTTGCGTAAGCATCAGAAAAATTGCCGTCTGAGAATTAATTTCACTGAAATTGGGTATGCACGCTAACTGTTTCTTCCACCACCAATTGATAACTTCCTGCTTCTTATATCGATAACATCTTTCAACTGCTTATATACATATCTGGGTTAAATAAAAGGATAGTGAGTAAAAATGGATATAACGTTGTAGCTCTGACTCACTAAAGTAATGTGACTGATTTCACAGGTGTTGTAATCACAACATAAACACGACATACATCAGTCAAAAAGGTGTCACAGAAACAAAACTCAGTGCCTGAAATGTCTTATATTCTTTATAATGTTGTCTCTATGTTGTAACCTCAATGTGTCAGTTATTGCCTAAAAAAAGAATCATACTCTAATAAAAGTTAGTAATAGAAATGAGACAATTTTTGTCCATTTTCTGCTGATTATGATCAAGCTCGATAATGATCGCGCTAGTAGTTCAATGACTTCCTCTTTATCTCTGAATTCTGTTACTCAACGTCAGTAAAAGTGTACATAATATACACCGAATACATCTACATTTATGATCAACCTGCTGCTGCCTCTTTGACGAACTGGAGCCAGTTTGCATGTCTGGATGTAAATAAACCAAATATTGCATTAATTAACAACCCATTTGGCATTTTATTGAGACTAACTAGAAGACCGCACGACTGCTAAATGATTTCTGACGAGGCTCTTTTTAGCCAAAACTCCTTGACGCACTGTGGACATGTATGTCAGTCACCTCAGAACAGGACCCAGTTTGTCTGATTGCAGTGTGACACTGCCAGCCAGGGTGAACCTGATGCTGGAAGGCAGCACAGAGACACCAGCTTAGGAGGTGCTGGTGTCAGCAGTTACTGTGTGAGGGGGGAGAGAGAGAGAGAGAGAGAGGGGGAGAGAGAGAGAGAGATGAGCAGCGGCAAGTAAGTACAAATGTGGGAGCAAAGAAGGTCAGGAGGGAAGCTTAGAACTTGGACACGGAGTATGTCGACTCAAAAGGACAACTGTCTGCTTTCACATTTGACCTATCAGCTTTTTTCTTTCCTTTTCCTTTTTCTTTTTTTAAACCCATCACCTTCTAACTGTACTGTAAGCCTCCCATTGTGTATTATCACATGTAATTACCCTCGTACCTCACCGTTCGCACGTCTCCGGCCCTAATTTCTAGTCGACCCCTGTGACCGCAGCGGTAACTGGATCGGGTGGATCAGCTTTTCGCCGGGGAGCGGTGGGACTTGGTGTCAGGGTGACACGGTCAGCGGTAGAGGAGAGGCTCTGCCTCTAGCATGCCGAGATAACAGCGAAAACTCACTGCTTATTAGGCGTGCACGACAGTTGTTCGCACCGGTCGTTATCGATCTGATATTAGACCAAAAATGCGTCACACCGATAAGTCTGGTAATGAGCCAACGCATTAGCCAAATTTGCATTGGTTTCACAAAACAAAGTTTATGTTTTCTAAAACATAAAAATAGTGTTGTTACCCACGAGTCTGGGCCTTTTTTTACCGTTTCTAGAAGTTTCACCATTGAAATGACGGTGTATGGAAAGAATATGAGGTTGATATGAGGCTAACACTCTTGCAAAGCTAGTGCTAACACTAGCTAGCGAGAAGGTATCCAGTCTTCTGCTTCCACTCGGAAGCAGAAGACTGGCTGACTAGTTGTTATAGTCATAGCTGACACTAGTGATGTGCATTACAATACATTATTTTGATTGGTAAGAGGCAGAGCTATAATACATTTATTTTCAATCGCTGTTTTCAATCCCTTCAATCCCTACAAAAAAAAGTATCGGTAGCATTTACAAGAAGCAGCAGGTTTTTGGTCATCAGTATTGGTGGGAATGAACAGTTACTGTGCATCACCCCACTGCCTCTTTCTCCCTCTGTTGTGTGCGTGATTTGCTATTGAATAGGTTTTAGGTATGGACTCATTGTTGATGATCGCTGTGAGTTACCATCATGCCAGAGGACTGGGGAGAGGCTTGATAGGCTCAAATACTGAAGGAGAATACAAATAAACTATCCCACACATACTGCGCACATACTAAACATAAGGCACATAATTATCTGAATACACACACACATGCACGCACACACACAGTGGGGCTCTGTTTATTACCTGAGGGCTGCTTTCCCCTAGCTGCTGAGATAGCACAATGACACGCACACAGACTGCTCAGTATGAAAAATGGGACTGTGGATCCTCCGGAGAAAGGCACAGAGTATTAGAGAGCAATGAACGGAGGGACCAGGAACAAGGCAGGGAAGAAGGGAGTCCAGATGGAGGAGGAAGAAAGAAACAGAGGAATATCTCCTTGCTTTTCATTTTTTCGCCCGGCTGCCATGACCACGAGCCTGGCGGTCTTCCCCGAGGTTGGCTCTAAACGCACCGTTGACAACAGTGTGCGGGGCCTCTCATCCTCTCATCCCTCCGTCTGTCCGTCTGCACGTCTGTCAGACCCACGTCTATTTTCTCCCCCGTGCAGCGGCAGAGATATTACCGCAGCGTCAGACAGGCCTCCCTTGTCTCTCTGATTGACGGCTCCCTCCCTGTGTCTGTGGGCCGCGCAGTGGGAGGCAGGCCTTTCGTTAATCTCCTGTTATGAGCGTTATGATTCATTCATACAATCAGATTTGATTCATATCCAAAGCCCTGTATGTGGGTACCTTTATCTGACTTCTGTGTAGTCAATCATTTAGCTCTTGCACTTAATGGAGCCTTGAATTGGAAAGTAAAGATGATTAACCACTAAAAACACTTATTAACAATGAATATCTATACTCTACTTCTGCTTGTGAACTACAGTAATTGTGGGCGAAAAGGTCTCAATATGTGGTTGACCTGAAGGTGGTGGATTGTTTTTGCGCTTCCGAAAGAGTTCTCTGATTTATTTTTTTTGTGATGTAGCACTGTTTTATAGATCTGTGTTGAATGCACTTCAGTAGAGACTTCACATTCATCTTGATGAGGCACATTTTTTGGCTTGTGATCCTATTCTAGTCCTCCAGTCCTCCCGCCCAGGTCTTTCCAAAAAGGCTTTTGGTCTCATTCTGTGAGACTCTTGACCTTTACAACAAGTTCTTTTTAGTCCTTGGCATTTTTTCTTGCCGTTTCCTGTCTTTAAACCAGCCCTTTTTACACTGACCTTCACTCCTGCTATTCACCGTCTCTCTCTCGTCTGTCTTTCTCTCCTTACACTTATTACGTTTACTTTTTCCCTTTGATTCACGCTGAACGAGATAGTACTTCTATGAATTGCTTGAAGTGTTTTTATCTCCGTATGAACTCATTGTTGGTGGAAAGCCACACAGTGGCATCACCGATGCACAATTGTCCATTTAATTGTAACAAGTAAGACGTACATGATATCAAGCTCGTCTTCTTCGCGTTTTGCTGATTTATCCTTTCTTGTCTTGGCAGCTGAGAGAGGCTAGCAACAGAAGAAAGAGAACCATTTGATGGAAGAAAAGAAAAAGAAAAAAATAGAAGAGAAGACCAAGACGGACGTCGCTCTTAAGAAGGTAAAGGTGAAAACAGCGCATCCATTAAAGAAGCCCTGTTTATCTGTTTGGAGTCTGCTAATGGGCACTGCTTGCTACAGATTACACAGTAACATTTTAATAAAAACAAGTGGCTTTTGGATCTAGCAAACAAACACATTTGTTTTAGTTTGCCACTGTTGTTCAACATAAAATGAAATTGGAGATGAGATCACTTCGCTGTCTCAGCAGCAGCATAAGGTCCATCTCTGTTGATTATAGCTCCGGGCTTTGTCTTGACTTGTGTGAAGTCTTGAATGATGAAGTGCTCTCTCTACAGCCCGTTCTCTTTTCTCTTCCTGCAGGCTGCTGATCAGAAACCCAAAGGTGAGCGTCCCCATCAGATGAACTGCAACCTCTCCTCAACCTTGTTTTTCTAGAACCACATTTCAGCCACTGATTCTACATTAATCAGCTCTGATTAACACACAGTGATCCGTAAAGGCACACGCACAGACACGCATTATACACGCATTACACACACTCACACATACAACATTTAGCTCTCTTGTATCCCAGATGGACACACACAGTTTGCACATGCATGCACAATTGTGCCGTTTGACTCTTCTCTTCCCCCCCTCACACACACACACACAAACACACACACAAATGGGCACACACACAGAGCAAATACAGTGGAGTCTAATGCAGAGTGATGCAGAGTGACACCCAGTACGCCTGCAGCACCAGGCAGTGAAGCATGAGGGCACCCAGACAGCACACCGAGTGTGCTGTGGGTAAGGGGGATGGGGCACAGAAATGCAGAGAGAAAGGAAGAGAGAGTAGTACTGAAAGAACAGTGTCCTCGCGTGCCCTTGGTTGTCTCTTTTTAGACGCTGAAATAAACGTTAAGCGCTCGAAATGTGTTTAAAATTAGCTTAGCGTAGCGCCACATCTGCTGCTCTCAGTTGTACCCAGCAAAATATTTGTAAACATCTTCTCATCCGATTTGTAAACCTTTTGGTCTCGGCTTCAAATTATACATATATTGGTCAGATTTCAGTAGCTAAAATGCACTTTGATGATTTAAATAAATACAATGGCAATATGATGAATTGAGCAGATCTGCGGGGATCAGATCTCATTCATCTTGAGCCCTTTGCCTGTCTCATTCAGATCTGAATGTTCATGCAGCATACAGTAGCCAGGGCTTGTTGTTGTGATCTTACCTGATTTACAGACTTGATTTGATCAAAGCAGATTAAAATCTTTTTTTATTGCTTGATCTGGCACAAAATTAGTCCAAATTGGCCATCGTTTTTTTTTTGTTTATGTTTTTTTTAGCTTGTGTCTGACCCCAGTCTGACCCACAGCTTCACCATCTGGGTTGGACTGTTGGAGTTCAGTAAAGGTCACAACCTGCTTATTTCATTACCCTCAATGTGCTTCAGCATCGTGACCGTGAGCACAGCTATTAGCTAAGTTAGCTAGTTAGTTTCAGAGGCTTTGCTGATCTACCCTCCGTTCTCCTTTACTTCCCTCTCAGTATATTTGTGAGTACAAAAAAAGCAAAGGATCTGTATGATTGTCTCCGTGTAATGTGAATTCCCACTTTGCGGCTTCCGCTTGTTGCCTTAAAAATGGCACAACGTTTAGCAAACCTCCAGGGTTCGTCGAGGCTTTTTATGGTTGCACTATAAGGAAAGGTCTTGGTTGCGGCCACGTCTAAACATAGTCTTTGGGTTTCTGTCGTAGTGAAAGTCACTGACAAAAAAGTTCCATGAATCAGCAGACTCGCTAGAGGCTGCAGCTCTGCACCACTGCTTGTGTCCAGCAAGAGACTTCAGCTATAGATTAGTCATAGAAAACAGCACTGGATGTCCAGTGTTTTTGTTGATAATCTACCCTACATCTCGCAAACAGCATTTATGTGCTCGTTGTTTCATTTCAAACCCAGTGCGCCCGTTTTTAAAGCCGCAGCACTTAACGGTCTATCTGAGCCCCTCATACTCTCTGACTGCAGAGTATGAGTATCACGTGTTGCTGGCAGCTGCAGCAGAGGAAATACTGGGAGTCAGAAGGGAAATATTGAAAACGCTGCCTGTGAGAGAGGCCCACGGACCGGGGCACTGCTAAAGGAGGAGGAGGAGGAGGAAGGAAAGGATAGGAAACCTAACAGGGCGTTCTGAGGCTGGATAAAAGCAAAAACCGAAGGGAGAAAAGGGAAGGAAAGAAAGTAATGAAGCAGTACTTTAGATGAGTGCCAAAAATGACCGCTGGGAGTCAATGACAGTGCTAATATAGAAGAGGGCTAATGACGTGGACACTTATTTTATGGTATGCTTAATGAGAGATAGAGAAAGGAAGGGACGTCGATTGAGGGACTGATTGTGTGTGTAGCAGGCAGTCATGCAGACAGAAAGCTGGAGAAAGTAGACAAAAGCAGGCCTGTTTGAAGACGAGGCATTCAGAGACCCATCAGGACCTCCGGGTTTGCTCATAACCTCCCGTCTGCAATATCTCGGTTCTTAAAGGAAGGAGGCATCGACTGGAATGCGTCGGGTTTTAATGCGTGACACTAAATAATAGAGGTGTGTGTGTGTGTGTGTGGATGGAGTGGAGAAAATCTGTATGCAGTAATGATTTGTGCTTTTCCATCCATATCAGTGAATTCTGCCTTCCTTATACACTCTCAGAAATTCATAGACACATACGCCTGCACGGCACCCCCCCCTCCTCCATCCTCGGCGTCTTTCTCTCCCCTCCCCTGCCCCCCTCCCCTGCCCCCCTCCCCTGCCCCCCTCCCCTCCTCTCCCCTCCTCTCCCCTCCTCTCCTCTCTCTGCAGGCCTCCGCGGTCCCAGGCATTTCAATTTGTTTGCGGTAATCGATCTCGGCCTGGCGCGTTCATATGTATGAAAATGAGATAAAGCTTCAGCGCGGTGGAATTAACTTCTCTGCCCCCCATTAGGCATGGAGCTTCACCGAAAGCAGGGTTTCAGGAGCCAGTGTCCCACTGCCCCCAACACCCCCAACACCCCCCACCCCACCCCCAACACACACACACACACGCTGGACCTCTGATGCTGGGCCCTCCCTCCGATTCCCCATTTACCTCGGAGGGATGCTGATTATTCACCCCCAGCACACACGCAGCTTCATCACAATTTCTGCCACCACCGGCGCAATCACAATCAGTGATTTCTGACTGCTACACGTATGACCAACGCGCACATGGCGAGACGCGCGTGGAGGAAGGTGTGATGATATGATGATTGCGCGTGTCTTTCCGGCTGCAGATGTGAGCCTCTAAGCGCTCACAGCCGCATTAACGGACATGTCCCCTTATCGCAGCCATTTTGACGATTTTTTTCTTTTATCCACGTTGGGGACCGAAGCTTTGTGAAACTACAAAACTAAAAAACTGAAAAAAAAAAAACACAAAACGTGCGTAATCATCAGAACACGCGACTACATGCAGCCACCACCGCTAGCATTCACACACCCGCAATCATCAGAAAATCTGGCCCGTCCCGATCTGCCTCCCTCCGCCCGCTGAAACGTTCCTCTCACCCCAGATCTCTGCGGCCACGTCTGAAGGGGAGACGCGTTCACGCCGTGTCAGCGCGCTGCTAACGGCATTTATAGTTTCAAAGTGGCAACAGACGCACACCGACGGGACCGCGTCGCGTAATTCCGCGCGGGATTAATTTGCAATTTCACATGCTATTAATTGTGTCAAACACTTTTTGAAAGGGAATTTCATGAATCGCAATCTAATTAGGGGCTAATTTGCGTTAGCATTCGGCCTGCTTTTCTCTTCTGTTAACCACATTTATAAGCACTCAATGAATTAATGGTAAATAGCTTGTGAATTATGTCCCGTGGATTTATGACTGCCAAGCATAATTGTTTTTTCCTCCACCCTCCCCTGCTCGCTCCCTCGCTCGCTCGCCCTGCGTGTGCGTGTCAAAGTGCCGGAGCGGAGGGAGAGACGGAGGGAGAGGCAGGCGGGGTGGGGGGGGGCAGAGAGAAGAAGAAACAAGAGGGCCACACAAACTCAAAACAATGCTTTCCTCTCCGCGTATTCATTCGTATGATCCCTCGCGAGAGACCAGACAAGAGGCCCTGTTCTGCGCCCCTCTTGCACCTCCTCCTCCTCCTCCTCTACCCTCAGTGGGCTGCTTCATGTCAAATATCAGGCAGATTAATGTGAACGTGAATGACAGTTCCCCTTCGGCTTTGAGGACGATGTGTTTGTGTTTACGTGTCTGTAGGTTCAGAGACTGCCTGCAAGCCAAGGTGAAGGGCTTCGCTCGCTCCTTGCCCTCAGGATTTTGTCAAACTGCAGTTAAAGGCTAGAAAAACCCCACATTACTCAGCCAGCTGAGTTTGGCATCCTGGCTTTGCTTTTATTAACATCTAATACCACTTCCTGCATTTACATGCAAAGCTAAGTGGAGCTACGCTCATAGCTCAACTATGACATCGTTGTTCTTTCCTTGTTACAGTTTACAACAGGGAATACTGAATAGTTGACGGGATCATGCCGGCCTCCTCGACACTAGTAGAGATACGCACCATTGATAATATGGACCTCTTTCTGGGTTCATGTTCCATTTTGAGATATGTAACTCCTTCAGCTGAGCTAGCACGAGTATAGTCCCTTCATCTCTCCAGAAATGGTGATTGGGAGCATCTGCAACAAGTCTTATTGTTGTTCCCTCCTTCTCCTTGGGGTTTTAGTTGCATCTGGAGAAGTTCAGTTCAACTACTCAGACCAACAAGTTGACGTACACTTTAGTTGTCCAGTTATAAGTTTAAAGATTTTTTTATTGTCCTTCCAGATTGCACCTAGTCCCGGAAGCAGCCCATAAGTAAACACAATAAATGCTAACAGTGCAAAGCAATAATAACAAGAGGCGGGTAAAACCTAGCCTAATTGACAGATTAAGGCCGTAACGTTCTGACTGACTGCTAGTTGTTATACGTATGATCAGCGTTGGTCTGAAGAATCCACATCAGGAGCACAGATTGAGTGGTTCACCTCTTACCTACTGTACTGCCTCGCAGGCATGACCCCGGGGCTCTGACTGCGGGAGACCACATTTCTAATATCGGCTGTGAGCCTCTAAAAAGTTTCAGATGCCTTGCATCACGCGATCTCTCTATCAAAAATTGAAAGACATGTATCCCGAGGCACCGGTTGCCCTCAGGCACTCACCTCAGACGGAGGCGTGGTGTGATCCTGTTAAAGCGCTTTTACCCACAGCGAGCGAGATACGATTAGTGTGTTAGAAGCAAAAAAACGGGGGGTGGAGGGGGTGTTTCTTGGGCAGCTGATCTTAACAGGCCAAGGGGGGCACAGCCGAGGTGAAGACTTTTTAGAGACACAGGAAGAGCTTGGCATCGAGGAGGGGGTCGGGCGGGGGTTGGGGGGGGGCACTAATTAGAGAAAGAGAGGGTAGAAGAGGCGTGGCATGGGAAGAGGTCACAGGAGGCACAGGGGGTCACAAGAGGCAAAAGGGAAGTGCGGTAGACAACTGTCAGTCTCTATAGCAACGGCCGGTTCTGGGAAGGGTGAGGGGTGAGAAATTTTGCCCTTATTTTGTGTGTGTGTGTGTGTGGGAGAGCGGCTGTTTCTGTTTTTCTGCGCTCACGCTGCCAGATGGGATCAAGACACACCCACTTGACCCTCCTTTGTGTGCATAAATACATGCATATACGTCAGCCTCCTGAGACTACGAGGTCTTCCTGGTCCTAATATGTCTCCAGGAGTCCCAGCCTCACTCACCAGAGGTGCTTCTCACAGCTGTACCATGTCTGTCAGCCGCTCTTATTTTCCTGTGAACGTCATTCACGTCAGATGGATATTTGTTAATTTAGGATTCGCAGTTGGTGTGATTCAGAGCTTTTGGGATGAGAGTCGGCGATTTAAGAGCCGAAAGCTTCGAGCAGCTGTGGAAAGGGGGGGAAGCGGTCAGAACGGTTTCAGAAGTTATCGGAAGGGACGTAACTGCTCGGAGAGTGCAGTTTGCAGAGAGGAGTGAGAGGCGTGACTGAGATACGGTCATGAACCCGGCCGTGACTCAGTCTGTGCACCTCACGCAGCGGGAGAATCCATCTATTTTTTGCCTCTGCCTCCGCATTGCTTTGATCCTACATCCTGGATGAGTATGAGTGGACCTTGGCTCACGTACTATTTATTACAGCTAGGAACATCGACGCCTAAGCCTGCGCGTCCTTATTATTATTATTATACCCACAAAAGGAACGGCATAAAAAAAAAACGATTTACATGAGCGTAAACACAGTTTAAAACACGCTGCATTTTGCTTACCCTCCCTTACCTCGTTGCTCCCATTGAATCAAGAAACGCACCATTGTGCGGGGCGTGTAGGCCTGTGTGCTGCGTCCGTCCCTCCCCCTTCTATAAACACGACTGCATAATAAAGCGGCTCTGCAGACAATAGACAGAAGGGATGTGGGAACCTGCGCTGCCTGGCACCCGACTCGAGTAACCAATCGCGGTTTGTTCTTTACAATAACAGACACCCTACCTTCCTGCCTATTAAGCCTGGTTCACAGATTTTCGGATCTAAATCTGATTCCTTTATGCATCCCTCGGCATCATCTACACACACACACACACTCAGAGACACATGCGCACCCCCGCCCGCCCCCTCGCCCCACATGCACATTCATCTGGGCTCACTTGCGTTCTATTCTTAAACCATTGCTCTTTCTCTCGCTCTCTCTTGTTGTGTGTAATTAACCATTTAGTGTGAAGAAGGGCTGTAATTAAAAGTTTAGCTCAAGGTTGCGGAGAGTGCCTCGGCTGGAGGGTTTAATAGAATTTACTGTGCGCTTGATACAAATGCTAATTTAATTGGCTCTCCCTTTCAACTCCAATTAGAGCCACCGAGGCCACCGCCACGTTAAAATCTAGATATGGCATCACAACAATGGCGCCACCGTACCTCCGATATTTCTGCGTCTCACCACCGACGGCGGGCGTATTAATTCCCCCTCTTTGTCTCTTTGTATCATCGGTTTGGGTTTCTTATCAAGATCTGCGCTAAAGGCCGCCAGTGTGTCACAACGATGGTCCAAAACATCAGATTTTCCGTCGCCAACGTGTTTGCGGTGAGAGGCTATTACGTAGCATTGGAGTTTGAACGCTAGGTGTGTTTCCTCTGCTACTAGTAATGCGCAAAACCCAATGGAAAAACTGGTGATGGAGGCGGCTGTATCATTTCAAAAGACCACTCCAATGTCGTTTTTTTCAGACGTGTCATCCACCTAGACTTGGCGCCCAACGGGCGGAGAAACTGTTCAACGCAGTGAGCTGGTAAACTCACTAATTCATCGTGTGGTTTTCTCTGCCTAGTATCCTCTTCACTCTCCCCGTTTAATCTTCTACAGACACTGTCTCATCTAAGGGATTCCCCTGCTTTCTCTCAGCTTTTCTCTTTCTTGTCTCGGCTGTTTTTTTTGTGTGTGCGTGCGTGTGTGTGTGTGTGTTAAGCCCACGGCTGCTTTTTCAAACCGCACGTTTACTTCCATCCATCACGGATGAAAGAAAAATAAAAATAGAAAGCGTCCCTTTGAACGCGCTCCCGTTTGTTTACGGCAGAGAGAGAAGCCGTCCTCTCGCCTCTTGAACATGTAGATTACACTCGCGCTCTCACCTGTGCATGTCCTCTCGCTCACCGACACGCACGTTTCTCCCCAGCGGAACATAAACACACACACGCAGTTATCCTTCTTTAATCACGTATTACACGTCAGCCCAAGCCAGGCGGGTGGCAGCGCTTTGTCTCTGCCTGAGTTGCAGCGCAACGTGATCGAACTGGCTCTCGGCGGCGTGGTTGAGAGCGTATCTTGATTATTTCGTGAGAGGAGATTCCATGCGGTCATCTCCGACATAAGGCGGCCGCGGCATGGAAACGGCCCCGTTTCCACAACAGCGCAAACACGAGCTGTGTGAATCAGGGTGTGTATGAGGCATGACTGGGCGATGAGACTTCCTCAAAGTTCGTCTGCCTCTCCTAATGAACTGGCACGAGAAAGGAACAGCTGAGATGCTGAGAGCTCAGGATGTTTCTGGAGGGAGTTTGCGTACGCAAGCGAGAAGACGGTAAACTAAAACATCAAATGTCAGCATGAGAGGCGCTCAAACATTGCCAGACTTGTATTTGCTCATATAAAACCTTCGTGGAGTTGCCTGAGATAGAGATGAAGTACAGGAGAAAAAAAAGCAACTTTTCAGAGCTCTCTATAAGGTTACAGGGTTCAGTCATTACATTTTTCTGTAACAGCAGGAGAAGAGAAAAAGATACAGGGAGCGAGGAAGAAATAAGAAGCACACCAGGAAGAAAAAAAAGATTGGTTCGAGTTGAAGGCGATGAAAAGGAGAGAGGGAGAGAGCAGCGAAATGTTCAGAGGAGGTGCCGGGGAGAGATCTGGTCCTGGGGAAATTGCGAGGTAAGGAGACAGAAAACAAGACACGGTAGGAGAAAAAGAGAAACACGAGAGATGAGGGATCAAGATGGATAAAGGCCCAGAGGGAGAGTAAGTGAGAGCACAAGCTGAGAGACAGGTAGAAAAAAAACAGAAAGAAAGAAAAGGAGATAGAGAGAGAGAGAGAGAGCAGTGAGGTTTTGGAGTAGCCCCCTTGATGGAAAGACAGAGGTGGAGGTGGGTTGAGAAAGAAGGGGGAGGTGGGGTGGGGTGATTGGAAACGGGACCGGGGAGGACGGAGAGAGAGAGGGAAGGGGGCAGGGTAGCGTGTATTTGGTGTCCCGGCGTGTGATTGGTGGAGGCCGTGTCAGGCGGGCCGAGCTGAATTTAATCAGAGTCGTGCGTCACCAGCTGCAGTTCCAAGCCAACAGCCAGCCAGATACTGCTGGAGGGGGGCCGCCCTTCTCCCTCTCTGCCCCCCCCCCACCCCCTCTCTATCTCTCCCTCTCTCTCTCTCTAGCTCTGCCTCTGTCTTTCTCTCGCCCTCTGTCTGCCCGTGCCATTAACCAAATTCTCGGTGGCGAAACGCAGACCCAACAGCCGCGGAAAGCGTCGTTTTTCCGTCCGCGTCGGAGTCTCGCAGGAAGCGCTCATAACTCGAGAAAATGAAATAAACGCCGTTTTGTTTTGTTTTGTTTTTTTTTTTTTGCTTCGAAATGCCCTTTTGAAAAATCGTCTGCGTCTCGTTAATCCGTGTTTGCGTTTCTTACATATCACTGCGGTTTCTGCGTGTCAGCAGGTAGGCAGCCATCTGGATTAGTGTTAGCGCTCGCTGAGAGGGCCTCTGTTTTTAGCCCAGCTCTTGGCAGGAGCAGCAAATACCTCTGTACCCTGAATTTACTTCAACCCCTGGTGCAGCGGCCTCAGCCCGCGCGTGTGCGTTGCGGCGGTGCCGCAAGACCCCGTCCTCGAATTTGATTCAATTATTCCCGTTTCCTCTTTCACCCATTATTTCGCAGCTTACTGAAACACCCCCTCTGTGCCACTAATGCACCTTGTGTCTCTCTCCAGCTCTCCCCTCCTCCCCACCCCTCTGATGGTAACCTCAGCTGTTGCACTGCTGAGTGGTTGTATCCATCCACACACTGGAGAAAAGCAGCTTTATGAAGCTCTCGCCCATGGGACCGTTTCATATTTACAGTAGCGCATAGGCCATTAACCCGAAGCAGCCAGATTTCTGTACCACATCCAATACCTTTTTTTTTTCTTTTTTTGCACCTAAACTCACTCACTTGTGGCTAACACGCCCACAGACTGGCACAGACGAGATCTCCTCCTCGGCCTGCCTTCTTGTCGATAGTCTCGCAGCACCCTGGAGATGAAAGTTTAGCCAGGCCAATCTGTTTTGTTGCTAGCCGCCCAGGTCCCCGCTAATAATAACACCTTTCAGGCTAACGCTCAATTAGACGGCTGGCTGGTCACTGCAACCGCAGGGAGAGGGTCAGGCTGAGGCCAGACCAGCGGGGAAAGGTGTGTGTGTGTGCGCGTGTGTGTTGC
The DNA here is from genome assembly GCA_029224185.1 of Karalla daura. Classification (NCBI taxonomy): domain Eukaryota; kingdom Metazoa; phylum Chordata; class Actinopteri; order Chaetodontiformes; family Leiognathidae; genus Karalla; species Karalla daura. The sequence continues at coordinate 10,883,669 of CM055189.1, read as the reverse complement.
CTATGCTTGTGCGTGTGTGTATGCGTGCGTGTTTGTGTGTGTGTGTGTTTTTGAGGGGAAGATCAGGAGAAGGGAGTGTAATGATGAGGAAATAAGGTGTCTCCATGTTTTTGTGTGTGTGTGTGCGTGCGTGTGTGTTTGTGTGTGTCTGTGTTCAGTCAGCAGAAAAAATCTGACCTTTTCATAGAGAGCGTCTGGGCCAGTAACATATGTTCTACAAAAGGCTGCATAAGGCAGTTCACTTAAAGGGATAGACCACACCGATGTACAGCATAGACACGCACGCCGGGACTGTTGTCGATGCCTGGTGTGAGCGTCGCGTTATGAGCAGAGTGAATTTCCAAAGCAAAGCACGAAGCGTTAACATGCACCTGCCACACCTCAGGCACAAGGAGTGATTGAAGGAGACTGGAAATTCTCTCTGTTGACAGATTGACAGTCCTAACTTAAGTCGTATTCAGGCCTGCGGCTTGTTTGCTTTGTTCCAGTTCTGGTGGCTCATATAAAATATAGAGTTGTTGCATTTTTGTTGCCGCGTGCCGACCGACTGTTCTCTCAGAAGTCTGAAAAGGAGGAAAAGGACCATCATTGAGCATTAGCACCGTGTGTGGCCAGTTTCTCTGGTTAATGTACCAGCGATTGCTTAATGGACAAAAAATCCACAGTAGATGCTAGCATCACACACAAAGCACTTCGGTAGCAATGTTCAACAGTTTATTGGCACTTTCCTCGGATTACAGATGATAACCTGACCTGGATGTCTTGATTTTGTCCTTGTCCCAATTTTAATGCAATGGGGGGTAAAAAAAAGGTGACGGCAACCTCCTCACCAGTAGGTGGCGATATGTGTCCTGTCAACAAGTTTACACAGACTCCTCTTCAGATATGTCACACATGATAAAAAACTGGAGTTTGGTATGGTATGGTATTTTGAGCAGCAGGAAAATGGATAGTCATACAGCTTTAGTAAATTCGTAAACACGATGTATGCATGCTGAAGAAATCTGCCTTTTACGTGCACATTAGTTGTCCAGTTGTGTACAGATGAAGTCAATTACATTTTTTTTCAAGTGTCATATAAACATAGAGCCAGGAACTGAGATCACCTCTCTTCTCAACGCGAACTTTGGGGTTAAATGTTCCCCGTTTCAGAACAACTGCCAGATCTGAATTTGACCGTGTACTTCACTGTCGGGACGTCTCAGCCAAATATAACTTTTGTTATCTAAAACTCTGATAAGTGACCTAACCCAGACATTAATACCTTCCTCCTGGCATGTGTCTTTCTCTTTGTATGTGTGTGTGCGCGCGCGTGTGTGTGTGTGTGTCTATGCCTGTGTGCCTGTGTCTTATATCCATCCAGTGCCAGAGTCTGCTCCCACTAAGCCCAGTCTTGGCCCACCACCCCACCACCTCCACCACCCCGCCAGCCCTACGCTGCCCTTCTCCTTCTCCTCCTCCACCTCCTCCTCCTCCTCCTCTTCCTCCTCCTCCTCCTGTTCTCCTGGCAATGGCAAGCGCGCCTCCTCCAGTAGCCAGCTCCCGACTCAGACTCCCCCTCAGCAGCAGCAGCAGCAGCAGCAGTGCCAGTTGTCCTCTGCCAGTGCTCGCTACCCGCCCAGAGAGGTGCCCCCGCGCTTCCGCCAGCAGGAGCACAAGCAGCTACTGAAGAGAGGCCAGCCACTGCCTGCAGGAGCCCTCAGTGCTCTCACCCTCTCCTCCACCACCACCTCCTCCTTCTCCTCCTCCTCCTGTTCGCCCTCAGCGTCTTACTCCTCTTCTTCTTCCTCCTCCACCTCCTCTTCTTCTTCTACGACTACCAGCAGCGCTACCCCAATTTCTGCCACGTCCACTGCAGGCAAACGCCACCCAGGTTTGTGTCAATACAGTTTCCGGAAAAAAAAAAAGAGCGAGAGAGAGAGAGAGAGAGAAAAAACATTGCCCTGGAATAGATCGCTTTTGTCTTCATTCCAACGCTTTTGTGGTGGTTGTGTGCAAATCGTTTTGGCATTTTGCTTTGTGAAATCCACCCCATCGCTTTTTAAAATCCAGCATTTCACTCTCATCGAGATGAATGCAACGCGTTTGCGATTAATGAGCGGCGTTATGGGAGTCCATTACTAAGCCGGAGTTCAGAGTTTGCGTTCAGTTTGCCTTGGCGCAGATACAGTGGCCATGGAAGATTTACTGCGTCGCAGGCACAATAAATAATGGCGATTATAATTGTAAGTTTAGCGGCACGTCTTCACTTCCAGAAATTAGGACATAGCAGCTCATAAATTATGCGGGGAGACTGACCAAATTAAAACGAAATTAAAATTTAAGACTCCCAACAGTCTGTGCTGTTGTCAGTTTCCCTTTTCCTTTCTTTTTCCTCCCTTCCTTCGGCTGGTGCTGTTAAAGTCTGCAAGTCAGGTTCCTGCTGCTTACAGCATTGGCAACAACAAAGCCGAGGTCTCTCAAAGCCTTGGCAGATCTTGTTTAGATGGTTTAGTCGGGATAGAGGAACCATGCTCTAGACTCACAGGACCACACACACACACACACACACACACACACATATATACACAGTCTATTTCTCAGACCTCTGTAGCCAGCGGTAGCTTTTTAATGAACTCACCATTGGCCTCTAAGATTGCTAATACACATCCTGCCTGAAGGTGCTCACTGTTCAGTATTGTGTGTGTGTGTGTTATGCATGCATTGTAAGGTGTTGATGAAGAATTGTCCTGAGATATTAATATCACTGTTGCTTCGCCATCGCTGTCTGCATTTACGCTCGATGTTTGTGATGTGCCATACACGTCTTTGTGACTGCTCTGCTTTGTGAAGCGAAGCATACCTGACTTTGAAGACGCGTCAGTCGCATGTCATGAGTTCGTATTGAGATGTTCTAGCGGGGTCCAGCAGGAGCTCGGGCTCCTTTGTGTCCATCTTGTCTCCCTTGTCTTTATTCTTTATTTTTACTGACTTCGCCGTGCTGCCTTTCATTACTGACACAACATTTGCCAGGAGAACGGCAGCTACCCCTGGCTGCATCACAGGAGAGAAAAAACTTAACAGATCCATTAACTTTATCTAGATTTTTCAGAATGATTCTTTCGAAAGCATTCATTCATTTCCCTCACCGTGCTCGGCTGGTTGCTGTATTTCCACAGCTGTGGGCCAAAATCTAAATTTGGCTGCAGGCTTAAACCAATCAGGAGAAGCAATACCTCTAAGCCTTTTAGATTTAAAAAGAGTATATTTCTCCTTTCAGCTGCATACCAGTTAACCCCCCCACCCCATGGTTGAGTGTATTACCCTATAATGTCCTTACTGTGGTCCTAGTCAGGCAGTTGTTGTCTTGTTTGGCCTTTTACTTGGCCCTGGTTTTCCCAGGGGCCCCTCGGTACCACACAGCTAGTGGCGCAGTGGCCATTTGCTGGGCCGCTGCCCACTTCCCCTCTCGTCCTTGTATGGAGATTTTCTCCTTCACATCCAGTTCTCTCCTGCCTGTGCTGCTAATGACCTCAAGCTTGTGGCCTTGCTGTTCCAATAATTCTGCCCATAGTGGATAAAGTGGTATAACGCACTGCTACTGTATGTGCTCGAGAGCTACTTTGAAAGTGGAGAAGCTTGAGGATGAAGTTATTCTATGAATTACACGCAGAAATCTGTAGTATCACTACCAGCGCTCCTGCTCTCAGATCCTGATGGGATGGAACCACTGGCAGTGGTTATCAAGAAGGGGAAAAAAAGCGAGTTGCATAAAATCACCATAAAGATTTCCCTTGGATGTTGTAAAAGGAAACCCATCGATCTAAGTGTTTGCCCATAGCTACTCAAGTATTCCCCACAAAGGAACGTAAGAACTTTCTTCGTTACCATTTTCCTCAGAAAGTGGGGAGAAAAAGAGAAGTGAACAAAGGGACCCATGCCGCTTTCTCCTTCGTTACAATAATGTTTTCATATTTCTTCATTATTTCGTCCCCGTCGTGGATCATTTCACAGCAGGATTTCTTTGTTGCTCTCTAGTGGCTCCTCGCCACATCATCTGCTTGTGAGGGGGTTTTTTTTGTTTTTTTTTTGCGAAGGCTGGGTTAAATTTACTTTGGATTATGTGCTCATGTTTGACTGAACATTCTTCAGTCCAGTTTGGCTTTCGTCTCCCTTTTTATATTCTCTCAGTTGTCCACATCGGAGAAGCCAGCTGACAGTGACAGTGTGTCTGCCAAGCAGCATTAAAGGATGATGTTTTGGCAATAACCATGGTAACCAAAGTGTATGTGTGCTGTATTATGACAGGAACTATGGTAAAATCCCTACTCTAAGCACTTAGGCAAAGAGACAGCCTAAGAGGCTTAATACAGTGCTCATAAATGAAACCCTTTTGCCAAGGGAAATGCTCTGCACAGGGGGACAAGCTTAAGTCTAAAACTAAAGGTACTTTGTGCAGCCGGGCTCAGGCCTAACTGCAGTGGCTGTGTCTGTAGCAACACGAGGGATCTGAGTTGGGAGTTCCAGCAGAACGTGTAATTAATGCACAGCCTCTGTTTTTGCCAGGCTACACATTTGCAACCCTATTCTGAACTTACCCGACGGTTTTAGCAAAGTTTCTGGGACTAAGTGAACCATCTCATGAAGGACTACCCACTTCGTGATCATAGGCCGGGGAATATTTGATGTCGTCAACGTCTCTGATGTACAGATGGTGTGAGCGTTTGCTTTACCCGATGTGCCTGGAGGCGAGGGATGAACTCTGCTTCGAGGACACATTCCTGACCTCTCTGCCGAGGTTACTGAGGCCCAGAGGGATGCGTTGTTGTCATGGTTCCTTCACTCAGAGACTCAAACGTTTTTTTTTTGTTTTTTTTTTTTCATTCTCTTGTGCACATGCAAACACATGCACATAAATGTAGATGTGGCCGCAGTGCAACAGTCTGACCTAGTTGTGTCCTATCAGATCTGTGTCTGCCCTGCAGGCCAGCTGGCTCAGACTTTAAAGGGAAATATACGGACACATGCTGGGGCACACACACACACACACACACACACACACACACACACACACACACACACAGACAGACATAGATTTCAGTATACAAGCCAGCAGTTCTATCCGGTTGATGTCCTAAGACACCTCAAATTCAAGGGCATACACTCCACTCCCATGCAACCTCTGCTCTCTGCCCTCCCCACCCCGCCCCATTTAATTGTCTCGAACACCAGACAGAGACCCCCTGTTTCCCTCCCTCCCCTCCTCCCTCCGCCGTCACACCCTCCATCCCCGTCTATCCAGCTGACTGGGGACCATTAAGTAGTCCCGAGCAGCCAACAGCCGTCCAGACAGCCTCCCCAAGTGGCAGGTGCTAGAGTGGGGGTCTTCTTAAGACTGTGGGAACTGTGGCCCAACAGCTGTTTGCTGGTCACCCAGACAGAGCGTTTAGCCAGAAGGCACTCTGCTGGGTGCTGTTAAAAACACTAAGCCCCTTTCATTTCGGGCTCTTTTGATACGCAGGTAAGGCAGTTGGTTCTTTGAGCGCGTTTCATGAAAGCGCGCTGTATTTAAGCTCGGTCTGCTGAGAAGGCAGCAGGCGCGGAGTTAAAGACGAGCCATCTTTAGGAAAAGGCTCGTGTTGCGCCATTAAGACGTAGGTGATGGTAATTTGTATGCTTTTAAAATTGTCACATAATCATAACACTGCTTGGCTTTAATGAAGCCAAGGGAGGTATATATAGATTGCCCCAATGAGCTCAGGCTGCGACACACACACACACACACACACACACACACATGCACAGGCGAAAGAATCCCCCTTGTGGCTTCATTAATCCAGCCTCTGTCAGGGAAACCAGAGAAGTCACCATGGTCTCGCTCTCCTATTTTTCTCTCTTCCCTCAGTAGAGGTAAACAGACATGAATGATGAGCTTTTTAAACCCTCCTGTGACCATTCCCTCAGTCTTTCTTTTTTCCTCCCAGCTTCCGGAAAAACAAGTACATGCCGTCTTTGATCTGAGTGGGCGTGAAGCAGCCCTCAAAGAGAGATGGAGAGGGTCTATTTGGGGACAAAAGACTGCTAAACGTCCCCTCCTGCGCCGCTTCTGGTGTTATGTCACCGCTCGGTGTGCTCCGAGGGGGAAAAAAAAAACAAAAAAAAAAACAAGCGCAGTCTTTAGGCTTACAGTCAAACTAAAGGATCCATTTATTGCCACACCATCTCTCCCATTCTGCTCATGCTTTCACTCTCACCACCTCGCTTTCTTTTCCCTTGACATTGCAACTGCCAACCCCACCCCCCACCCTCTCTCGACTCCCCTCCGTCTCTCCCCCACAGCACCCTCTCCCTCTCTCTTTCCGTCACCCAGCCTTTCATTTCACTCAAAGGGGAGGGGAGGCGTTTATTTCTTGGCTACCTGCCCGTTTCTATGATGGCAACTCGTCTCATTATCAGAGGCTCATCTCTTGCTTATTTCTGCCTCGGCTCAGGCAAGCTGGCATCCCCAGCTCCACTTTCTTTTAAAACAGAGGCACTGCTGGAGTGCTAGTCATTAGCAAATTGTTATTATTTCGCTGTTGTCCAAGTTCTATTTAGAGAGCAAGCCCATGTCTTGCACACATGCTCCCCGCACGTACGTCCGTGCACAGAAAAAGGCGGCCGTGCTCCCTGTTGGAAGCGGGAGGAACCACACAGGGCCCTTTCAGTTTTTATTTTTGACCCTTTTTATTCACAAAGCGTAATCAGAGACCGCTCTCCTAATTGCAACCAGAATGAAAGCCCCACATTACTGACAGATGATTGCAAATGGTGGATGGAAATAATTGTCCCCTTTTCTTTGTTTTTCATGTTCAGCTTGCTTTCGTCTCCCCACCACCGCCGCCCCCCCCCCCCCCCCCCCCCCCTACTCCTGCCAAATCACTGCTTTGCCAAGAACCAGCAAGACCTTTCTGTCGGAATGTCTGGGGAGGGATTTGAAAGGGGAACAATTGAGGCATGTTGAGGTGAAAGGAAAAGAGGCTGTTTTGCATTAGTGCTCACATGTACACAGTTACAGAGGCAGAGGGACACGTAGTATTGGCGCGTCTACGGTATAATGCAAACCAATACAATGTTCGTATCGTAAATGCTCCTTTTGTCGAGCTCATGGCATTTCATTTATGTTGATTGGTTATTCCTCTTACGTAGCGTTAGACAAATGGCTGCCCACGTGACAGTTTTGTGTTTGGCTGTGAAGCTGCAGCAGACATACTAAGAGGATGTCTGCTCTTCCCCATCCTCGCATAAAGCTGCATAAGCACTCTGAGAGTGTCGCTGGTGCATCCCTCCTCAGGTATTTTTCCACTCCTGCTTGCTCTCTCCCCGACTGACCCCCTTTTTCGCAACCGCATGTAACGCACACGCTCCCCTCTTCTCGTTTCATGTAGGAGTGTTTTTGTCGGACTTGGTTTGTTCGTATTGCCCCATATGGAGCCAGTTTGATGAACACCGTATACAAGCTATCATTTGCACCCTTGAGAAAACTACAGGAGAGAGCAACACACTGTCGATGCGTGGTCGAATGAATAACGTCTTCCTCAAGCTGCAGCCCCTGTGTTTTTGGCTGCGTTTCAGATCTGATTAAAGTGGCACTGCCCTATGCTCGGAAAAGCTGGCACTGTCAGGAGCTGAGACACAGCAGAAAAAGAATAGCATCAGTGGTTTTTAAATGAGGCTTCTGCTTCTTTTAAACTGAAATAACATGCCACTGAGATCTCTCAATAGCAACAGCAACAACAACATAGTTACCCAATTCTGGTGGAACTAGATATTTAATTAACGTTTTCACAAACTGTTTAAAGAAACAATAAGAGATGTATCGTGTAATTTCTCTTCAGAGTGGTCTCCATATCAAAAAAATCAAATAGGAAGTAATCAAAATGTTGAAACCTCTGGATGAAAAATCTGAAGCACCCACTACCACTCAGTACTCCATAATGCATAAAAATGCTGAATATCTAAGTCCCCTGAGTGTTGCTTGTTTGATGTCTTTGGGGCAATTCACTCTATACTACAGCACCTTGAAAAGTGTGTTTAGGCCTGGCCTCCCTAATCAAGAGCTCACATCTGACTTGCTATTAAATCTTAACTTCTCACTTCCCTTCAAAAAAAGATGGATGGATTACATCAGTCAAGAGAGAGATCACTTCCTTTCAGTGGTGTGTGTGTGTTTAAGTGATTGCAAAGTGAATGCAGAGCAACTTTGGTGTGTGCCATCAGTCTGACAACCGCGTGTGATAACGCTGTCTGGGGAGGGGAGATAAGTGTGTTCAGGCAAAAATTGTATTTGCAGCCACTCTGTGGCGCGTGGCACAGTATTTTAACACACACCACAAATGTGTGTGTGTGTGTGTGTTGGCACGTGCGTGTGCATGCGCGTCACCACACTTAAGACATACCGCCTTCTCCCTAGTCTGACTGGATTGTTTTGACCAGTGGGTCTTTATCTCATGATGGATAACACACAGCTATTATGGAAAGCACTGCAACAATCTTTGGGAAACAAACGGCATAGTAGTGCGAGGTTAAGTTAAATTATCAAACAAAGCTAATACAAACACCCCTGAGACCGGTAATTAACTGTTAGTAATACGACAGTTGTGCAGGATGTTACTCAGAATGTCATGTTGTCTGATGGATACTGATACTTGTACAGTAATATACTCAACAAGCATTATTTGCCTTTTTAACTGAAAAATGCCCATTTCGTGGCACATTCTTTTCCCTTTGTCCTCCAAGAGTGAGAGGCTTTTGTACCTGGTTGGTCTGAGTGCTGGTGAGATTTGTAGCAGTTCTCATTGGAATTTAGCTCATTACTCCAGGCCGGTCTAGCGGTTAGGATGTTTGCATGCTGGATCGATCGCCTCCGTACTCTCACCCACTAGCATTAATAAGATCATTGATTAGCTGCCTCCCACTGATTGATTACCCCTTTGCAGCACGAATCAGACTATTATTAGTTCACCCTCAGATGGGATGCTTTTGCGCTTAATGAAATTGCTTGCTTGCGATACATTGTTGATCAAAGAATTGTTGGAAATGTTCTATTTTGGTAGCTTGGCACTGAATTTTCAGATCACGCTTTAAAGCCCTGTGAGTAGTACGACAATCTCATGCACATACAGATACAGCGTTGTGTATGTGTAGGAAGAGAGAAGCCAGGAGACCTGCAGAGAGATTCACACACGCTAGGAGGAAGTGTTATTTGGTCTCTTAGTGCGGTGTAGTTGGAGGAGGAGTGGGCCCGGCGGAGCGTAGGGAGTGATGGATGAGAAGCCATCCTGGTTTCATTCCAATAAATGAGCGGCGTTCCACTTGGGCTTCCCTTCACAGCCACAGCCAGCGAAGCCAGGATGGAGACTGATGGGCCTCTCACTGCCGGGTGTTAGAGGAGAGCAGAGGGGAGAGATGGGGGAATTAAAGGGTGAGGAAGGAGGTGGGGGCAGAAAACGGGAAAGGAGACACGGACGGGGGCGGAAAGTTGGGCTGTATAATAGATAAGGGCAGCTGCAGAGGGAACAGGCAGTAAGGTGCCAAACAAAATGGCAAAGTACAAGGAAATGACATGGAAAGAGAAGTGAAATAGGAAGTTGAGTGGAGTGTGAGTTTGAGGTGAGGAAAGATAAAGGACTGGTGCAAGAAAGACAGCGAGCTCATCTCCCCGCTTCTGTCTGGCTGACTGCACTAGGGCAAGGCTATATGGATATGCCATGGCTGATATGACATAGCACGCTTGGCTGTGCATCCTGATTATGTGTTGGACTGTGGAATGTCTAGGTGTGTGCCCATCTCATCCTGCCAAGTGTGACCGTTAGCATTAACCAACCAAGAAGACAAAATAGGTCCAGGCGGCGAGCGAACGGTGTATTACATGATGTTCCTGAGTCTAACCTAATGTCATTGTTCTCTCTCCCTCCCCCACTTTATCCTTCTTTTTTATTTTTCTCCCTTCATCCTCCTTCCATCCTTCCTCCTCTTTTTCTCTGCAGACATATCCCTCCAGAGTGGCCCTGTTGCCCAGTATGAGACCTCTCATTGGGGAGCCTCTTTGCCAGTTGACAGCCTCTCCGGTGCCAACAGCTGGGACAAAGTGATTATTGACGGAAGTGACACAGAAGCTTGGCCCTCCATCAGCCGCTGTAGTGACCCCAACTACCCTGCAGCATCAGAATGCCCCTTGGGCTCAGCTAGCTCTAACCAAGACACTAGTGCTGTCACTACCACCAGTAGTAGTAGTAGCTTTCTGAGTATGGCCACAGGTGCCGCAGGCCAGCAGGCCCACTACCCCTCTCTCAAGGCAAACAATAACATGATGACGGGTCCTGTGTCAGCCAACACGTTAGCTGGTAATAGAGGCTGGGGCTCAGATGCTAAACAAGATGGAATGAATGGTGGCAGAGTAGGAGCTCCAAATAAGTGGGGTGCTCCAAATTTTAACTTGAACCTCAATCCCAGTGCCAATCCATCAGCCTGGCCTGTTCTAGGCCATGAAGGTGGCGAAGGTGGTGGCATGGGCCCCAATGGGGTGTCCAACTCCTCATCCCTCCCACCAGGTATTAATGGGAATGGAAACATGGGAAATGGCAGCCTTGGAGGTGCAGACAACAGTGGGGGAGGCTGGGTTGGCATGAGAAGTGTAAACAAAAATGATCAGCAACACTCTTCAACCAACCCGAGTCTATCCTTCAACATGGAATCTGCTAACCTTAACACTGATGGACCAAACCACACTAAACAACAGCAAGCTCAGGAGCCTATGAGCCCTATCCACGGGTTAACTGGCTGGGGAGGCCAGTCACCCACTGAATCATCCCAGCTCAATGGGGACACAACAGGCAGCTCTGTATGGGGAAGTGGAGAAACCAAGGCAGCTGACTCTCCCAAGGACTCAGGCTGGGACTCTACTCCCTCTGGAGGCCTTTCTACCTGGGGCCGCCAAGGAAGTGGCGGTGGGAGCAGTGGAAGTGGTGGCTGGGGTGATTGGGGAAAATCCTCTGGTGGTGGAGATGCATCAAAAGGCTGGGACTCAATAGATGCTGGAAGCTCTGGATCAGGCCAAGAGCAGCAACTTAGCTCATGGGGCCAGCAACCTGGAACAGCTCCAGCAAGTGAGGGCAGTGGGGACAGCAATGAAGGTCATTCCCACCGCAGAGACAGGTCTTCTAGCATGGATTTTACCCCAGTACTACCCCGGCAGGACCTGGACCCCAGGGTGCTGAGTAACACAGGTTGGGGACAGACCCCCATCCGACAGCACACTGTGTGGGAGATGGAAGAAGCCAACTCTGATGATGGGAAGAGCAGCAGCAGCAGCTCAGACACCTTAGGAGGCTCCAGTGGCAATGGCGCACCCTCATCCACCAATGGAGGTGCCATCAATGCAAATATTGGCCCTAGTCAGAGGCCTGGGTCTGGAGGAAAAAGTGACAATGATGGCTCTGTATCCTCTGGTTGGGGAGCTCCTCCAACCCAGCCAATCCAGACAGGATCGGGATGGCGAGATCCCCCACAGTCAATCAGCAAAGCCCCAAACGGCACTACCAGTGGCTGGGGCGAGCCAATGCCCACCAGTGGTCCTAGAAATGGGGGCACGCCATCTTGGGGTTCTGAGGACAAGACGTCCAGTTGGGACGACGGCATGACAAAAAGTCAGCCCAGCAACTGGGGAGAGGCCCCCAAAAGCTCCCATGGTTGGGGCAACAGTAATGGTGGCTCCAATGGCTCCAGCACTGGGGAATGGGGAGAACCAGAAGTAAAGAACAATGGATCCTCCAGCAGCATGTGGGAAGGAGAAGGAGGGAATGGAGGAAGTGGTGGATGGAAAGAAAGCCCCAGAGCAGGGAATAGAGGAGGAGGAGGCTGGGGTAAGCCCCCTCCTGCTGTGAATAATAGCACCTGGGGGGAGACCCCACGTACCAATGGCCCAGTGCAGGGAGGCTGGGGTTCATCCAAGCCCCAGGAAAGCAGCAGCAGCAGCACTGGTAGCGGAGGAGGTGGTAGCATTGGATCATGGGGTGGCCCGAGTTCTGTGAAGCAGAACACATGTAGCTGGGGCAATGGCAACAAACCGGACCAGGGCATGGAGCCCACTGGCTGGGAAGAGCCCTCCCCTCCCTCCATCCGCAGAAAGATGGAGATTGATGATGGAACATCCACCTGGGGTGATCCCACTACCTACAACAAGACGGTCAACATGTGGGATCGTAACAATCCCAATAATAATAACAACAGCGGCCCACCTCCCAGCAAGAACGGTGGAGTGATCATCCCCAATAATAACAACAACAATCACTCTGTCGGCCCAGGGAACAACAATCACCATCACGCTCTCCACATGCACCACCATCCCCACCATGGCCAGCCCCCAAATCACCTGCAGCACCATGGCAACAACAATGGGTCACCCAACAATGGTGCCTCTCATCCAGGCCCGGGATCCCAGGGTAGACCCGCCCTTGCCAACCCAGGTAACACTGTCTGGCTGACAGAAGTTGTTTTTCTTTGTCAAGGAAAATCTTTAAATAGTTGGTCATTTTAATTTAATTTTATTGATCCTGAATGAAGTATGGAGAGATTAAGTATTATATGGAGTTGTTATCGCTTAGCAACATTTGACATGGCTAAATTATGGATACTTCTGGCAGAACTGGTGACTTCTGGCAGAACTGGTGACTGTTCAGAGATTAAGCAGATAGATGTTGAGAGCCTCTTTGTGGTGAAACAGAGATAATTAATATTTCGTACAGCGAGCTCATGTTCATGCCAAAGACAGTCCTAATAAGCCTTGGTGAAGACAAAGGCCATTCATATAGACATAGCTTAGTTTTAAAACCCAAACACTCCCCTCTCTTTTTATTGAGAATGAAACCATTGCCCCCTGCTGTTCGCAATTCAGCCTGCATTTAGCCATCCTGACCACCTCGAGACACACTTGTGCTGAACCCAGGCATACCTCATTACCATTTCCTACACATACATTCAGAGGAACCTGAGCCAAGGCAGACTGAATTTGTCAGCAGTCTGCTGTTCACTGCTGTCATGAAAATGTTTATCTGTCTATACACATGTATGTACATATAAATAAACAAAAGTCCCAGTCTTAATATTGGGGTTTGAAAAGAGCTGAGAGTGAGAGTCTCTCAGCTTGTTGGATCACCACAGTAAAGGTTTTAGTAAGAGACAGTTCAAGCTGTATTTCAGATTTCGAGGAGTCCTTGAGTGTTTTCGGACAAATTGGAAATTACTTCTAGCTGGAGGGATCCTTTTTTCTTGTAGCACTGAAGGACAGACTTATGAACAGTAATGTTGAAGTGCTCGAGGAACAGGGTTTTACAGAAACGAAAGTCATTTTCATTTTTTTTTTGTCATCTACTCCATCTCTTTCCTCCAGGTTGGGGAGAGCTTCCAAATGTACAGCCCAAGTCGGAGCCTGCTTGGGGAGAGCCAGCAGCTCCAACATCAGCCGTGGACAATGGCACATCCGCCTGGGGGAAGCCCCCAGGGGGAGTTGGAGGATGGGGAGACGGTGGCCACGAACCCTCTGGACCCTATGGCAGGGCCAATGGACCCCCAGGATCTGCACCCTGCAAGCCAGGTAACATCCAGTGATTCATGACGGTGACAGCAGATAGTATCCATTGAAATGCACTGTCACCAGTTACTGATCAATCTCCCACATGGCTCCAGAGTAAACTGCCAAAGAGGGGAAGTTATTATTATGACTTCATGCAAGAATAGCTATAGATACGATGTTATCATCTTGTCAATTAAGGCAATTCAGATTTTGATAGAACACATCCTTTTTAAGACAAAGGGTGTTTGCACCGAGGGGAACAATAACAGGGTTTTTGTTGCCTTCTGTCATATTAATGTGAATTCTGAAGGTTTTTGTTCGTGCTGCTGGACTGTTGCAGGGATTAAAGCAATTCCATGCTTCAGCAGGTCTTGGTTATTTGTACGTTTGGTTTGAAATGTTGAAAAAGGTAAAGAGTTGCAGGGAGAGAAGGTTTATTTCAAATAGCAATAGTGACCCCAAGTGGTCAGGCTGAAAACAACCGCTTGCACTCTCACACGGAGCATGCAGTCTTCTGCATTATGGGTGCTGCAGTAATGCCTACTCCCTCACTCTTCGATGTTGCTGTCTGTGCTTTCTCAGGCCCTAAACCTATGCAAGATAGCTGGGGAAATGGAGGAGAGGAGATGGGCATGTCAACTGGCCAGTGGGACACAGAGGACGGGGACATGTGGAACAGCCCCACCTCCCAGGAGAGCAGCTCTTCTAGCAACTCCTGGGGCAACGGACCCAAGAAGGGCCCGAGCAAGGTCAGTCAGCACCACCCGCTCTCATCTCAAATTTACCAGCAAATATCAAATGTCATGGAGATTTGTTTTTTTTCAACACTGGTTCTGTGTCATCAGGGGAAGATTGTCAACAAGCCAGATGAGACTTGGATCATGAACCGTCTCATCAAACAGCTCACTGACATGGGCTTTCCGGTAGGTGGCAGTTTATTTGGGAAGATGTTCTCGATCTGTCTTTCAAAGTTTTGTTCTTACCAGCTTGTTCTCAAATTAACCTGTCCTGGAACCTCCACAGTGCAACATACAGTACATTCATGTGTATATGTATGTATGTATGTATGTATATACCATGGTCAATGACCAGATTACCTTATTCATGTGTTGCAGAGAGACCCTGCTGAGGAGGCTCTGAAGAGCAACAACATGAACCTTGACCAGGCCATGAGTAAGTCCACAGATATGTCCCAGGAGTTTTAAATTCACACTGTTTTGACCCCAGTCTAACAGGAAACGGTATCATACTTTACTTTTCCCTGAGAGAGTGGTGCCATATAAAGATACAGATATATAGAAAAACAGGCATTTTGAATCACTACGGTGGCTTATGATTTTAGGTCGCAGTCCGTTCAGGATTCATTGTGAAGCCTTGCCCCTCCTCTGTGTTCCCAGGCGCCCTGTTGGAGAAGAAGACGGACCTGGACAAGCGGGGCATGAGCATGTCTGATTACAGCAACGGCATGAACAAGCCCATGGTGTGTCGGCCCTCTGCGCTCTCCAAAGACCCCTCTGACCGCAACGCCTTCCTCGACAAGGTGAGAGACGGCCGAAGGACGCGATTGCTTTATGTCGGTACAGAACCTGATCCAATCCGGTATGTCACTGATGTGTGATGACTAAATTCTTTTGCCTCATTTCCTTTTTGCTGTGCATCAGGATGGCGTTATGTCAGATGATGCCCCCCCATCACCGTTTCTGCCTTCCCCCGGCCTGAAGCTCCCCCTGGCCAATAGTAGCCTTCCTGGGCAGGGTCTGGGACAGGGCAACCTGGGGCTGGCCATGCAAAACTTGAACAACAGACAGCAGGTAACACACAAATACCTACTTACTTGATTTCATCAACAACTAGTCAAATGTAAAGCACTGTTTTGTATGTTAGAAACAACAGTATTCATGCCATTAAAACAATGCGGTGTGACAGATTTGTCTTCCCTGTCTCTGTGAAATACTAAACATGTCCAGACATCTACTTTAACCAACACCTTTAGTGTGTTTTTTTAATCTTGAAAACTCTCAAGACCTCATCTTAAGACCTGAATATTGTATTTGCAGCTGTTTTATATACAAGGAAGTAAAGCTGCCATCAGTGTGTTTCTTCCAGCGCAGACGCAATAACACTGCACGGCTTCTTGCCAGGTTTGAGTGAATATAAGGCGGCAACATGCGAACAATTGAATTTGTAGCAGCCACACGCTCTCCTGAACCTTTTCTCTTTTCTATTCTGCGTCGCTCACTTATGTGAGCGTATGACCTTGCCTGAAGTGCCCATTGAAATCAGATAGTTACGCTCTATCAAATCTCACCCCTAGAGGCAGCCGTGGCCCAGAAAAAAAAAAAAAAAAGAAAATTGTAGCGTGTCCTTGAAGCCCAAACAAAGGATCTCCGAGCGTGGGTTTTTCTCCTCCACTGAATGGAGGGAAACCTCCTCAGCGACATGTGTTCAAGAATGTGGATGGAGGTGGCTCGTACGGGGCCTAATTGTTCTGGGGCTCTTTTGATGAATCGGAATAGTCGCCGTTGCATGATCTAATGGCTAATAAGTGTCGCTCTTTGTCGTTCAAGGCGGACCTTGAGAGTAAACGCTTTGAGAAGTGGTTTTGATATTGCGTTGTGGCGGCGGGAATAGAGTGGGACTTGCAGCTGGGCTTCTGAGCTCAAGCTTCTTTTATTTTCATTCTCACTCGAACGTGCTCTTCTGCGCGTTGAACAAAACCCGTCGAATTGGCCGCCAAATACTCGAGTCCCTTTGAGGTCACATTTCTCTTCGTATTCAGTGGAAATAACTTCAGTGAGGGGTCTGACTAAACACGGAGGGGTGTTTTGTTTCTTCTTTGAGGAAGCCTCATTGTCGTGCCTCCTGTTTCGCAGATACCCAGTGGAATGTTTGGCAGTAGTGGAGCAGCACAAACCCGGGCCATGCAGCAGCAGCAGCAGCAGCAGCAGCCTCCTCAGCCACCAGTGCCACCTCTCAGCTCCTCCCAGCCTAGTCTACGTGCTCAAGTGCCTCAATTTCTCTCCCCTCAGGTAGATATGCGCAAGCGATGACGCACATGCCAGACCTGTAGTGTTGCTACGCCACAATGGGGTCCGTCTTCGAGTCGGGCATGTCACAACATGTAAATGAAAGGCTTTACTAATAAGAGCAGCTAGAATACAGCTATTTGTGCCTGTGACAGTCACCCTCTCCTCTGGTCCTCCTCCTCCTCCTCCGCTCTGACTAGTTTTACCTTGCCGGCAGCTGTTCTTGTCCACTTTCTGTGATGATGCGCAATGACTTAACTTGTCACCTCTTCTTCTATTTTTTTTCCTTTTTTATTTCTTCTTCCTAATGTTTTTTGTTTTACACCCCCCCTCCAGGTCCAAGCACAGCTCTTGCAGTTTGCAGCAAAAAACATTGGTCTGAATCCTGCACTTTTAACCTCACCAATAAACCCTCAACAAATGACTCTCTTGTACCAACTTCAGCAACTGCAAATGGTGAGTCAGAGTCGCCCTTTTCCGTCCCCAGTTTGTTGTGCAGCCTGTACTGCCTCAAAACAACGTGCTCCTCTCTTTTTTTGTTTAATCGTTGGATTGCTCTGCTCTGCTCAGGCGTACCAGCGTTTACAAATCCAGCAGCAGATGATGCAGGCGCAACGCAATGTCTCCGGCCCCATTCGACAACAAGAGCAGCAAGTGAGTTTCCACGGAAGGTGTCGTTGCACCACACATGCACAGGAACTCACGACACTCACATCAGACCGTGTAAGTGTTCACGCTGGCGGCAGCTCCAGGCCTCAGTGGGCCGCGCTCGCTGTCACCTCCGGGGTTCCACTGGAGGAGTCGAGACTCGGCCTGGCACAAAAACATGTGGGATCGAGTCGGTCGCAGATTACAAATCGGCAGTAGGTGGGAGCGTGAGAGACTTTGAGAGATGGGTATAAAAGAAGAAGGGGGGGGGCATTGCTACAACAGCGATTGCTCAAACGCGACAAATTGTACGTGAGAACAGACTGGTTGTCAGCGAATTGGACTGTAGTCTCGCACCTAGTGTTAAAAAGTAGAATGATTGGTTCTCCTTTCTTCAGACACCTTGAATTTGTTGTGAGATAGGCATCAGCCAGTCATGCTTGTTTCTCTCGCTGCTCCTCTGAACTGCCACCTACGCTATCGACTCACGTTTTTGCATTTGTTGTATTTCATTACTTTGTCTTTCTCTAGCCTCTCTTTTTCTTCATTCATTTTCAGTCAGAAAAAAGTCCAAAAGTGTTTCTACTACACTTTTTTGACACACTTTTAGGTGGAGAAGCCGAAGAAACAACCTCATTTCAGTTGCAATATTTTAGAGGTTATTTTTTTATTGCGATATTAAGGTTTCATACATTTTCGAGCTCACCGTCCGACCCTGCCCCTCCCCCCTCCCCAGGTTGCACGTACAATCACCAACATGCAGCAGCAGATCCAGCAGCACCAGCGTCAGCTGTACCAGGCGCTGCTGATGAAGCAGCAGCAACTTCCCTCTCATTCCTCCTCCTCTTCCTCGTCCGCTGGTCTGCATCCCCCCGGTGGCCCCACCGGAGGGCCTGGCTCCGGCAAATCAACCCTGGACCCCTTCACAGGCCCCCACCAGGCTCCGGGCCTCGCCGACACACTGCACACCAAAGAGCCGCCGTCCTCGCCCAACGCCTACAGCACCTACCCTCTCTGTGAGTCTGACGCTGTGTAAAACTCAAGGTCAGGTGTCACATACTGCAGGTAAACTAAAAGATGTGTGTGTGTTTGTGTGTGCAGCTGGACTGAATCCAAACATGAATGTAAACTGCATGGAGGTTGGGGGTCTGTCCCTGAAGGAGCCCCCTCAGCCCCAGTCCCGCCTCTCCCAGTGGACACACTCCAACTCCATGGACAGCCTGTCTGGCAACTCCTCAAACATGGAGAACAACCTCAATAAGCACGGTACGTGGACGGAGGGACAGGACGCACGTTTCGACACGAGCAAAAAGTCAAATAAATGTGTTCAGGAGTCTGCACCCACTCAGAAAGGACACCTGCCTGTTGTTCTGTATCTTTATGTCATCCTCATTATGTTCATTTGTCTGCTGGGGAACTTAGGTGCCATATCTGCTGCCTCTACCCTGGGCCCCCCTGGGAAGCCCCCCCAGCTGGAGGACTCCTACAGCCCTTACAATCTAATGTCGAGGACCGAGTCCCCCACCAGCCCCCTGGTGCCCCCGGACAGCTGGGGCCAGGGAAAGAGCCCCAACGAGAAGATCTCCAATGGAACCAACATCAACTGGCCTCCAGGTGAGGACTGCCCCAGATATGTCAATGAGAGCTCTGTTCTGGCCAAAAGTGCCAAAAGCAAAAGTGCAAAAGCAAAATTCGTTATTTAAATTACATTGAGAGCTTCAGAAGTTCAGTCTCCCTTTCGTAGTAGTAGATTTAACCAACACTCGAACACATAAGTAGATGTTATGCATTTCTGGGGGTACCAGAAACACATCTTAGGCCTGCTCTCGTTCTCCTGGTGGACTTGATGTGATCTTTGCTCCTGTTTGGTCCCCCTCAGAGTTCTGCCCCGGCGTGCCGTGGAAGGGCCTCCAGAACATAGACCCCGAGAACGACCCCAACATGACGCCCGGCAGCGTCCCCAGCGGCCCCAC
The DNA here is from genome assembly GCA_029224185.1 of Karalla daura. NCBI lineage: Eukaryota > Metazoa > Chordata > Actinopteri > Chaetodontiformes > Leiognathidae > Karalla > Karalla daura. The sequence goes on along the minus strand of CM055189.1, from coordinate 10,864,431 downwards.
CATCAACACCAACATCCACGACGTCAACCGCTACCTGCTGCGGGACAGAAACGGAGGTGCGACCCCTTCCCCAACACACACACACACTCACTCACACACACACACTCACACTGCCCCGGGCTCTCCGTCTTCTCTGCTACACCACCTGCCTGCACCAGCATCAGCATCACGTGCTTCTCACTGACGCCTGCGTCCTCTGTTCTCTCTCCTCGACTCCGTTAACGGCCGTCCCGACCGATTAGCCGCCTCCCCAGCTCCTCCGCTTCAGAACGGCTCTCTGCTCCCGGCCAGCAGCGACTGGCCCGTCAGCGGCTACTCTAGCTCGTTCAGTTTGTCGTCCTCTGATGGAGATGGCTCAGGTACACGTCCGTAGCATATCCCTCCCCCCCACCTCCGTGTGTGGACCTGCTGAAACCTCTCCCCATCCCAAAGAGAGCTCCGATAACCACGCAATCTTTGGCTTCCCTCTACTTATCCTACATCTCACCCGAACTCTCCCCGACCCTTCGTTGGCCCCGACCCCCCCATCCACCCACTTCCCCAGGTCTCAAGGTCACACCCAGACTTGTTTCCTCAGTTCCCTTGAGCGACGCTCTGACTGCTACTAAGACTACCAACTTTCTCACCTTTCCACACAGACGCTTTACCCTAGCTGGTCCTGACATGAGTATACATCCTGTGTTAGTTCATCAAAGTCTGTGTATGTGTGTGCCTGTGTTACTTTCGAAATAACGTGGAAAAGTTTGAGCTGATGTTTGGGGTCAGTGGTTCAGGTCAGGTTGAGATTAAGGTTAATTAAGGTTAGGGTAAAATCTCCAGGAGGTCAACATCTATATGATGTCCCAACAGGAACCAAACGTTAGAAACTTTCAAAGAATTCTTTTCTTCTTAAATATTAACTAAGGCTGCTATTACTTTTTCTGTTTGTACTTTCTCAAGGAATTGATAAGTTGTTTGGTTTAAAGGGTGAAAACTGAAAATTGATAATGCCACAATCAGGGGTTAAATTGTTTTTTTGTATGACTCGGCAACATTCAGTTTTCTGTCCTAGAGGACTTCAGAAACCTGAAAGTATTCACTTGATTTCTCATCATTGTCGACTATAAAGATATTTAAATAGTTTCATGACTATTAAGATGATTAAAGGCAGTCTATTTAGAGGCAGATGATTATTACAGGAGAAGAAATATTTCAGTGAGATTTTCACATTTACCAAGACAATAGACGCCGTGGCAGCTGTAGTTCAACCACCTCAACCAACCACCACCGGGATCATAAACGCCCCGTTTATGAGTTTCCTTTGAACTTTTAACCCGTCACTGATTCTGATTTTTTTTCTCCCCTCTCTGTTTTTACCTGAAGGTAAACTGAGTGACCTGAAGTCCACCTGGTCCCCGGGGCCCATCTCCCAGAGCCAAGTGTCTCTGTCCCACGAGCTGTGGAAAGTCCCCCAGGGGCCGCGCAGCACCACGGCCCCCTCCCGGCCCCCGCCGGGCCTCACCAACAACAAGCCCTCTTCCACCTGGGGCGGCAACTCGCTGGGCCTGGCCCAGGGCTGGAGCAGCTCCTACTCCTCAGGTGAGCTCCCCTCAGCTCAGCTCACAGAGCACCTGAAAAAACTTAAAATGATCTTTTTTTATACATATATATATATATATAATTTATAAATATATTATAATAATATATAACTGATATATTATAATAATATATAAATATTGTTCAAATATAGTGGCTCCTATTGGGGTTGCTTTTGGTAACCTGGTTAAAGTAGGAAAAATAAATGGTATTTTATTAGCATTTTATGTTCATAATATTTGTTTGTTTTTAAACAATCTTACATCAAGCAAACTTAAGTCAGTCGACCGATCTGAATGAAATCATCCAGCACTTTTCACACGACCCAGAGAACACAAGAACAGAAAGTAAAACACAATAGTCAAAACGCAAAAAAAACGCTCTGCAGAATGAGAAAAAGGCAACTGAATATAGTAAATACAACCAGTGCAGATAAATAATCCAAGTGACACAATAAACAGGCAAAAATAAACAAACAAAACAGAGATAGTTAAATGCCATTGACTGGATTTTATTTATTTATTTATTTGAACTTATTTTGAACGTGAAACCGAGCCAAAAGCCACATAAGTGGAGCTGCAGTCTTGCGGCTGCATCTACGCGCCTCTCCCACCCAGCGGGCGGATGTGACCGATAACGCGCCGGGCGTGGCGAGGCCGGGCGCACAGCTGCAGCCCTGCGCGCACGGTACAGGGGCTCCCGGGCGGCACGCCTCACGCCCTCAAACTGACATCCTGAGGTTTACCGACTCCACCGGGGGCCTCCCTCAGTCAGAGGCTGCCGCTCAGAGCGCGTCTAGGATGCAGCTCGAGAGAGAGAGAGAGTCGTTTGGCAGCGGCGGTGAGAACGAGGCGGCGGCAACCTGCGTCGAAGGTGTCGCACTTTGGCGGTGGCAAAGCGTGAACCTGGTGAACTTACTGTAAGCCCCGAGGTTCAGACGTAGTTCAACGTTGCGCTTTTTCTCAGGGTTGCTGCTGCAAACGGTTACTTTCTCAGTTCAGCAGAGTTGCACTTTGATTCATGAAATGACGCGAAAATGTTGAAAATGTTCAACTCCTGTTTCACAAAGACCAGGATAAGGTCAAGATGTATAATTTTCTGTCATAGAGGACTAAAGAAACCAGAAAATATCAAAGTATCAAAGAAATTAATAGCAGGATTGAATGTCTCAAAAGCAGAAAAATCAAATAAATTAAAATGAATATATTTACTATGTGTTTGTGCCTGTTATTGCATACTTGCTGCACAAATATCACGTTTTCTCATTCTTCAGCGACAGTAAATGTTTATTCTACTTTATTCTGATCTATATTTGACGTTGTCCACCTTCCTGTCGCAGAGGGAACTACCTGGAGCACCGACAGCTCCAACCGGACCAGCAGCTGGCTGGTGCTGAGGAATCTCACCCCACAGGTACGTCCTCCTCAATTCCTCCCATGAATCCAACCCAAAAGGCGTTTCAGTTAAAGCGTAAAGGACACGCACGCGTTTTCCGTCCTTGCTCACGTCCCCTCGGCCTTGTTGCAGATCGACGGCTCGACCCTGCGGACGCTGTGCATGCAGCACGGCCCCCTGATCACATTCCACCTCAACCTGACCCAGGGCAACGCCGTGGTGCGCTACAGCTCCAAGGACGAGGCCGCCAAGGCCCAGAAGTCTCTGCACATGTGAGTGCCCCGACCTCACCCGAATTTAAGGAAACAGGGTTTTTTTTGTTGTCGTTGTTGTTGTTTTGTTCTTTGTTTTTTTTTTTTTAGTCTCTCAACTTCCACCATTCAGAAGAAATGGGGAAGTGTGAGTGTTTTTTCCCATGCAGACAGTAGTTGAGCTTTTACTACATTACAGTAGCTTTCTGTCACTGGTTGTCCCGTGATATGAATAACATGAATTACTTGCATCAGCCTACAATAGGGGGACTGGTTGAAGCTGATAGGATAGGATAAAAATGCCAACATTTCAAGTCGATGGGACACTTTAGTCATACCCTAAAGTGTCCCATCGACTCGAAATGGGGGATTAGAGGGAGGATGTGGTACTACTTCTGCGATTGAATCACTTTTGTTGTTAACCTTTAACACATCCAGATCTCTGTTTACCCTCTATGTTTCATCCACCACCTTGTTACATGGTTAAATGAAAGATAAATCAATTTTTGATTTCTTATGTGACAAATAATGAATATTTAAGATGGCATTTCATGAGTTAAAATCCCGAAAGCGATTGAATGTCGGAGGTGTTTAGATCCATCCAAAAATGTCAGATTTACGACGATTTGGTCGCATTTTTTGTTGCGCGTGTCTATTTTCGTTCATGAGGGAGAATTGACGTGAGCAAAAGTGAGGCGAGGAAGAGGAAGTCGTTGCCGGGGTCAGCGGCAACGTTGCGACATTAGCGGTGGTGAAAGTACGAGCGAAAGAGAAAATTACTTTTTGGGGGGGGGGGTAAAATCGTCATGGAAACGGGACGCAAAGTCGCGTGACCTAGATCCCGTCGTCGTCAGCATCTCAGAATGCAGCTGAGGCGGCTCGGTTGTGTAACCCGGCGCTATGCAGGCAACAAGACTCCCATTTACATAAGCGGCAGACAAACGTCTCGCTTCCTCTTTTCGAGTTGAATCATCGTCGACTGATTGGTTCCCCTATCTTTTCTCTCTCTCTCTTCAAAAAAAACAAAACAAAAACAAAAAACCAAACAGGTGCGTTCTTGGAAACACCACCATCCTGGCGGAGTTTGCCGGCGAGGAGGAGGTGAACCGCTTCTTTGCACAAGGCCAGTCGCTAGGGGCCAACACCACTAGCTGGCAGGCCAACCCGGGAACCAATCAGAACCGGATGAGCGCGGCGCAGTCCCACTCCATGGGCCAGTGGAGCAGCGGCGGCGGAGGAGGAGGAGGAGGAGGAGGTGGTGGTGTTGTCGTTGGAGGAGGAGGAGGAGGAGGAGGAGGCGGCGGAGGTAAAGCCAGTGGAAGCGACCTGCTGTGGGGTGGGGTGCCCCAGTACTCCAGCCTGTGGGGGCCGCCCAACGGGGAGGACGCCCGGGTGATCGGGAGCCCCACCCCCATCAACACCCTGCTGCCTGGAGACCTGCTGAGTGGAGAGTCCATGTAGGGGGAGGAGGGGGGGTGCCACCATACACTAAACCTGCTTCCCTCAAAACAGACCCCTCCCATCCACCCACCCACCCAACGTGACATGTAAGCCATCAGAGGAGGGTGGGAGGGAGGGAGGGAGGGAAAACTATACAAAAAAAAACTAGAAAAACAGGAGCAAAACCCAAGCAAATCAATGTGGCGATAATCAGTATCAATTTGATCTGTTATGAACTGTGAATTGTGAATCAGAAGAAGAGTCCCGGAGTCCCAACCACACACAGACTTCTTCAGACTCCAGGTCTTTTTCTGCTTTGCTCTTTTTGTTTGGTTTGGTTTGGTTTACCTTTTTTCTTTTCTTTTATATTTCTCTCCCGTTGGGTATTTTTGAAATGCATCGTATATGAAAAAAAAACAAAACTGAAATGAGACACAACACAAAGAAACCTTTAAGTGTTTTTAGTTTTTTTTTCCATCAATGTCACACGACATTGTGTGCAAAGTGTTTTTTTTTTTTTTTAAGGAGAAGCAATCAAAGCTGCCATCTGAGACTTTCCTTTTTCACCCCTCCCCAACTTTCTCCAAAAGAGACGAAACAAAAAGAAAATCATCCCAAAATAAGACTTTTGAACAGTGACCATTCCCAGCATGTCCATGGCCAATGATGACGACGATGACGATGTGGTTTGAAGACCCTTCTTTTTGTTTGTTTACGAGTTACATTAACATTTTGTTTATCAGCACTAAATATTTAGCCTTAAGTGCTTCTCTGGCCCAGGTCTTTCCCCAGCCACTTTGTTTCGTTTTGGTTTTTTGTTTGAAAGTTTTGTTTCGTAACTGAAGAAATAGCTGAAAACTTGCACAGTTTCACCCTCTTGAGCCAGGAAGTGGTGGCAAACCCATCCACACACACACCCACACACCCACACACACACACACACACACTTACACACACATACAGGGACATGACTGGTGACCAACTCCTCTGACTGGCCCAACCAATCATCAGCCTTTTTGTTTTCATTCGTCTTCTCAAAAGGGATCGACCCAGCTGTTCTTTTTTTTGTACATTTAGACGACCCAAGCGTTTTTGTTTTTTGTTTTTTTAGACATATATAAATATATCTAAAGCAACATATAAGCTGAGAGAAGATTACGTGTCAAACTTTGCTGCGTCAGAAGTCCATACCGTATTTTAATTTTTTTCCTCAAGTGGCGGCACCTAAAAAAATCAAGTCCTCCCAGATTCATCTTCTGGTCCTCCTCAACTCGGACGTCCCGTCTCGAGTTAGGTCTTTTTTTTGTTCATTTCATATTATTGTTAGTATTTGTCCAGTTTGTTATGAAGCCCGGCGCTCTATTATATGTGGTCAGCCAGGAAAGAAAGAAACACAATATCTCCTTCATGTTACAGTTACATTGTGCAATATATACACCATTATATACGCCAGAGACCTTTCTCCTTCTTCTTCGTCTGCTACTTCCACTTCTTCCGTCCATAACTGATGTCCACCGGAGCTGGTTTACCTTTCTCTTATTGTTTTTTGTTTGTTTTTTTTCTTCACATTTTGATTGTTGCTGATCGCAGCAAAAAAAACAAGACTTTGGAACTTCAAGAAAGAAAACCTTGACCCCCTATCCTTTTTTTTTTTTCCTCCTCAAAAAACTTGGTCCAGGCCGCCAATCCCCCCTCCCCACCCACCGACCCCTGGAAAAACTAAACTGTTGGGGAAAACTCTGCAAAGAAGAGAGGAGGAAGAAGAAGCAGCTTGTTGTTGGTTGAACCGGCGCTCACAGCAAAAAAAAAACAAACAAACAAAAAAACTGTGCCACGACAGAGCGTGAGACGCCCGGCTACAAACGGATGCACACTTCCTCGTTCTTCTTCTTCTGCGTGCCACAGCCACACCCAACAGAGACTGAATCCGCAGCCGGGATTGGATCGGTTCTGAGCATCTTTGGCACAATACCAAATAAGAGGGGTTTCTCCTAATGCAGTAGACCTACGAGTGTTCCTTGAGTTTGGTACTGTACAAACACAGAAGAGACTTGAGACTTTTATAAGAATTAAAAAAAAAGAGAACATTTCAAAGGGTTTTATCATAGCACTTATGAAGAGCAAATCGTTTCAACTGCAATCCAATAAATCAAGAGAAAAAAAACAAAAACGAAAGGAGCGGAATCGAGGAGCAAACGTTGACGCTGCTCCTCCTTTTATGTACTTCTGTCGTATTCCTTGGAAACGTGTCTGCTGTTGCTCCGCTGGGAGAGAAGGATGAAGGGAACGCAAAACTGAAATGTACCGTTATTAGACTTTGTGTGGGGGAAAGAGGAGGGGGGGAGAGAGAGGGGTGGGAGGGGGGGGGGGGGGGGGGGGGGGGGGGGACTTGCAGTGTATGATTTCAATTTCTTCTTCTTCTTCTTGGAACAATATCAAAGTGAATATCACTGTTACTCCAAATGCTAAGAAGCCTTGTTTCCGTTCTGGAGGCACTAGACTCTCTGACACACCCAGCCCCACTTTGCGGAGAGGGTGGTGGTGGTGGTGGTGGGGGGGGGGGGCGTCCACCGAGTGCCTCTCTGCTGTGGCCCCCCCCCCCTCCCTCCCCCACGTCCCCTCCCCCCCCCCCCCCCCACTTCCACACACGGAGTGCAGCACTTCCTCCTGGGCTCCACTTGACTCTCCTTCGTTCCTTCAGTCTCGCTAGAAAAAAAAAAAGCAGCTCTTCCAAGACTGGCCAGTCACGGCATCTCCAACGATGGGGGTGTTGGCGTGGAAGGGGTGAGGAGGTGGAGGTGGAGGTGGAGGAGGGGGGGGGGGCTGCCGCCACTGCTCGACCCCGCTGTCGTCCTCGCCCCACCCCTCCCCTTCCTCCCCCCCTTCCCTCACCCCCCATCTCTCAGTTCTTTGACACAAAGATCACTTTAGCTGGAAGATGTAATAGTCATATTTCTGGAATTTTTTGCCAGTGTGCTTTTTATTTGTTTTTTGTTTTTTTTAAAGATCATTTAATTTTGTTTTTTTTCTCAATGTGATATCTGTTTTTTGTCTACATGCAGTGGTCTACAAAGTACTGGCTGCTGAACCTAGCCCTTCACTGTTCATATGCAGAAACACTTTGGTCAGAGGTGCCTCTGTATGTATGTATGTATGTTTGTTCATTCTGTGTATTGAATTTGCAAAACGAGGATCAATACTACAGAGCGTTATTGATTGTCCGTTTTCTTTTTTTTGATGCTCATGCTTTTTTTGTCGTCCGACAGTATTTCTGTAGTAATTCCAGGTAGTATCTTAAGATGTGTTGGGAAAAAAAAAAAAAGGAAAAAAATCCCAAAAAAAAAAACAAGTTTTAAACGACAAACAATTCGGGGCGTCTCAGACGAGGTCGGGGTGTGGCTGTTTGTCGCTCCACGCTGCTCCGAGCTGATCCCCCCCCGCGCCCTTTGCGTAGCTGCTACGCTATGACCTCCTCTTCCTCACACGCAGTAGCCCCTCCCCTCCCTCCCTCCCCCTCTCCCTCCGACCAGGCACCGACAGGCCCGCCTATCTGTTTCTATGCAAAAAGACTAGAGGCCGGGGCCCTTTGCAGCGATGCCAAACCTGACATGGGAACGAGCACTCCTCCCAGACCTCGGCACACTCAAACACTCCGTCAGCACTTCAGAACAGCCGCCATCTCTGTTTTAACAGAAGAAGAAAAGAGGAAAAAAAAAAAAAAAAAGAAAGCCCGGGGCCACTGTCATGTTACGTACAGATAAAGGAGAAACAAAAAGAGTCCAAACGCTTTTATCGAAAAGGGTCGGCCCTTTTTGTGTTTTTCCTCTCTACGCTGAAGACACTTCTTGTCCAGCTCGATCTCAGGGTAGGGGAGTTGATGTTACCAAGTACGAGACGCAGCTCTCCGTTATCTGTCCCTTTTCTTTATTTGTAACTGTGAGAGCAGAAAAAGTTTTAAGATTAAAAAAAAAAGAAAGGCAGCGACAATATGTACACCAGACCTCACGCCTCCAGACTTTAATCTTAAATGCGTAAGGGGAACCGGCTTGTGTCGTTTCTGCTCCGAGGCGTTAAAGAAAGGAAAATGCCAACGTCATGTGCCAATATAAATGAATCGTGTCATACTGTATCTTTGTAGAGAGCACGTCTTGTTTTGTTTTGTTCTGTTTGTTTTCTGCTCAGAGGAGATTTGATAACCTTTGCGGAGGGTGCAGCGGGGGGACAGGAGGGATCAAACCAACGGGCGGCAGCATCACACCCCTGAAACGGCTGAGATGGGTTTTTTTTATTATTATTTCAATGCTTTTCGTGGGGAACGCCCCACGCTAAGGAGGAAATCTTTACTCAGTTTAGGGGTGGGGGGGGTTGTTCCAGTTTGCTACAGTGCACAGTCGATGATGATGATGACGATGACGATGATGATGATGATGGGTAATCCCGGGTACATATTTTTTTAAAGCCAAAAATGAAATCGCATTTTAACGTCATTTTTATGAAGTTTGACATAAAAATCTTGAAAAATGCTTAAAAAATCTAAATGGTGAGGAAAAAGAAAAATAAGAACAGATCTATAATATGTTGAGAGAGGTTAAAAGAAAAGAAAAAAGAAAAGCTCTGCACTTCTTAGCTGAAACGTCTCCGCTCGCAGGCCTCTACTACCACCATCTAAAAACGGAGTAGAGCGGCGGCCGGGGGTGCCTTTTTTTGTGGATGCTGTATTTATCTCGTTTTTATGTTTCGTGCCCCCGCTCAAAGCGGGGGGGCCCACTGAACTGTACATTTCCACAGACCCAGACGGCTTTTGGGGAGGGAGGGGGGGGAGGGGGTCCCCCACTGTATCAGCCTCGCTCTCCCTCGCTCTGCATCAGCAGGAGGAGAGAGAGAGAGAGAGAGAGGGAGGAGGGGAGGGTTAGGGGAGGGGGCACATTTCATGAGGTACAAAGTCTTAACAAAAAAAAAAAAAAAAGTACAAAAAAATCTTAACAAGAAAACGGGAAAAGGCTACCTTTTTTTCCAGGACGCGCAGTCCTGCAGCACACAAGCAAAAATCACTATTGCCTGTTTCTGTAACTGCCTTTGATCCAAGCTCAGACAGACCCAATAGCCGAGGACCTCCCAGCATCCTGTACTAACTGGAGAACCCTGACAGTGAAGGGGGTTTCCCATGCTGCACCAGCATCGAGAGGCTCTCCTCTCTACAGCTCTGTTCTAGATTAACAGTATATATGTATACACTACGTAGATTTATATACATGTATACTGTGGAGTGTGGTGTGTGCTATCACCTCTTCAGACTCTCTTGGATCGTAACCTCTGAGGAAAAGAAAAAAAAAAAGTTTTGTTTTCGTTAGTTTCGTTTTTCGTCTTGAAAGGTCTTTTTGGTTTTAAGTACAAAACTGAAACATGAGCAATATGTATTTTCCCCGCAAATAAGTGATGTATCGAAGGAGGGAAGAACTATTCGGGACGGGTGTGAACTTGATACTTGATCGACTGAAAGCGAAGGCGTCTTTCTGACGCGCAGTTGGATTATGCACGTTCTGGTTTTTCGACGACATATTTGCAGTACTCTGAAGTGCTCGTACTGTACATATGTGTGTTTCTGTGTTCGATTAATTAGCCTGTCTCTTCTCTCAAAGCCCAAACCCAACCAGTCGACGAAAGAAAAGAAAATCACAAACATATCAAAAGACAAGGAAAAATATTGAAAACTCAAATACTTGAATCATGGAGCGCCAACAACGTAATGTGAAGTCAGCAATTCTTTTTTCGTTTCGTTTTGTTTTGTTTTGTCGTTCTCTCCATCTGACAGGTACACTTATGCGGGGGCTTTCAGAGAATATTGAAAACGTTTTGCATTAAGTTACAAATACGAAATCTTTGGAGATAGAGTAAGAAAAAAAATGATAATGCAAAAGTCATCTTGGACGTGTGCTTGAAAGTCAGATGTTCGTATGAATGTGTGCGCAAGAAACTGTGTGTACTGGGCACATGGCCTGCTGTTATGTTCCACTCAGTATGTCATATTTTGTGTGTTTTTATCTCTTTTTTTTTGGTTGTATTTCTGTCAAAAACTATTCTGATTGACATTGTTATTATCTTCTAACGTTGCACTGAGTGTCTTCTGCCCCTCGCTCAGCTAATCGTAGAGAAACGAGTCTAAGTACGGAGGGGGAGATGGTGACAATTCACGTGTACATGTTTACTCAAGGACTTAATGGATTTTTTTTTTTCATTCTATCTGTAAAAAGTTTATCTACCTTATAGTGGCTTTTATTGTGGAATAACCCCGTACGAGGGGTTATCATTGAGTATTGCACCATTTTGTTCCGATTATTATATGAAAAAAATGAAGAAAAAAAAACAAAAAAGGAAAAAAAAAGTACAAAAAAAAGTTTAAAATGAAACAAAAAAGGGGAAAAAAAACAAAGAACTGTGGCCATAGATAGCTGTAGAAGGACTAGTGATCCCTATGTTAACTTCACAGAGAAATGGAAAGGGATAAAGAGTGGAAGGTGAGTTTGTTACAAGACTCATTTCAGAGGTGCCTATCTTTTCTTTTCTTTTTTTTGTTTTGTTCTTGCAAAAGCCACCTGTCGTTTACAAGCATTTCATTTGTCTGAAGTTCAAGAAAAATAGGATAGAAATTTATAACAGGAATGTTGTAAAATAAAAAGGACAAATTTCATCCTCCATCAAATATGGACATGAAAATCTTGCAAAATGAAGATTTATGCTACTTAAAGAACTCTGGGATTGATCAGTGTTTGTGTCATATTTCGATTTTATTATTTTTTTTGGAATTTACTCGTTTTTTTTTGGTGTCGACAGACGATCTCTGTACGTATTGAGTTGTGATTTCTATGTTTCCTGTAAGCGAAGCAGTTTGCTCACTATCTTGCACACTCAAAAAAAAAAAAAAGAAAAAAGGTTTAAAAAAAAAAAGATGTGGATTTTGTCTCAGGAAGGCCAGGGTTCCAGATACCAACTCCATCATTTCTAAGTTTGATGTTTTTTGTTTTTTTTTTCTCGTGTGTGAATAAAAATGTAAAAAAAAACAAAAAACAAAGTGAAAACGATTCAACTCCAAGCAAGCACTGAAGGTTTGACAGAATATTCTTTAGGGACGACAACAAAACGTTCGTAGCAAGTTATATATATTTACCAAATAAAGACTGAGAATCAACTTTGAAAAAAGTGGAGTGCTTTACATGTGAAATCTTACGTAGAAAATTGCTTTACATTCAAACAGCGATCAACGGCGAGATTGTCGATAAAAGACGGCGACAGGAAAGAAAAAAATTGCATTTTGTACGTTTCGACTTTACTTTTTTGAAATTTTTTGCCATGTCTGAATCATCTCTCAGAAGTCCGTCGATAGAGATTTCCCCTCGCGTGTAAAGGTGGGGGGGGGGGGCGTTCTTTCTTTTCAGAGGCAGGTGGAGGTGGAGGAGTAAAAGCTGGTTTTTAAAAGGATCATGATCTATGCACAAGCGGGAGGGCGGAGTCCACACCCAGCTGCTGTACTGCGGGCGTTTGTCGACTCACACTCTGGGGGGTTCAGGGTTTCGATGTAGGGTTGTTCTCGTTTTGTCTCGAAAAAAGTTCCTCCGCTCGCCCCCGTCTGCCTTCCACTCACCCCACCCCCCATCCTCCCATCCCTCCCTCCTTCCCCACCTTCCTCCTCATCGCCATCTAACGTCTTAGCAAACCTTTTAGCATCGCGTTGTCATGCTGTGTAATCCTTAACCAATGAGCGCTTATCCTTCTGCTAAAGCACTGTGGGTTGTACTGAGAAAAAAAAGCCCATGACTTTTAAGGCTGTCTGTTTTGTAAAGGGAGGAGGGTGGGTTTGTGGGGGGGTGGGGGGGGGTAATGAGGGGTACTTTGCCTTTGCCTTTTCTCTTTACTTTGGAAAAAAAAACAATTAAGGAAAAATGTCTGTAACTGAAATACAAAGTTGTGGCTTTTAATGTCGTTCTTTTTTCTCCTCATAGAATGTGATTGTTAAGGACATGCACCGAAAAAAAATGTTTCCATGAATTATGGAGCTTCTTTCGGACTATATTAATAAAATACAAATTTTCTTGGCTGTTACTGCGTGTCAAGTCTCCGCTTCTTTCTTTTTTTCTTTTCTTTTAATTAAAGTGCTTCCACCAGCTACTCAGTTGAGTTTTTTTAAGTCGTTTATTATTCATTCAATGCATCACATGTAATAGAAAAAGACAAAAGTGAATATTTTATGACTGAGACAGTTTAAGGGTAGCTAATGTGACAGCAGGTGCATCTGAGAAGTCCCAAAAATGCACCAACTGGTCAGAGATCTCAACACTGTCAAAGTAGAAGTTAACCCAAAACAAAACAAAACATGCAGCATGAGCTGTTGCGTGTCTCTCTGGTTGATGCGACAGTGTTCACTAAATGAACAAAATATCCACAAGACACATCACGCACGCCGCTTCAGTAGCCATGATTGACAGCCCCCCCCCTCCCGATTGCATATCATCAGCGTATCGGCCTAATACTGGGGCTGGTTAGCTCAACATATCACAGCAGTCGTTCATTTTGTGATAAGAGGACAAAATCTGGTAGATGTCTTGGTCGATACATTTCAAACAAATCTGGATATTTGATGATGGCAGAATGACCCTCCAGGGGAAGGAGGCTATAGCTGCTACATATGTTCTGTTATACATTGTAATAAATCTCTTTATATCTCTAAATTATATTTATGGTGCTGAAAACATGAAAAAGCAGCTGTAGGGTAGACAAAGCGTCCCATGCCAGTAACCACTGACAGCCATTTCTGAAAATGGCCACCACAGTCGTCGGTATAAAAATTTGTAATGGCCCAATATCCAGAGTCATTGAACATGTATCCAGCAATGGGTGCACCAAATTTGTTGCTTTTATCACAAAATGAACAATAGTTTAGCTATGCCAGCACACTATGACTCATTTTGGGGGCAAACTGAGTTACTCTACTCTCCTAACACTGAGAGTATGCATCATTCAACACTATTGCCTGGCAAGTCAATTTATTTTAAGTCTTTTTTTCCAAACTTGTTCACACACCTGGTAAATAAATTAAGCTTTAATTGATTACCGGTGGTTTGCTTACGTTTTCATTATAAATAATTAGGCGCAGGACTCAAATTAGAGCGAGCCCTGGCCACCCCCTCTCGCCAGTTTTGCCCCACTTGTTTTGTTTGCTCTGTTCATCATGTTCACGTAAATCCAGATCTGGTTTTGAGGGGTTAAACACTTCCTATTCCACCAAGCCAAACAACCAAGCCCTGAAAACACCCTTTGTTAAAAATATTTTAGCCCTTGTAAGAAAAAAACGTCAAAACGCAATCGCAACGGGTAGAGTTGAGTGAGACAGAAACAGAAAGTGAACGAACACAATCTTAAGCAATTGCAGATGAAGGCCAATTAAGTCCAGACAGTTTGATAAAGCAGCTGAGTTGCTTGTGTAGACGTTGTGAAAAGGTCTGACACTTGTTATTTCTCAGCTTCCCCTGAGGGGTAGAGGGCCCCCCTCGGGCTTTCATAATAGTTTCCAGAGCAGGGTTTCTTCACCGAGTAGTTCCTGTACTCAGAGGACGCATCCATATCCTCCAGATGTGACGGGGCCAGTTTTCGGCTAGCGGTCTTCACCCCGGTCATCTCCTCGTAGATGGGGGCCTGGGACTGCGACTTGGCACTGTTGCGAGATTTCACCTGGTGAGAGACGAGAGACGGAGAGAACAAATCAGTGAGGGGAACAAACAGAGTTGACATACTCTCGATTTCCTGTGTTAAAATCAGATTATCGTCCTCGGTCCGGGGGAGAGCAAGTTCACAGGAAGCAGACTCGCTACGTAGGGGTGTAGCCCACTCTGAAGGTGTAAAAACTACTGAAGCCACACATTGGAGGAGGACGAGTGTTTTTGCTGCATTACGCGTTGACTTTTGAGAAAAACATCCAACTGGCAAGTTGTGAAACCAGCTGCGGTTTTAGTGGTGAGCTGCAGAGGAACTCAATGGCACGCTCTGAGCAGGCAGGTGTTGCCTTCATCCACACACAGACACACACACACACGCACACACACACGCGTGTTCTAGATTGATTATAACATGGAGTCCACTCACTCGGAGAAGCATCGCCAGCCCGATGAGCAGGAGGAGAAGAGTTCCCACGGCTGCAGACAGAGCGTAGAGCAGGATAGAGTAGTTGGAGCAGCTGCATTGACCTCCTGTGGAAAAGCATATAGAAAGAGAGAGACACAGAGAGATAATATAAGTTAAATGCTTTATTCATCCCTGACGTGAAACTGCCACAAATCCCACAACAGAGCATCAAATTTACAATGCACAATGTGTAACAGTCCACACAAAATATTCTCAGTAAATAATAATAATGAGCAGTAGTACAGTAAACAACTATAGTAAGTAATGAATTGAAACAGGTAGCTTAAAATTCCCCATTGTGGGATGAGTAAAGGCATATTCTATTCTACTCTTATAAGTAACTAGTGCAAAGTAAAGTTACAACACTAAGTGAATAATAATCATAGTAATACTTACAATAAGAAGAAGAAGAAGAAACATTTTTTACCACTACTGAAATACACAAATGTACTAGTCTTTAAATATACGTGCAGCACACACACTGTGGCAGTTTGATATATCTGGTATGTTTCCTCACCTCATGTTTACAAATTCATGGTTCGACAAAATACAAAACATGCAAGAAAGCAGCTGTGGTCTCGTGGACCTGGATTTGCAACCCAGAGGTGATAGGTTCGAATCCTCGAGCAAGGCACGCTCTCCCCATTGCAAGTCAGTTTAGATAAAATCATCTGCGAAATGAGAAGGAACCGCAAACCGTCCTGCTCGACTCTTAACTGGAATTCTCATCAGTGCTTGTGGTTTGTCTGGAGAGATTGCGCACTTTACAAAACAACACAAGTTCCCTTATCAGCCTGAGACTCGCAGGATAACAAACCAAAGCGGCACAAGAGATAAGGAGGCGCAGCAGCACAGCAGCAGAAGGCTGTTTGACCTACAATGGTCAAACAGTGTCGATCACTGTTCTCCGGTACCAGCACAGAAGCTACAGAACCTTGGTTTCTTCAGAAATCATTTTCTTATCCTTTTTATTGGGGGAAAAAAGTGTTCAATATCTGTATAGATCAGATAGGGTTTTTGTTTATCTGGAAACCACACTTAGGCTGTAAACTGACTGATTGATGGTCTTGATTGCCGGTCAGTTGAACGATCAGTTCACGCTCCTTGCCGAACAACCAAGCTTAGCGACTTTTGCGCAAAGTGAAGCGAGGCAGCACGTCCATATGTTAGAGCCAGAATCAGAGGAACCAGAAACTTGCCCAGAAAGTGAAACGTCACATTCTGTCAGATTTATCTGTGAATGAGGATGTGATGACGTTTTTGGTCCAGCTGTGCATCTTCGGCAGGGAACTAACAGCTGTTATTCAACAAAGCCAAGGTAAAAGTGATTTAGCTTTTGAAAGCCGGTGGGCAGGGGGGGGGGGGTTAGCTGAGGCAACCTGGCCACAAAGTCGTGCTGCGACCCACCTTGCACAGAGACAAAGAACACTTGTCCCGATAGCCGGGTGCTGCCGTCAGACCTGCCCCGGAGCAGCAGCTGGCAGCTGTACAGGCCGCTGTCTTCGGGCTGCAGCTGCTGCAGGCTGAGATTGTAGGTGAGGCCGGCGGGACTGGGCGCGGAGGACAGCTGGATCCTGTCCACGGGGAACGGAGAGGAGGAGGAGGAGGAGGAGGAGGAGGGCGTAGAGGATGGAAGCCCGTGGTGCTGCTTTGAGTGGTACAGAAGCTCCACAGGTCCCTGGCCCCTCTGGCGCTTCAGGCTCACCCCCTCCACCGCCCGACCCTCCTCGTTAGGGGAGACACAGGGTAGCGTGGCCGAGCCCCCCACACATGTCTCTATCAGCCCCACGGCCCCCGAGCCCGGGGCGTCTCCAGAGGGGAGAGCAGGAGGAGGAGGAGGAGGAGGAGGAGGCACAACTTAGAATAGTGGACCAGACAAGCTGCAGCACGCTGGCATCGTTTGTCATTTGTTTGCTTGTTTATTGTTTTGTTTTGTTTTTCCTGAGGAGCAACTGCAGCCAAAATCTTCTCACTTAGGTAAACTATATTGTTGTTGTTACTATCATTTTAGTTATTATAGTCATTGTTAGTGCTACCATTGCTATTGTTATCAATTTTATTAATTATTATTATTATTATTAATACTATTGCTATTATAATTACTGTTATTATGATATTGCTGTTATCGTTATTATTATTGTTTTTTTAATGTTACTATTTCTTTTGTTAATGTTATTGTTCACTTATCGTTATTCACTTGTTATTGTCTTACTATATCTACACTACTACTACTATTATATATATGACTACTACTTACTTCTTACGTACTACTACTACTCATTATTATTATTATTATTATTATTTACTGTGAAGATACTCTGTGTTGTGTATTGATGTATATCATGAGCGTGATATTCTTTTGTGTGACTGTGTCCCTTTAGGCATAAGTAAAGTACTTCTCTTGTTATGTTTGGTCCTCTGGGTGGGTGGGCAACCGTTAATCTTTAGGACGAGTTCTGTTACGGTTTATCACAGACAGTATCTAGCAGACGAGGACGCAGCTCGGACTGACAGATTTTTAAAACAATAATTAGTCAACAGACTTTCAACTCCCTGAATGACGCAGGAGAAGTTTCATAATTACTGATGCGTAGCGTAGTGCTACTATGGTGCGCATTAGTGACCTACAAAAAATATTTAATACTTTCACACACAGTGTTCAAATCAACAGAATAATAGTGTACCTAATAAAAATAATGAGTTTGCATATTTTCATACTGTTTATGTATATGCTCTTTTTTGCACATACATAGATTTATACATAAACACACACATATATGTAAATACATAATATATAAATGTGTGTATTGTTATATTTTATATAATACAATATTATAAAATATTATATTATATAGAATATTATATCTAATATTGTGACCTTGCATGTACAAACATATTATTATTATTATTATTATTATTATTATTATTATTATTATTATTATTGTTATTATTATTATTGTTGTTATCATTATGTGAAATAAACTGTCTTTTCCGTCTGTTCAACATTTTGCAAAGGCCCTCTGAAGGAAACAAATAGATTGTATTTACTACTTCTTCTACTGCTTCTAGTAATGTGTGTATATATATATATATATTTATTTATTTATATATATATATACGTGTGTATGTGTGTGTGTATATATATATATATATATATATATTTATATATACATACACACGTACAGTTGTTATGTTATGACATAACATGTCATGCCATAGCGTGTATGTGTATTATCATTATTATTATTATTATTATTATTATTATTATTATCATTATTGTATGTGTGTATATATATACATATACACACATGCACACATGTATATATATATATATATATATATATATATATATATATATATATATATATATATATATATATATATACACACATACAGTTGTTATGTTATGACATGTTGTGGCATGACGTGTCGCCACACGGAGGTGGAGGTGTAGCTGACTTGGAGCCTGAGCGGTAGCGCCTGACCTCAGTGAGTCATCAGGGTCGGTGCTGGACGCGTGTGACACAGAAAGCCTGGACTCGTGGGTCAGATGATCCACGAGTCCCTGAGGGTTTCAGGAACTGCTGTGCAACCGCATCAACAGTCAGACCACTGACACGCTATTAACAGGGTGTACTAAATGCAGCGTCTGGCTTTCAATCAGCCCTAGTTTTGAGTGTGACTGAGTAGGAGGTGTGTGTGTGTGTGTGTGTGTGCCATGCGATGGACTCGACTAGATGTGTTTTTCCTTCCTTCAACCTACGTGAGCTGAAGATGGACACCAGCAGACCCCAGTGACACCTTTGAGTACAAAGCGGTGGAGATAATGGATGGGCCATCAATGGAGCGTGTCATCTTAAAGGAAACTAATAACAGGAATAAAATTTTTGTGTTGTTTCATCCATTTGTATCAAAAGAATTGTTGTTTTTCAATCTATAATACTGCCACAACAGAGGAATATTATTTTATCTACTTTCAGACAGGACTTGAGCAGCCCCACCGTAATTCAGCCCATTGGTGTTTATTAAACATACATAAAAACATGGATATGTATGTACGCACATATGTATGTACAGAATCCAATCCTCAATTTTATATTTTTACAACTTCTTGCTACTGACGTTTTGCACTAGTCACTAACGGTTGATGTTTACACACTGTGGGATAAATAAGGTTATAATCTATTCTAAGACCAGTTATGTTGAAATGATCATCTGTGCCAACGGTACAATAATATGAAACACTTGGATAGACAGATTGGTAGTTATGGTAGTATGGCAGCCTGTTTACCAGCAAAGCAACTTTGTAAGTGGGTCACCAAGCTCACCACCCTAAGCTTTACCCAAACGTTTGTTGTTTGGTTATGACTTTAGTTCAACACAGGGGATGTTTTGACCTTTGCCAGAGAATGAAAGTGTATGTGTGTGTGTACAGTCACTCACCAGTAGCATTCACAAGAAGGAAGAAGTCGGTCTTCCCCTGCAGTCTCTCATCTTCAGACGAGCTGTTTTCCACTACAAACACGCACTCATAATGGTCCGTATCCCCGGGCCTCAGCTGGGTCAGGCTGATGTTCAGGGCTTTGTTGGCTGGGTCTCCGCTCACCAGGATGCGGCCTCTGTCCCCCTCGCTGACCCTGATGTCGCTGCCGGTGTACTTGAAGAGCACCTCGCCGCTCCTCAGCCACTTGCGCATCAGGTACACGCCAAAGGGAGAAGGCTTGGCCTGGTCCAGCTCGCAGGACAGCAGCACCAAGCCGCCCTCAGACCTCTGAATGAACTGAAGGTCACTGCACACTGAGACGGGGGAAACAAAGGGAATCCAGCATTTTGAGTGTGGCTGGACCCACCTATGGAAAGTTTTCTATCTACCCGCTGGACATGACCACTCTCTTGGCCTCTAACTTCAATGCATGCACATGTCCGGCACAAAGAAATGCAATTAAAATATTAATTTCTGTACTTTTCGACACCACGTGGATTCCACTTACTCAGTACAATGTATTCTCTACTTTGTTCACTTTGTTCTCTCGTAACTCTGTAACTCATCTCAGAAACTGTATTCATACCAAAAACATTGGTCATCTACATGCTGCTGTGAACTGGATGAATATGCTGCTGATTTTGTTACGCCAATACTGTATAAAATATCCTCTTTTTTTTTAAAGAAAAATATTAAATATTAAACATCCAGTGTGACTGATCTGGATTCAAATTTCTAACTAAAAATTTCTACATTTCTAATTTATCTTGGAAACAAATCAGAAGTGTTTTAAGTTTTTTTTTTAATTCAAAATTTGTCATTTTTTTTCTCATGTCTGGCAAGTTTATTGCAGAACAACTATTGCGTTTGAAGTTTCTCATTCCCGTAGTGAAGTCGAAGAAATTGCGTCTGTGACTTCCCTAAAATTGTGTGAACACTCTCTCTCAGACTAAAGACAAGGAAAGGAAACAAAATATCAAAAAAAAGAAAAGAAAAAGCAGAACCTACCAGGACCAGCCTGTGCCAGGACCAGGATCCACAGACAAGCCAGGGACCAGACCCCCGACATGTTTCCAAAGACACTAGTTGAGACCTTGACGGAGGCCGGTGGCGTCGACCATCACAGCGCAAGAGCGAGGTACTTAAATCTGGATCTCAAAGTCTGACTGACAGTAAATGAAACCAAGAGGAACTCCATGAAGCTCCTCCTTCAAACCTCAAGATGAGCACAAGAGGAAGCGCACGCCAACCCAGCACCACGCGCCACCGGTCAGCTCCTCCTAAGGTTTTCACAACATTGCAGGATAAATCTATCACAATAAAGACAAGAGGAAGATTCAGGATCACGTGGAGCTTCCTCAACATCCAGCTGGTTTGATTTTCAATGTTGAGTCTTGAGTTATTTTTTTTCTCCATTCACAAAGGAGTCTCTTTTTCTCTTTTTCTTCTTCTCATTTGCATGAATTGTCTTTCACATGCACAGAAAAAGAAGCTCCCCGCACACAGTATATTTTCACACATCCTCAAAGGAAGCACTTTTCTGTACAGGAAACGCCTGCATGTGATGATCTGTCCGTTTGACAAAGGCCTGAAAGAAAAGGTTTCACTCAAATAGTTAATTTCACTTCCCACGCTACAGTTCTGAAGCAGTAGAAAATTTTCAACATTTTTTTGGTTTTAAAGTTTTTAGAGGACAAAATCTGTCCATGGCCACTCTGGTTTCCTCCCACACTCCAAAAATATGTATGTTTAGGTCTATCGGGGACTCTAAAATTGCTTCTTGATGCAAGTCTGAGGTGTGTGTGTGTGTGTGTGTGTGTGTATTGCCAACTTTTTCCCCCTGTATATGAGAGATAGTCTGCAGCAGACCCCTACGACATTATTGGACACAAACTGGTGAAGACAGAAGACGAAAGTTGAAACGTGTCGTCACCTCCTGGTGCGGCAGCAGGAGATTAAGAAGAAGCTTGTACATTCTTCACACTTCAATGTGCAAGACTGTGGTTACAGAGCGTCTGCAAGTCCTGTGAAGTCACTCTGCTTCTAATTAACACTTAAGGACTCCATTTAGACATCTATACACGACAAATATTAGACAAAGAGGAACTCATGCAACAACTTGTTTGAGAAATGCAGACAAAAACCTGTTTTTGATCTTGACCGGTCAATGAAAAACATCGTCTTTGCCTCTGGTTTGGCCTGCTGGCCTCCACGGTTTTCTAACTCTTACTTGAGACAAACCTGTAATGAACCATTTCCAACTGAGTGAAGATGGGAAAATGAAGACAATGAGACATTAAAAGGTGTTGGCCATAATGTAGAAATGCAGCTGAGAGTCCAAGGCTGAAAGTTAAGACACAGAGGAGGAGTTGCAAATCTGCAAACGCATCAACCACGCAGGCCTAATGAGGCAAACACAGCAGCAGAGCTGAGACCCAGTTTTAACTGTGTGAGAGTTCACATTCACAACCAAACATGTTGTGTTGTGGTTCATCTCTCTCTCTATCACTCTCCTGCATCTTGACACACGCCGTAGCCTCAGCTCTCAGAGCTGCACTTCTGCAGCAGAAAAGGCGGCAGACGGCAACCTTGAAAAACAAAAGCTGCATTTCAAAGACATGGCTTTTTTCTTTCTATCAACTGGCTGAATTGTTGCAGCGTCCTGATCAAGTTCATCAAGCTTTTCCATCTATTTTTGGAGGTTGCGAGCTGATCTTTCACTGGCTTCAAAACAACTCGGCTTCACTGTGGCCTTCAACCACAGCACCGGGTCGATTCGTAGAAAGGCACGAAAACATCTAACCAAAGGAAGTTTTTGTGTCAAGATGTGACGCAATTGTGTGGTGACAGTTTCGTATGAAAAGAGCCTATTAGGATCAGATGTCAGTCCAATTCTGAATTGTATGACCATGGCCTAAATACTTACTCTACATTTGAAGTCAAGACAAAGTGTCTCTGTTCATAATTCATAAGATGGAAGGAGACTCGAGACGTTTCAGTTTATCTGGGCGTAATACCTCAAGGCCACCAGGCGGAGGCACTGGCTCATCAACACATGCACACACAGTCATAGATATATACAGAAAGCTAGGTCCAGAACGTCCTCACCGGTCGGCCAGCCTAACACAGTGAACTTTCTTGCAGAATCTGTGGAGAGGTAGAGAGGTAAGGTCAGTGATCTGCACAAAAGTTACCACTGTATTACCACTGTATGTACTGTATACCACTGTATACCACCGAAACATAAGACGCGATATCAATCAATATGCGAATTGCTGTCATTGTCCACACATAAAGGGCATCGGATTATACACTCACCGGCCACTTTATTAGGTACACCATGCTAGTAACGGGTTGGACCCCCTTTTGCCTTCAGAACTGCCTCAATTCTTCGTGGCATAGATTCAACAAGGTGCTGGAAGCATTCCTCAGAGAGTTTGGTCCATATTGACATGATGGCATCACACAGTTGGCGCAGATTTGTCGGCTGCACATCCATGATGCGAATCTCCTGTTCCACCACATCCCAAAGATGCTCTATTGGATTGAGATCTGGTGACTGTGGAGGCCATTTGAGTACAGTGAACTCATTGTCATGTTCAAGAAACCAGTCTGAGATGATTCCAGCTTTATGACATGGCGCATTATCCTGCTGAAAGTAGCCATCAGAAGTTGGGTACATTGTGGTCATAAAGGGATGGACATGGTCAGCAACAATACTCAGGTAGGCTGTGGCGTTGCAACGATGCTCAATTGGTACCAAGGGGCCCAAAGAGTGGCAAGAAAATATTCCCCACACCATTACACCACCACCACCAGCCTGAACCGTTGATACAAGACAGGATGGATCCATGCTTTCATGTTGTTGACTCCAAATTCTGACCCTACCATCCGAATGTCACAGCAGAAATCGAGACCAGGTGACGTTTTTCCAATCTTCTATTGTCCAACTTCGATGAGCTTGTGCAAATTGTAGCCTCAGTTTCCTGTTCTTAGCTGAAAGGAGTGGCACCCGGCGTGGTCTTCTGCTGCTGTAGCCCATCTGCCTCAGAGTTTGACGTACTGTGCGTTCAGAGATGCTCTTCTGCCTACCTTGGTTGTAACGTGTGGTTATTTGAGTCACTGTTGCCTTTCTATCAGCTCGAACCAGTCTGGCCATTCTCCTCAATAAGGCATTTCCGCCCACAGAACTGCCGCTCACTGGATATTTTTTCTTTTTTGGACCATTCTCTGTAAACCCTAGAGATGGTTGTGCGTGAAAATCCCAGTAGATCAGCAGTTTCTGAAATACTCAGACCAGCCCTTCTGGCACCAACAACCATGCCACGTTCAAAGTCCCTCAAATCACCTTTCTTCCCCATACTGATGCTCGGTTTGAACTGCAGGAGATTGTCTTGACCATGTCTACATGCCTAAATGCACTGAGTTGCCGCCATGTGATTGGCTGATTAGAAATTAAGTGTTAACGAGCAGTTGGACAGGTGTACCTAATAAAGTGGCCGGTGAGTGTAAGGCCAACGTATTACTCCCCGAGGCTCCTGACTTGCGGAGTAATACGTTTTTAACCACAAAATGACCGATGTGTTGCACAGTTAGGGTGACCATTCACCACGATTTCGTCCGGACAGTCCGGTTATAAAGCCGTCCGGACGTCTGTCATGTGTCCTTTCTTTTTTCGGACCCTTGTCCATCACTGTTGCATCAATTCCATCACAAATCCCCGCCCGTTATTTACACTTGGTATTCTGCAATGCTCACAGACAAAGATAGCCTAGCCTAGCCTAGCCTACAGGGATTTCTCGTATACAAACTTTTGCACTATGTGCACAGCTGATGGAGCCTCTGCAACCTCTGATTGTCTGGAAGCTGCTGTCACTCAAAAGCCGTGCCCCCCCCTCCCCCAGGCTCCTGACTCACAGAGTAATACATTATTAGCCAACATACAACAAAAATTGGTTCGAGATTAGTAAACACAACCATACATCAGGCACACTGGATTATAAAGCGCACTGATGATTTTTGAGAAAATGTAAAGATTTTGCATGCGCCTTATAGTCGGTACTCTTTACGGTACTTTTATCTTGCTGAAATTATACAGATTTACAAACATTTACAAACGCGTTCAAACAATCTATTTTTGAGGACATGACATTCTACACAACTATGCACTATCAGATACACATTTGATGTTTATAACAAAGCAAACCGTTTGAAAAATGGTTGCAATTTGAGCAAGTTACATATCTAAAAAGTACATGCACCAGTACCAACACAATGTAATGGGTGACACACACCCCGCACATGGCGGCAAGATGGCCGCCACATGCAGACGTTCGACTCTGTAAGCGAGTAACGCAGGTGAGGCAGCTAGCTTTCAGTATATATCTGTGGAGACACACCCCTGTTCTAGCCTAGTTTGGCTTCAGTCATTGAAGCAAAGAGCAACAAAACAACAAATTGAATGCAATTATTTTATTGAAAAACAAAGGTCACATGTTGACATGGTGATGCCTCACACATTCATGCAGATTTGTCAGAATCACATTGTTGATCATGGGAAGTTTTACACACTCAAAGACAAGGTGATTATACCTTACATCTGTATATCACAATAGTGATTGTTGACATCAGACATCCACAGAGTGACAGACACCTGTCTGTCGTCACATTTTATCTCTCAAACTTAAGACATTTCAGGTTCCAGTGCGATGATGGACGGAAACGTTTTCCTTATATATACAAATGTGTAACGGCCAATCAGCATCAGGGACACATTTACCTCTTAAAAGGTCAGTTCAACCCCAGTACCACTGATTTAGGCTTACTGGTTTTCTGCAGTTTGTTCAGGTGTAGACGGAAATGCACCCGTTCATTTGAGGTGGGAAAAAAAGTCTCTTTCCAACTGCTATGCTCTTGATGTGCTAACAGGCGTCCTGCAGTTAGAGCTGCAACTAATCGATTAATCTAACATTTTAATAACCTGGCTTCTTCAGTCCCTCTGACTGAATGCTGTTGAGACAAGGTCAACTAACAGGCATTAACAGTTTGTTGTTTTTGAATCATTTCCAAAGCAATTAATGGATAGGGCAGGATCTCACAGGATCTCACAAAGTCGTGCTGCTGCTGTCAGGCCTGCCCCGGAGGAGCAGCTGGCAGCTGTACAGACCGCTTTCTTCTGACTGAAGCTGCCGCAGGCAAAGCTAGTTGGTGAGGCCGCCGGGCCTGACCACGGAGCGAGACCGCACAGGGAACTGAGAGGAGGAGGAGGAGGAGGAGGAGGAGGAGGAGGAGGAGGAGGAGGAGGCACAAGTTAGAAGAGTTCATTTTGCACTGTTGACTAACAGTTGATATTTCCACATTGTTCCACAAAGTTTTTGTCAGTTTGCAGCACAGGGGATGTTTCATCCTTTGCCAGAGAATAAGAGTGCATGCATGTGTGTGTGCATGTGTGTGTGTGTGTGTGTGTGTGTGTGTACAGTCGCTCACCAGCAGCATTCACATAAAGGAAGAACTCGGTCTTCCCCTGCAGTCTCTCATCTTCAGACGAGCTGTTTTCCCATACAAACACGCACTCATAACGGTCCGTGTCCCCGGGCCTCAGCTGGGTCAGGCTGATGTTCAGGGCTTTGTTGGCTGGGTCTCCGCTCACCAGGATGCGGCCTCTGTCCTCCTCGCTGACCGTGATGTCGCTGCCGGTGTACATGAAGAGCACCTCGCTGCTCCTCAGCCACTTGCGCATCAGGTACACGCCGAAGGGAGAAGGCTTGGCCTGGTCCAGCTCGCAGGACAGCTGCACCGAGCCGCCCTCAGACCTCTGAATGAACTGAAGGTCACTGCACACTGAGACGGGGGAAACAAAGGGAATCCAGCATTTTTGGTGGACTGAGGATGACTGGATGAAAGTCATATTCAGTAATGAATCATGCATTGGGCAAGGTGATGATGCTGGAACTCGCTACTGTTCCACTGAGATTTATGAAGATTACTGCCTTAAGAAAACATGCAAATTTCGACAGTCATTGATGATATGAGGCACTGGGGACATGACTGTCATGACATCTTCAATAAATAGAAATTCAAAATTTGCCAATTTTCAGCTCATTTCTGGCAAGTTCATTGCAGAGCAACTATTGCGTTTGAAGTTTCTCATTCCCATAGTGAAGTAGAAGAAGTTGCGTTTGCGACTTCCCTAAAATTGTGCAAACGCTTTCTCTCAGACTAAAGAAAAGGAAGAGAAACAAAATATCAAACAACCCTAAAAAACAAAGAATAAAAGAAAAAGAAAAAGCTGAACCTACCAGGACCAATCTGTGCCAGGACCAGGATCCACAGACAAGCCAGGGACCAGACCCCCGACATGTTTCCAAAGACACTAGTTGAGACCTTGATGGAGGCCGGTGGCGTCGACCATCACAGCGCAAGAGCGAGGTACTTAAATCTGGATCTCAAAGTCTGACTGACAGTAAATGAAACCAAGAGGAACTCCATGAAGCTCCTCCTTCAAACCTCAAGATGAGCACAAGAGGAAGCGCACGCCAACCCAGCACCACACGCCACCGGTCAGCTCCTCCTAAGGTTTTCACAACATTGCAGGATAAATCTATCACAACAAAGACAAGAGGAAGATTCAGGATCACGTGGAACTTCCTCAACATCCAGCTGGTTTGATTTTCAATGTTGCCTCTTGAGTTATTTTTTTTCTCCATTCACAAAGGAGTCTCTTTTTCTCTTTTTCTTCTTCTCATTTGCATGAATTGTCTTTCACATGCACAGAAAAAGAAGCTCCCCGCACACAGTATATTTTCACACATCCTCAAAGGAAGCACTTTTCTGTACAGGAAACGCCTGCATGTGATGATCTGTCCGTTTGACAAAGGCCTGAAAGAAAAGGTTTCACTCAAATAGTTAATTTCACTTCCCACAGTATAGTTCTGAAGCAGTAGAAAATGTTCAACACTTTTTTGGTTTTTAAGTTTTTAGAGGACAAAAACTGTCCATGGCCACTCTGGTTTCCTCCCACACTCCAAAAACATGTATGTTTAGGTCTATCGGAGACTCTAAAATTGCTTCTTAATACAAGTCTGAGGTGTATGTGTGTGTGTGTGTGTGTATTGCCTACTTATTACCCTCTGTATATGAGAGATTGCAGCAGACCCCCCGACATTGTTGGACACAAACTGATGAAGACAGAAGATCAGCAGCAGGAGATGAAGAAGCTCATACATTCTTCACACTTCAATGTGCAAGACTGTGTGTATGTATGTGTGTGCATATATATACACATACACACATCAACTGGCTGAATTGTTGCAGCGTCCTAATCAGGTTCATCAAGCTTCTCCATCTATTTTCGGAGGTCGCGTGCTGATCTTTCGCTGGTCTCAAAACAACTCGGCTTCACTGTGGCCTTCAACCACAGCACCGGGTCGATTCGTTGAAAGGCTCGGAAGCATCTAACCAGAGGAAGTTTTTGCGTCAGTTTCTTATATGACCATGGCCTAAATACTTATTCGACATTTGAAGTCAAGACAATGCGTCTCTGTTAATAATTCATCAGATAAGGAGACTCGAGTCGTTTGTTTTGTCTGGGTGTAATATCCCAACTGGCCACCAGGCGGGGCACTATCAACACATGCGCACACGCACCTACTCTGGCCTAGTTTGGTTCCAGTCATTGAGGCAAAGAACAACAAAACAAGAAATTGAATGCAATTATTTTATTGAAAAACAAAGATTGACATTGTGATGCCTCACACATTCATGCAGATTTGTCACAATCACATTGTTGATCATGGAAATTTTCACCCTCTCAAACAAGGTAAATATTGATTGTTGACATCAGACATCCACAGTGTTTCACCTATCTGTCGTTACATTTTATCTCTCAAACTTAAGACATTTCAGGTTCCAGTACGATGATGGACTGAAACATTTTCCTTATATATACACAAATGTGTAACGGCCAATCAGCATCAGGGACACATTTAGCTCTTAAAAGGTCAGTTCAACCCCAGTACCACTGATTTAGGCTTACTGGTTTTCTGTTGTTTGTGCAGGTTTAGACAACAATGCACCCATTCACTTGAAGTGGGGAAAAAACAAACAGCCATGCACTTAATGTGCCAACAGGCCACCTGCAGTTCGAGCTGCAACTATGTCATTTCTGAACGTCCTCTTGTCAGAAAGTCTGTAGGACCCGACCCTGAACTTATCACGGGTCCAGTGGACCGTTTATAAATACTGGGCCGTTTTCTCGTTGGGGTGAAGTGACCTTTTAACCTCCCGACCCCGTCCAAGTCGACTACTTACCGTCAGTATGGCACCAGGGAAAAAAAACCACATAAAAATACAAACAAAAAAAACACCTTATGGTTCGCGTGTTTCCGACTATTGTACAGATTTCACATACTAGTATCAATATATATAGTGTGTGTGTGTGTGTGTGTGTGTGTGTGTGTGTGTGTGTGTGTGTGTGTGTGTGTGTGTGTGTGTGTGTGAGAAAGGTGGCCCAGCACCCCGTCGTACAGGACAAGACCCACACTGTAACAATGATCAGGTACTTACAGGGTGTAACTGACCTCTCATGCCAGCTGAGTGGGTTTTAAGGCTGATATGGATGAGCTACAGACAAGAACAAAGTACAGAGCGGTAAGTGATAAGGAGCAGCGGAAACACCCGACACTTCAAGCTTTAAAAAGCACTCTGTTGCTTTTTGGAGCCGCGAGTGCACGGTCACCAGGTTCTTTGGTGTGGTTTTTGTTTTTCTTATATCAGGATTGACTGGAGATGGGCCCCAGCAACGACCGTACAACAAGAGAAGGTAAACGAACAAAACAATCGACCCAGCAATACCAAGTAGCTCTGCAGTAAACCAAGTCAGTAATTATACCATTTATGGATGGAGGACCACCTCATAGGCGACAACTCCCAGCTCCTGTGTCAATACTATAGAACGTACTCCAACGTCCCCTTTACGTATAAAGAGCACCATAAATGCAGTTCACAGTGACAGAGCAGCTTGTTTGAGACTTCATACAAGAGCTCGGAGCAGTGATCAGACTTGTGCTTTCGCAGCATGAAGCTTCACCCAGAGCCACTGTATTCCCGGGTTTGTCGTTTTGCTCGCCCACCCCCGTGGTGCGTCTCGGGGGACATGAGCCATCAGTATCAGGTCTATGACAAACACCGTCACCTTCATGCACGTTTTTGTTACCGTTACGCATGTAAAAACAACAAAGTCGACGAGCCAGGATTAGTATTTAGTGTGGTTTTGCTCCGCCAGTGCGTGACAGGGCGCTACGGTCATCAGACTCGCTGAAATCAGACTTGATATTCACATATTACCAGTCAACATGCAGTTCCCGGAACCAGAAGTTGGCCAACATCTTCGCTCCCAATTCCTTCTTATTCTGATTTTGTACTTTAAGATCAATTCTTATTATTCAAACAATACGATGTGGAGTCGTTTCAGTATTACAGATGGTGGCAAACTTGGTTTTCGCTTTATAAATACCTGCCGAGTGCTGCAGCTCATGGGCCATGAAAAACAAGAGGAAGTCTGTAGATACAAGGTCAGTACAAACCTTTGGACACTCACCTCGGCGTAGGTCAGGACAAACCAGCATTGGATTTCAAAGATGAATTTTATTACACCAGATTCAGAAAACATTACAAAGGATGTATACAGGTACCCTTTTGATCAGGAAATATATTTATATAAAAAAAAGAAACCTGAAATGAGAGTAAAGCTAGAGACTGAGGAGGCGTGGCGTCCGTTCTCCTTGAACTCTCTCAACACTACTTCTGTTGGAATAACGTCGGGGCCGAGACCCTCACCAACCAAGGTTGGGGACGCAAGTCCAACAGCGCCTGAACGCGCTGTGAGGGCCCCGCTCGACCAGGCAGACAAATTAAAAACAAAAAAGAAAAGGAAAAAACAACAAAACAAAAACAGAAACAAGCACTTAAACTACATAAGATGAAACAAATGTTTACAAGAGAAAACTTGCCTTTTTGTAAGGGGGTTGGTACGTTCATGAAACTCCAGCAGCTTCAAAAGAAATATGAACCATTTTAACACACTTCACTTCTATTGACCTGAGTGAAACCTACAAAGAGGAGGAAGAGGGAAAGGAGTGGGGGGGGGATATATATATATAAAATAAACATATATATCCTCACGTGTGTGTGTGTATGTGTGTGATTGAAAACACAATAGCTGTCAGGAAACTTGGTTTGTGAGTGGTGTTTGGCTGTTCTCCAATAGAAGATGTCGCATTCAATGTCCACGTGTTCTAAACAGACAACGCCGGTCTTCGCCACCGCCGGGGAGGGGGGGGCACCGAGCGCTCTATGCGTGCGGCTAGCTTTGAAAAAGCACAAGGATGAGAGAAAGGTGTTAACCCCAAACCTAATGTGGCGGCGGCTGCTGCTTTGTTGCTTCAGTAGCGTCCGGCCGGGGACATGACGGGCGGCCTCATGCCCATGGGGGGGCCTCCCTGGTAGGGCGGCACCATAGGAGGACCCTGCCCATATGGAGGCATCCCGCCAGACATGTAGCTGGGCATGACCTGGGGAGGAGCGCCATACTGACCTGCAGGACGGGGGAGAGGGGAGAGGGGCCACTTAGGTCTCTTAACGCTTTCATTTTATATCTCCCTCAAAGGGATTCAATTTCCTGTGACACGGAACAAAATCAACGACAAAATATTTGAGAATCCCTCTCAGTCCACAGCTCATCTGAAGAAAACTGGTCATGTCCAGTGAAGTGCAATCGTTTCCATTACACCTTATTCCATAAACTGACTATACTGACAGATCTGAACGTTTGGTTATTATTTCACTGACGTCACAGTGCACACACTTGAACGTGTGGCGTGTGTGTGTGTGTGCTTCCTCACCATGCATGGGATGCCTCAGGCCAGGCTGCTGGGGTGGCAGACCCTGCTGCGGGGGCATGATGCCGCCCACGGCCGCCACCTGGGGAGCAGCCGCATGGGCCTGGCCCGGCCGGGGGAGGAGGCGCTGGTAGCGAGGCAGCTGAGCCCTCATCTCTTCCTGTTTTGGTGGGGGCACAACAGACAGAGCAGGCATTCAGACTGGAGGAAAGGCGGCCCCGCCCCTCACAGCACACTTCAAGAACTTAGAAAAATTAAAATCAATAAGTAAAAAAAAACCGAGACGAAACGACAAAGAGGAGGCGTCAAAGCCCGATCTGGCATTCTCAAGCTGAGCGTAAACAAAGAGGAGAGACTCCTCGTCAGACTACTCATTATGTTCTGCTCCAGCGGTCTGACTGGGTTACAAACAGTGGTGGTGCACTATTATAGGTAGCAGCCATTACTTACTGTGGAAAAAGGTCAAAGTAGAAAGCTCAAGTGACTTACCAGTGAGATATCCTCATCAGGGTGGATCAACTTACTAGTTGCACTCGTGGTGGTGAGCGTGGCGGGCTTATTGGTCACTGTGGCGGGGGGCTTGGCCACAGTGCTGCTAGAGGGGTTAGAGGAAGCAGAGGTGGCAGAGGAGGAAGAGACAGAGGGCTGGGTGTAGGCTGGGAATGTTGCTTTGGGAGGCTCGGAGGAGGACGCGGCCGCACTGTGGGAGTTGGAGGCGGCGGCTCCGGCGCCGCTCTGCTGGGCCTGCGGGGCGGAGACACGACACAGGTAAACAAAAGAAACACGATCACAAACAGTAACGGCCACATACTGGAGCTTAACCAGCTCTTAGATGCATCCTAGAAAAACTGGCACCTTCCTAATGATGGGGACAATACAAACCCACAGCTAGTTTCTAAATGCGTTTTCAGAATAGAGCTGGTCTGAATCCAGACCTAGTTAAAGGTTATCAACTGTTAAGGTTACTGATTTACATTGTGCCAACACATCAATTACAAATTATAGTGGAACACACACACAAAATAAGAGAAATCTTTCATTTCCTGAATGGCATCCAAATCAGATTTGGACTGACCCAATACTTTCCAAAGTCTCAACACTTCCTGTGTCTGTCTCAAAGCCTACTGTGGAGGTAACTGCAGAGCACATGCTTTGATTTGATTTATTTTGGGGCAGGGTGGGGGTGTCCAGGGCAGCAGCATACGACCCACGGCTCCGCCTCACACCGTCCGACGTGAAGCGCATGCACACCGACACAGCAGCTGGCAGACAGGAGGGGCGGGACGGCCGGCCGTCACAGGCGGACAGGACAAGCCAGGCAGGGGTTAGTATCGAGCCGGAGAGAGCCTCCACTTCACAGGCAGGGTTAATGAGTAAGCCGCATGCAGCTAACGGGCCACAGCCCCACCCCACCCCGCCCCTCAAGTCAAAGTCCCGGCCGCGAGCGTACTTGTGGCGTGTTAGGAAAAGGAGACTGGGAGGAGACAGACTGAAGGTCTGCTGCGGGCGGAGAGGAGGAGGAGGAGGAGGAAGAGGAGGAGGAGACGGCGGCGGCTGCTGTGCTGCTATGAACACCAGAGCCCATCTGCAGCGTGGTGGAGAGGAGATCACAGCGTCGGCATGTCACACGTCCACATAATTATCCTGAGTCTTAATTATGAGACTGGAGGATTCACAGCGTGACGGTGGGGGTGTGGAACGAACGGGATGGGCGGTGTGTGAGCGAGAGAGGGAGAGAGACAGGAAGGGAGGAGGGGGTGACCGTGGAAGGTGAGGGGGGAGGGGGTGAGAATGAGTTGGACACTGACAGTGGAGTGTGTGCGCGTGTACCCCCACCTGCGCTGCGCTGGGGAAGAGGGGTTTGGTTAGGGCCGGCTGAGCTGCGGGCGCTACCTGGCGACTGGGCATCGCTCCGGCTGCAGGGGCTGGGGCCATGTGAGGCATGCCTGGCCGCGGAGCCATGTGAGGAGGCATTCCTGGACACACACACACACACAATGGCAAGTTAGGATACTGTAAGCCTTGACACAGAAAGGCGTCTTAGGCTGAATAAAAGCACTACTTTCAAAAGAGGTGCTTGCATTAGGTGTTCCCAGTGAAGGGTGTTTTCCCCATTAGCTGTAATTCTCACCAAGTCGATCCCATAATTCCCATATGTGTGTGTGTTATGAAATCTAAGTGTTTCCGTAACCACTTTTTATAAATCATGTTTGATTTCATACATATCTCAGGGTAATGGCAACACGCCCCGAGAGCTAAAGTGTGAAATCGTGACTTGACTCGAGCTGCGACTCACCAGGGGGCATCCCGGGCATCCCTGGCATCATGGGGGGCATCATTCCACCCATGGGCATCATGCTGAAGGGGTCAAACAGAGAGGGAGAGGTTAACACCCGAGAGCCAACACAGCCCGGACGCCGACAGCCACACGACCCGGCACACCGACGCCAACGGATGACCAACACACGGCCAGTGAGCGAGCGAGCGAGTGAGAGAGAGTGAGAGAGAGCGAGCTCCTACCCCGGTGGCATCCCATGCATGGCCGGGGGCATGCCGTGCATCATGGGAGGAACACCGGGCATCATGGGGGGCATTCCTGGAAGACGAGACGGAGAGAAGGTTTCCGTTTAGCGCCACGCCAGACCAGACGGGACGGCATGCATGGTTCCAGCGGGCCCGTCCTCACCTTGGTACCCTCCCGGGTGCATGCCGGGCGCCCCGGCCACCGGGGGCATGCCGAGCTGAGCCATGGGAGCGGGGTAGCCGGCCTGGGGCTGCACGGCGGCGGCGTGCTGCGTGGACGGACCCGCCTCGTCCTCGTCATCGTCGTCCTCGTCCGAGTCGTCCTGATTGTTTGACTTTTTCTTTTGGCTCTCTGGGAACAGACACAGAAAAACCGTGCTCTACATGAACAGGGTATTCTCAAGAATTAAGTCAATTTCAACAACTTTTTAAGATTTCTTAAAGACCCCCATCCTCAAAAAAACCCTTAAGTCTCGTTACCATCTTTAACCTACTTGACATTTGGAAGATTTGGAAGGAACGAAATTCCAAATAGTCGATGAAACCAAAGGCAAAGTTTACTAAAATATACCTTTGATCTCAACTCAACCCTCTTACAGTCCAACAATTTGGAAAAAGCTTCAACCCCAGCTTTGCAATCACGATTTATCAAATTTTCAATCCTATTTGACACCATGATGAAAGGCGTGATAGGATGATGCTAAACAAGTATCCCTGAGATCTTAACAGCTCCATTACCCCCTGACCACATAATATCACGGCACGTAGACGCAAATCTGCTTCCTTCAAAAACGGGGATATGCACCTGCAGACTTCTGCTCTAGCGTTCGTCGTCTTTCCTGCATGTCTTTTTCCGGGATTCCCTCCATGCCGTAGATCTCCAGCTCGATGTCTGTCCTCCCGGGAATGGCATTTGGTACACTGTCGATTGTTTCTTTGTGGACCTGGAACACACACACACACACACACACACACACACACACACACACACACACACACAGATCATTTCGACACAGTACATCCAACGTGCGCTTCATTGGAAACGACCCCTGACACTTAGAAACAAAGAGGAACTCAATGAATCAAACCAACCTGCATGCAGTGGATAGCCAAGCCTGGGCCAGTGTACAACTTCTTGTGGCAGATGTGGCATTTAAAATGCTTCGCTTTCTGATGCTGAATGAGGATCTTTTCATCGTCGAAGTCTCGGTTGCAGTACCTTGAGCGTCAAGTTAAGGGACCGTATGGCAAACACAAGTCATGCGCTAAACATATAAAATGGAGCTCTGACTCGCTTTGAATACGGGTTAAAGGTCCTGAACTCAAGTTGGGAGTCATTTGCAACTAATCTCGGCCTGTGAGGTTTCAACGCCTCGGTAAAACAAACATCTCAGCCATATCCTGAGTCCTCACTGTATGGCTAGCTTAGCTTAGCTGAAGCTAATGCTAAAAACCGAAACTAGCTTTTTTTATCCGTTTCTACCCACTTCCCGGAAACACGCACTCAACACAACCAACTACCGTGTTACGTTACCATCCGATCCACCTGTCGATAGTGAAACCAGGGGTAAATTAGCCGGCCAGCATAGCGATTATCCTGTCTAAATCCGCCAATAAATCCAGGCCGAGGCCTTGCTTCTCTTTGTCGGGCTAACGTGTAGCATCCATACAGTCGACCTCGCTGTAAATCCCGCCGGGACAAACACCAAAGAGGATACCAGCACCACGGCTTCATCTGCTTCTTCTTCTTCCGCCCCATGGTTTATTCGGGATAGTGGAAAAACGAGGTATGAGAAGGAGAAACTCTTGAGTCTTATCTGTTTGACAACAGCATGCTGTGGACGCCTGACAACGCCGAAAATGGCGCAAGAGGAAGTTGAAGCGTTGATGACGTCACCGCGCAGACGCACCCATGGGTTTTTTAAGACACGTCAATTAAACTCATTTCCCAACTTTGTAGGCGTTAAAATGCTTATAATCCAACTCCATTAAAATTCACTGTGTATGGTTTATTCCCAGCATTGATGTCTGGTAAAAGCCTGAACGTTGCGCACGGTTAGCACACGTTGCAACTCGCGACTTCGTCCGCATGGTGGCGATAACGGTGCAGAAATACAACAAACAGGATCGTCTGACTGGACACGATGTCTGATGATGTCTGCCATACAGCCCGTGCTTGACAATATTAGTAAATGACCATCCAAAGCCCTTTTACAGAGACAACTCACATTCACCCCATTCATACATTGCTTTGAGATGTTACCTTACATGGTCCACCTTCTGAACCAGTGGCTTCAACTTTCAGATACTAATAACCAAGCATCAGCGATAGGATAGGTTAGGTTCCAAATCTTGCCCAAACATAATGTGACATGTTGATTCCGGGAAGTTCTTGAAGACCGAGCTCTTCCCACAGCATCTCATCTACTAACTTTCCTATCTATCCATCGCCCACCTTACGTGCTTTGTGTTGAGACTATGCTGGTGCCTGTTACTTGCACAGTGGGACAGGAGAACCTTTGTGGGGAGAGGACCTTCACTAAAACACATGCAGACGCAGGGAGAATATAGGTTTGTCAAAGACCAATGTGAGCCACGGCAGCTCTGCTAAATCATTAGACCCAGTGCCCAAAGTGGGCCGGTCACAACTTGTGTCTGTCCTCTTGTACGCGTCCTTACGCTCGCCACATTTGGCAGTGTCCTTTAGTCCTTCACTTTCTTTCAAGATGACTTTTTCAGCCCCTCCTGGCCCCTTCCCACTATCATCATCTACTATCATCCCTGCAGTAGACTCTACTTGAGGAGCAAAGGAGTAATGACAAATTTGGGGAGGACCTGGGAAGACATTCGGACAGTTCAACCCATCTAATTAACTGTTGTGTAGTGGTTGCAGCATGTCAGACATATGATGCACAATAATAATACTTTAAGAGAGGACAAACTAACAGGACATTTAATTTATAGATCTTTTTCCACTGCACACCACCATAATTGGCCAAGCCACTGGGAAGCCTCCTGATTCTTCTGATTATTCACCCTGGCAGTGTTTCAACCCCAGCCAGCACCTCTGAGCAGGGATGGACTCAGGCTCTCGGAGAGGCTGGTCCAAATAACGAAAAAAAGAGAAAAAAAAGGCAGCAGCTGCCTGCGGCAGAGCACTGTCCACAATGCATTTATGGTTCAACAGTCCCAAAACGTTTCTAGCACAAAGTCTGTATCCTGTATTTTCCACTGGAAGAGCACCCAACTGGGCATTGTACCACATTTTCTTGCACACTGGGCTTTTAGTATTTGTAGGAGGCACTTTTTCAGCATTTTATTTTATCCATTTATTGGCATGTCTATTTATCAGTTGTGCATAGAAACACCAGTGCATTTGGTGTAAACTTCAATAATGGCTGAGTTGGTCCATGCAGCTGGAAAGCATGTAGTATTTCCACATTAATTTTGAAAAATGGGGCATTCAAAGTCACATTTCTGTGAAGCATACTGGTGTCCATATGCTTTTGGCCACACAATGTCATAATTAGTAATGTGGAAGAAAAACACAGGTCCACTCACTCAGAATGAATCATTATCATTGTCATCAACTTTAATTTATGCAGCCAGACCTGAGTCAGTAAGAGTAACATTTTTATTTAGGCAACAGCCTGGTGGGAGATTTCCTGAAACCATCACACGGCTGATGCTGTCACTGTCATCCTATTTGCAATGCTGTTACGTTCTAGCGTGAAATGTTATTTGAAATCCTGCTGCTTTGCAAGCACCTAAACACAGGGGGGGGAGAAGAAAAAAGGGGCCAGACTGCCTCAAGTGCTGCTGCTCTGCATTAATGCAGAGTCGCTACAAATGCATTCAGGCAGACTTTCCTTCTGTGCGGCGTCACTTGTCTCCTCCTTCTCGCCAAGGTGAACGATTACCTCTGAAATGGGAGATTTATGAAGGGGGAAACAAAACTGAGGCGGCGTTCCCCCGGCCGCCTAATGAATGTTTCATTGGACGCCTCCAAAAGTCTACTCTCCATATGGCTGTGCCAGCGAGACAGAGCATACGTTCGGTGACAGCTTTAAAAGGGTCCCTCCCCTGAGTGAGTTATGGCTGATCCTTGTATGCTCGCACATTTCATTGATCACTCTGCCGTCAGCTTTGGCTGTTGGAGTTTCGAGCTAATCTGGTTTCAAGGCTGCAGACCTGCTGTGCTTCAGCACTTACCTTCAATGGAGAGTAATTCTTTGAAAAGGGGAAAACAACTGTTGTGTGTGTGTGTGTGTGTGTGTGTGTGTGTGTGTTGTCAAAGTTGAATGCTTGGTAGCTGTGTTTCCCTGACAGCAAAATTAAAATTTCTCAAATTTTAACCAAGTTACAATTGTTATGTGTTTCAATTCCTGTCACTTCCCATAATTTTTTAAAAACAATCTCCTCCTACAAGACTCCACTTTGAGGGAGATGCACATTCAAAACATTATTTCATTAGATATTTCATTCTAAGTTCATTCTGGTCATATTACTCCGTACATCAGGTTCACTGACATCTAAATATACTGATAGATACTTTTGCGTTAAGCTTCTATATCGACACATGTGAAAAAACACGTCATGAGCATGGTTTTTAGGTTAGCTGTCTCCATTGCCAGTTTTTAATTGTGATACTTTTGTACATTTTGCACATTTCTTGGGGAAATGTGCTTTTTTTTACTTCCCTGGCAACCTCCCAGAAATGAATTCTCTATATGCTTAGATGAACTGGAATATCAAGCACAAATGATGAAAAGTGCATATAAAGGAACATCAAAACCTAGGGGACACAGCTGTTTCTGTATAAAACTGTTTAATGTTCTCCAGTATGTACATATCAAATCTACAAAATATGCACAATGTTAAAATACTATCAGCGATTTACCCCTCCCTCTTTTTATGTCATAGCCCTTATTATATACAATCCCAGACTAATTTTAAGCAGTTTTTTAAATAGGATAGATAGACAATATAGCTAACATGTCACAAAGCAGACCGACCAAACAATTTACACAACGTACCAGAATCACTGTTAAAAAAAAAACAAAACAGCAAATGCATGTTAAAATATTAATCTGTAAGTAATTAGATTACAATGTTTGTGCGAAGCAGTTACCACTGTAACATGAGGTTAAAGTACAGTACAGTTTGAGACTCGCAGCTCGAGGCTGGGGTCGTTTTCTATCCCGGTTCAATCAATTAACAATTTCAGTTGTGACAGGAAGTAATGAGAGAGCATTGATTTACCTCTTTCCACCATTGCCCCTCGATGAGAGAGTGAAACAACCCCAGCCTCTATGTGCTCGAGGTCAGGCATGTGTGCTCTTCTATGTCTGGTAATGAGGAAAATAGACTCGATTGACTCTGGATGGCCTCACCGTCCCTATCGGTGAGCGTTTTTATTATTCTAATCCCATTTTACTGAATTCAGCCACTGCAAAAGTTCCTGCACACATTTCTGAATTCTTTCAAGGGTGTCCACAAAAGATTTTTCAGAGACTACGGAAATCTTGTGTTACATTCAAGAACGAGTCCTTAAAGACAAATTAAAAATATTTTTTCTCCACATGAAAGCAATTTGGGTTACGGGGGCATGCTCTTCCCTCAGCCTTTGTAGCAATGTTTTGGCAATATTTTCTTTTGAAAGCTCAAAATCTGAATGGCACTTCTGCTCCTTTTCTTTTATCCACACACACATTTGAACAATTGTTGAACACGCACGCACACACATACACACACAAACGCACAAAGTAAAAGACACGAAGTCTGAGGTTTAAATAGAGCTTAAAGCAAAATAAACCTTCTCTGGTTAAGTGCCAGATGCTGAAGGCAACACTGAATAAAACCAACACTGTCCTTCAAAGTTAAATTCATTACATCAAAACCTGAATCCAAAAACACTGGGATGCATGTAAAACATATTACGCAAGAGTTTTTTTTGTCGTTTTTTTTTAGCATGTACTCAACTGAGCGAGGCTGCAGATCAGTGGTTTGAACTAGGAGCAAACAGGTTTTACTCCCAGACAATCAGAGGTCCTTTCTGTGTTAGTGTGGCGGCACAGCTAAACTATTGTTCATCTTGTCATAAAAGCACCAACTTTGGTGCATCCATTGCTGAATGTATGATGAACGCATCTGGACACTGGGCCATTGCAAGTTTCTATTCTGATGACTGTAGCAGCCATGATCAAAAATGGCTGCCAGTGGTTACTGGCATTGAATACTTAACCTACCCCACAGCTGCTGTTTCCTGTTTGCAGGGCCTCCTTGTGTCTGTGCAAGTTTTCTCAGGTTACTATGCAAGTTTAGGTTGACTGAAGAAAATAGGTGTGAGTGTGCGAGTCATGTGCTTGTGCCCAGTGGTCGGGTGGTGATGTATTCTCTGCTTTCGTCCTATGCACTCTGGCGGCAGCAGCAGAGAGATACTGGATGGATGGATATACTCAGCTGGAAACAATACAAATACAATGTGTCACATGTTCTGCCTCATTATCTTGCGTGAATTTTGCAATGCTTGCAGATTCTGACTCAGGCTGTCACGACAAAAGCGAAGCGATTCTTGGTAAACAGCTTGTATCTAAAGCATCTCTCTATGTTTTACACAGCATCCCAACTTTTCCGGAAAACAGGTTCGCTTCACTAGAGGTGGCTATAGCCTACACACGCCTCTAATCCTCCTCTCTCTACGTCCTGCTGTCTCTCTCATCCATGTGAGCCATTTGTACCAGTGACAGAATCACAGACGAAGCCTAAATTCTCAGATGGCGCTTAGTGATGATGAGGGCGCAGGCAGATTAGAGGATTTTCAGGAACTCCTCTGTTTGGAATACAGTTGGTACTGCAGGTTGTTTTTTTGTTTTTTTTTCCTCTTCTTCTTCTTTTTTTTTTTTCACTGCGGTCACCTTGCGTGAGAGGCCACTGTGCAGGAATACTTTTGTCGGGGCTGACGTCTCTCCTACGAGAAGGCACCGTTGGATTGAGGACGACGAGGCAGAGAAGGTTAAGCCGTGTGGGCAGGACTGCGGCAGCTGCTGCTGCTGCTGCTGCTTGTTGCTGCTGCTTGTTGCTGCTTTGTTAGATCCGAGGCCTCTCATGTTTCAGCACAGTGTTTTCAGCAAAAAAAAAAAAAAAGAAAAAATGTGCCACTGGTGAAGTCCCGAGACAGAAACATCCAGCAGAAATGTAGACGGTTATGAGCCGAGAGCGGTAGGATGAGAGCTACAGCGTGTTCAGGAGGTTACGAGGCTCCGAAAGTCGGGGCTGAGGTGAGTCATCGAGCGTCTACCGAGGCGCCCTCCGCCTGCCTCGGACACCGGCGCCTCACGGCGGCGGCGGCAGTCGCACGTCCAGCAGGCTGTAGGCGAAGATGTTCCAGAAGACGGCGCACAGGACGAACAGCGTGTAGACGCAGAAGAAGATCCAGAAGAGGGACTGCTCCTGGAGCCGCTGCTCGTAGTTCTGCAGCACCACCACGCCCAGCGTCAGGCCCACCACCACCCCGCCCAGGTGGGCCACGAAGCTCGGGTTGGGGCACGGAGGGAAGGCCGGGGGGTAGAACCGCAGCCACACGGCGCGTCCAAACTCCACGCTCACTGCGAGAGGACAGAGGGTGGCGGGTTAGATAAGTGGGTCTCAGAAAGTAGTAAAAGATGTTGAATCAATTTTAGGAAAGTGAATACCCTTAAAATTGAGATTTAATGAGGTATTACACGTTAGTATTCAAGCTCTGTCCAAATTGTTTTTGGACAAATAGTCTTTTCACTTTTACACTTTCACTATTACAATGATCTTTGCCTTTGGTGTCATTTATTCTTTGGAGCTTTGTTCCTTCAGAGTTCTGCTGTACGGTTTTCCTCTAAAGGTTTAACAGCAAACTATGACTGTTTATTGAATTAAAGTTGGGTGTCTGAGGTCTTTAAAAAGTCTTAAAAAGGTATTGGAATTAACGCAAGGATTCCTGCAGATACTCTGTGGACTCATTTAGGAATAGTGAGCTAATGAGCCGTGCAACAGATGGAGAAAATTAACTCATAT
Source organism: Karalla daura (assembly GCA_029224185.1). Lineage (NCBI taxonomy): Eukaryota > Metazoa > Chordata > Actinopteri > Chaetodontiformes > Leiognathidae > Karalla > Karalla daura. The sequence continues at coordinate 10,822,645 of CM055189.1, read as the reverse complement.
TTTCTTGCCGAGTAGTGGTGGAGGGATTATGACCGTAGCTGCGTTTTTTTTAGAAGCGAACATAAAACTAAACCTTTAGTTTTATCTCAAAACCACAGAAACTCCAACAATCAAAATTCAGCACAGGGCAGGGTGGACAAGGTCCGTGTTAGTAAAAGCTTTTGGTGCTCTCGGTCTCTCTATTATATGGAGATGTAGAACGCCTGGCACGTGGCCACATCGCTGAAACACAATATAGGTCAAGAGCAAACACATCTCGAGGTGGAGATACAGTAAAAAGAGCAATCGCTGCCCATTTTAATAAGCCAAAATAATGCAAAACGCAGGAGGTTCCCAGTGGATTCAGCGGCAAAACAGCTTTCAAATCCTTATTTATGAGAATCCAACCCCTTGCCCGTTTTTCCACTTGATGTGGCGCCAAACAGAAACTTTGTTTCTGTTTATATCTGTTTTCTTTGAGGTTAGGTCTGTACATAAAAAGAGCAACAGAGGAACAACAATGATCTAAGAATGCGTTTTTTTCCGCCTCCGTAACATTTATGTTTGGAGGTTTTTCTAAAATCAAACGCTGGGCTGCCTGAATTCCCACAGTGGCTGGAAACTCTATTTTCTTGGGTCACATATAACCTGATAGGGGGGCAAACTTTGCATCAAAACACTCAGCTAGTGTCTTCACGGTCAGGAATCCTCCTGACCGTTTTACTCTGTGGACTTTTGGGGCGACTGTGAGATTGAATTCCCGGTTTCACAAACAAAATTACTGACGCACAAGTCTTCTTAAGCTGGGGTGAAAGAGGAGTGTAGCGTCTTTATTCAGACTTACTGCAAACCAGAGCCATGGCCATCCGGAATAACTTAAACTGACACTTCATTCCCGACCAATTCTACACAAACAGAGAGAGAGAGACAGGGAGACAGAGAGAGAGAGAGAGAGAGAGAGAGGGAGAGAGAGGGAGAGACAGAATTAATCAGGACATTTTTTAAAGTTGTGATCACGGACAGAGAAGAAACTGTGCTACAAGGTCAAGTTCACCTCACACACACAGACAGACGCAGACTGACATGAAGTGACATGAGATCACAGCCTCTGTCTCGAATTCACATCAGTTTTGAAAAGAGGCCCAGAGACGCTATGACCTGCAACCTGTTCTCGCTGTGTTTAAGATAATATGATTTCACCTGTGGAGAAGGTGGACAGTCTCCTCCAACCCGACCCTGAGGGTGTTGTGGAGGGTCTGACATATAATAGAGGTTCACCTGAGAGCTGTAGTCGCTGTTAAAACTGAGATGTGGGACTAGAGGTCTTCAAGCTGCGTTTCCATTGACCCAGAGAAATAACCCTGTTTAAAACCTTTGTTTATAATAAAAGCATAATGTAAACATCAATGGCCGTGGCCTGTTCTCTTCAAATAGGATGAAGCAAGACTGAACTTTTTATAAATCTAGCAAAACACTGTTTTGGACGTCCATCGTCCAGTCTTACAGGCCAGGATTTAGTGAAAACCCGGGATGTTATGGGAATAGACTATATTTTGAAAAAAAAAGCTCAGATGGAAAAACAGCTACATTCATGTGAGCCCACACCCTCAGATGTTTGCGAAAAGGACAAAGTGATGGTGAGGAATGTGTGGCATCTGCAGCACCTGCTGGGCTGCTCTGAAGATGAGGCAGACCTGTGCAGTGACAGGACGTCTAAGTGACGTGATAACCATCTACTCAAACACACACACACACACACACACACACACACACACACACACACACACACACACACACACACACATATACAGGAAGAGTGCAGAACTCACCATTACTACATTGGCCAGATGTGCAGAGACCAGGGCGTACACTCCCCCCGACGACCCGACCACAGGAGCCGTCATATCGGTGACAGACACCGCCAGGGACCCTGTCAGACAACACGTTTCATTAATCATTAACAAACAGACACGAAGCTTTGTTACATTATCTGTAACTCGAGAAAAGGGCTTCTTGGCCTTTGAGAAACGTCCATTAACATTTTTTTCCCAGTCTTTTTATAAACCAAACAACTAACTGAACGCTCGACTACAAAAGCAATAAAAGCAGCACTAGATACTGAGGACATGTAGTAGGAGTGGTATATGAAATAAAAGAAAAAAAAGAGACAAGGTTCATATTTTGAGTTGGAAAAGTGTAACTGAGGGCCAATATGGAGCTTTTCTCCAACAACCTTTATGGCAACGTGGACATGAAGAGCCTTAACGCCTGCCTTTTTCAATTGCAATACTTTCAGTTTAATACATCCAGCAGGGATAAGACCAAGCTATGGTTCATATGAAGCCAATGTTGGAGTCCATCTGAGGGATATGAGTCCAATATTCACTCTCTGTTGGCTCCATTTTGGTCTCCACCACGGCCTGAGGGGAAACTGCTGGCACTGTTGGGGAAGGGGTGGGGGGTTGGCTGATGAAGACGCCTGCGATGTGATGAAGAAACCTGCGATGTGATGAAGAAGCCTGCAGTGTGATGAAGAAGCTCCCGACCAGCAACTTCACTTTGAGCGTTTGGTCAAGTACAATACAGCACAGTGGGTTTTTTCTTTTTTCTTTTAGCCTGGCATTTGTCCATTTTTGGGGATAGATGGATCAATATTTTGTGTGCAAATTTTCTATGATGTGCTTCAATACTGAATGATGCGGTGGTTTATTTCTTTATTTGAAATGCGTCTCCAGGAATGTCCTCCGGTCTGAGCTTCCAGCAGCTTCCAGGGAATTTGTGACAGACACTTAAGACTTATCTGAACTGCTTTTGTGCAAACTGCACAAAATCGGTGCACTGAAACCATCTACTCTGAATGGCATAAAGGCTTCTTTGCTTCTCTCTGTTTAGAGTGGGCGGATCATAAATATCTTGAATAGGAGCTTGCTCATGCTGTACTAACACACACTGTGATTTCTATGTTTAAAAAAAAATGCATTCATGCAAATTGGAGCTTCGTCAAACAGGGAATTGCTCTCTTTAGTACCTCAGTACCAATTCATCGCGTGCACAAAAGATCCAATTAAGCATTTCTATTTACTGCGATTCATGCGTTCAAAAGTTTAAATATGGAGATATTCAGAACCAGCAAACGTGTTCCCAAGGCGGTCTGGGTGCAAACAACGGGATAAAAGAGAAAGAAAACGAGATAAAGACACATAAGACGTCACCGTTGAATCATGCCAACGTCCCTCATTCTCCCAGCGTCTGTATTCTTCCTTTCCCTCTCTCCATCCGGCGAGCACACCGTCCTTCCACTTTACATTCCTCAGTTTTGTCCCTGTTGTCTGCACGTGTGCATTATTTATCCTACATGTAAGAGACACGAACGCTCACGTCGAGGACGCGAGTGGATAGAGCTGTTGATGAATGGCCTTCCCGATCACTCGCCTTCCCACTGTCTCTCTTTATCTGCATAACCAATAAATCCATGCACGCGGGACAGAGGAATGTGGTGAGACCGGCGGCACCTTGGAGCACAAACAAGAACTGAACCGCACTCACTTCAAGAAATAAATTTGAAGGATGAGACAACGGCTAAGCCGTGATGTGCTCGGCGGAGTATGAATCCGAACTAAACTGAGGGAAATTATTCACATCGGCCAAGTGATTCATGAACCCCCCCCCACCCCCCCTCCTTAAATTGTTGTTTTCTAAGCGATGGCAAAATGTCCTTTTCGGTCTGATTCCAAGGAACGAGAGAAGTGAGTGACAGTGACAGACGATCGATTAATCTGAACCCGACTGTGGAAACAGTGACAGTGTTTTTGCTCCCAGCCAAAATAAACAGGCCCGCCGAGCAGCGCTGCAGACTCCATTTAGACGACTTAAGCCCGTGTGACAGTTCCACTGAAAATGCATTTGGCTAAACTAAGCCCCGAAATAGCTGCAAAATCAACAGCTAAGCTTAAGCCACTTTCAGACCACCTCCTAACTTTGTACATTAAAGTCGCTACTGTGGTTTCGTCTGAAGCGCAGAAAACATCTCGAGCTCAGTTTCTCCAAGCTACTCCTCCACTCTCTCTCTCTCTCTCTCTCTCTCTCTCTCTCTCTCTCTCTCTCAAACACACACACATAAAAAGCTGAGTACATTATATATAGGCAGACCGTATATAATTACAGAAGGGAGACAGGGCTCTGGAGTTTAACAGATAGCAAATCACCACGTGGGGGGATACGCAACGGCGTCTCAATCAAGATGCTATTTGTGGGAGCGGGCGCGACGTGAGGTGAAGGCCAACATGCCAAGAGGCAGACACAGGCACGACAACATCCAGCCAACACACAGATAACTGCATGTACGCACACCACGCACACATGCCCACAGAGGACTCGTTCTGCCCACTTTAGACTTGTTTTACTTGTTTAGAGACATTTCAGAACCTGTGGAAATCCCAGCCAGTTCTATATGAGGGTTAATGCGTGGGCTACTTCTTCAACTAACTAATGTGGCGTATTTGGACAGGGGCTGTTATAATCAGGCAGCTGATTTGTTGCCGGTTTTAGAAGTGGCAGAGGAGGGATACAAAGGGGGGACAGTCCTGAGGAAATGTTAGTGATGTGGAGAGAAGCTGTTCTTAGAACCAAAGGCCAGCCAAGTAGGTGGGGATGGGGATGGATAACAGTTTAGTGATTCTGATTCCATTATTCATGTTGCTTATCGGCCCGATTCATTATCGCTTCTTCTCATTGATTCACATTAGGTGAGGGAATAAGAGAGTACAAATGGGATGTGTGCGTGTGTGTGTATGTGTGTGTTACAGTTTTATAGCTTAAGGGCTCTGTGTTTGTGTCTCTGGCAGAGTCGAGCATCTAGAAATGTATCTACTACTGTAGATCTTTTAAAAATAGAACATTTTTCAAAATAAAACATTTCAGAAGTGACATTTTCATTTTTTCTGTTTAATTCTGTACATTTTGTACTGTGATTAATGTTTTTTTTTAAGTTTAAAAAGTTTATTTTGTGCAGATTCTTTCATACTTGAACGTATAAAGTATTCAATTTGCAGCATTTTGTTTAAGTTTTACATTTGACATCTAGTTAAATACATAATAAATCTACTGACATGTAAATTTTGGTGATATTATTTTAATTTCTCAGTGTCTCAGTGCCTTTTCAACATTTTGAACATATTTTACCCATACCAAGGTGAAATCATTATACATCCAGTGGTTTATTGGCTTTTCTAAGGAGCAAAAAGCCAGTCTACTTTCTTCACTCGGGGATATCTCTCAAAATACCTCGCATCATCACCTCAATACATATTAATACATATTTTATCAAATTGATGATGAATTGACCATATGATGGTAGTAACATCCATGATTACAATGAAACACTGAAGCAGGGGGAGCTGAGACGAGGTGAGGAGGTGGAACTAAGCTCCCGAGGCCTCTGGCCCAATTTAATCTCTGGTTACATCCCCTAATTGATGCAACATGGCGACATGGAAAGTTTATGTGTGTTGCAAGTGGCCCAGCACCATGTTTGAAGTCAACAACGGCGCATGCACCTGACATCATTAAGGACTGAGCTGATGAACTGGATCGTTAGGCACGGTGAACGGTCCGGAGGAATCGATCGACCGGACACGGAGCTCTGAAAGAGAGCTGGTGTTCAGCCTTGTGCACGTTGCCCACCTCTCCCGCATGAAGAAAGAAAAAAAACTGTTTCCTCCCAGCTGGGTCTTCACGCGTCCACTCGGCCTTGAAAAATCTGCGCCGAAATTATTCCCATTTCTCTCGGATAACCCCCCGTGTGAGGTTCAAATCGGCGCTCTGGCTTCTGACCCTGTGTCTTCAAAGGGGTCGGTGACTCAGAGAGAGAAACAAAAAGACCTTTATAGAGAATGGAGAGAAAAAAGACGAAAAAAAAGAAAAGAAAAGCCAGCACTGGCATTTAGCACCAAGAAGAAGGAGTTTCCTCTTTTCCCAATGTGTGGCCTGCTCAGGTGTGTGTGAGCCATAATGGCAGCACAGCGAGGTGGTGTAATAACAGCATCTGACTCACCAGGTCATTAAACGCTGCGGAGTGATCTAAGCAGCGTGGTGATTACACACACACACACACACACACACACACACGCACACACACACTCACCTACGCTTCAATGAGCTTACACACTGTTTTCTTCACTCTGACACACAAGGGGAGAGGGTGGGGGGGGGCACAGATTAGATCCAGTCATGATTTCATTTCCTCTGCCTTCCTGAATCTGTTTTCAAGCCCAATAAAAAAAAAAGTGGAAAATGTACAACATTTGCATCACACATTTTTGGTGGTAGCACTGTTTGGTTTGCAGTATATTTATATCAGGCATTAATTTTGGATATAATTATGATGTTTACACCCTCGCAAAGCCCTCGGCATTACTTCCTTCCTTTGCCCCTTCAGACACACAGGAGTCAGACACCTGTTTCAGGACGACACCACCCCAGCAGCTCTCCTGTATTTAGGGGAGTGTGTCTGACCTTCGTCCCTTTAATTTACTCGGTTTTAATAACATTATTGCAGATGCACGCGCACACACAGGCAGGTGCATACCTTGACTACACCGCCCATCTGGCTCGCAGCTGCGGGCGGACTTCTTGTGACTTCTTTCTTTCTTTCTTTTTCTCTCTATCTTCTTCCTCTCCCTCTCTTTTGTGTTTTCCCGTCGCTTGCCTGTTGCTACACCTGCCTCGTGCTCTTTTGTGCGTCGTCGTGTCTACGCGGCCGCCCCTAAGTGAGTGTGTGTGTGTGTGTGTGTGTTTACACGCGAGTCCATTGTTGCCATTAAAATGTCAGAGCGTGTGCTGGCCCTAGAGGGTCGTCGACCTTTTCTCTGAGTCATTACTTGACCTTTGAACTGTGACCCGACCTGCTGTATGAGCCAGCTGAGCCCCTCTCTCATCACCGCTCCATCTCTTCTCACATGGCAGTGTCATTGTGTGAAGCCACAAAATATGTGTGAGATGTGAAATGTTTTTATATCGAGAGAGTTCTTAATTAATTAAAGTAATCTACAGTCAGAAACTGTTATACTCTATTTAGTAAATGGAGAGATGCTTTGTACCCGTAACACCATTGGGTACGTAGCAGGTAAAATGAATTGATGTGTAAATTTTTTGATTATGCATATATTGTTCTTGGTTGGTCATTGTTTTGACATAACTCATTTTCTGACCCTGGGCCCATTGTTTTATTTCAACTTTGCACCATATGTAGGCTGCACCCTTGGGCTGTATATGCACTGGGTGATACCAGATGCTGAAACCCTGACCTAAACCTACGCAATCAAAACCCAGAGACCATCTGAAAGTTAAGCAGCACAAGCCCACACATACACACAGTGACCCTATAGAAAGTCATTCACTCTGTAATAAAAAATAATCATACTGACAACTCTGATGACAATCTGACAAACAAATCCTAGTAGAGATAGAATTTCACATCACAGACGGCTACAAAGATAAGAATACATTGTAAATAGTATAACTTACGTTAGGTAAGGCACGTGTTGATATGCCATAAAAAAATGACCGACTGCATGCCACATGTTGGGTATAACATCTTTATAAAGCACTGATGCATTTTATGCAGTTTATCACAAACACAGTGGCGAGCTAGTATCACATTATCACGT
>CM055189.1:10772499-10812499 GCA_029224185.1 Karalla daura | reverse complement strand
GCAATGAAATTCTCCAACGGATGGGGGATAATAATAAGCTCGACAAGCTTCAATTTCCTCCCATGGTTAAGATGTCAGACGACTGACAAGGCATACCGGAAACAGATAAAAAAGAAAGGACAAATCGGAAAACTCAACCCATAGCAAGGGAATAATAATCAGTTTGATATACAGATTGTCTGTATGTCCTACATTTAACCTGGATGGTGATGGCTCATTTCAAAAAACTAGATATGACTAAGACAAGTCCAAGTAGTTTTTATTGTAACACAAGCTGTTGTTTTCAAAATAAAAGCAATATATCTGAAATGTCATTGCCACTGAGGGATATTTTGTGCATGAGCCGTAATTCTTGTTTAGACTTCCTGCGACATCAAACTTTGAAGAAGAGTCCAAAACATTTTGTGTTTTCATCCATATTTTATTTTGATTGGTCATTGGACCCCTACGTCGTGTTTCTAAGTCATCATCACATTTCTAGGGGTAGTAGAAATACACATTACCACCAAGCTGCTCTCTCCAAGACTAAAAGACTAAAACAGTGCTTGCTAAACCTAACCCGCACACACACACACATACACATTCACACATACTGAGACACACAAGCATACAGAACATCTGCTCCTCCATCAAACTACACTATCATGCCTATCAACAGATAATCACCAACACACTCCAGTGCACTCACCAGCAGCACACACACACACACGCACAAATGCACACATCTAGACACACACACATGCACACAGACAGACACACACACCACAATGAAAAGATAAAAGGGGAAGCTGCAAATGTGCCCAAATCCACTCACAGCATGTGTTTCCATGTGATGACTCTAAGCAAGGGATATCTTGGTCTCACACACACACACACACACACACACACACACACACACACACACACACACACACACACACACACACACACACACACACACACAAACATGCCCTTCACGGCTAGAAAGTCCTTCCAGCCAATCCTCCGTCAGCAGCACACAGACGTATTCGGATGTCACAGCAGAATCCAAGAGGACAGCAAGCTGGCATAATCTGGCCTCTCAGCCTCCTCTTTCTCACTCCCTTCCCTCCCTCGCTCCCATTCACCCCTCATAATCTTCATCATTGTCTCCCACTCGCCTCCATAACTCGCCTCCTCTCTCGTTCTGTCTGAATTACACTCTCTGTGTCTCTACTTCACGCCTACAGAGGCACAGAGAGTTTGACAAACTGAATCCTTAAGCTACGTCTGACCCCGTCGACGCTTTCTGGAAAGAAGAAAAATGACAATAACAATAACAATATAAAAAAGCTGAACATCAAACAGCTTTATCATTCCAGAAATACAAACATGGCCCAAAACAAACAAGCCTGTTACACGCACACACACAAATCCCAAAAGCATGGACAGGGGTGAAAACAAGACAATGCCAATAATCAGTTTTGTTTTACCCTAGTTGGAAACCCCTAACCCTCGCTGTTAACCCTAACCCTAGCTGTAAAACCTTACTCTAGCACTATTTGGTAAACCTAACTTAACCCTAACCCTAGCTGTAAACCCTTACTCTAACACTACTTGGTAAACCTAACCCTACTTGGAAACTCTACCACAGCTGTTCATGGTAACCCTAGTTGAAAATCCTAGCCTAGCTGTTAACCTTAACCCTACTTGGAAATCCTAACCTTAGTTGGAAACTCTAACCTTGGCTGTTTAATTGGCCCTTTGCTCTACCATTACTTGGAAACCTTCACTGTACTTGGAAAACCTACCCCTAGCTGTCAGTGCTAACCCTAGTTGGAAACCACAACACTAGCTGTTAACCCTTACTCTAACACTACTTAGAAATCCTAACCCTAGTTGGAAACCCTACCCCTAGCTATTGACGCTTACCCTAGTTGGAAACCCTGACCCTAGTTGGAAAACCTAACCCTTTCTGTTAACCCTAAAAAAAAGAATGACAGCCACCTCCACCACCGTGATGATTGTTACCATGATTAGAGGACAATGGGGTATATTGATTGGCTTGGCAGAGGCCTGCAAACGCAGAAGGACAACTTCAGCCCAGATAACAGTGGCTATCTATTCCTATACTGCTAATGAGGCTGTGAGGGACGGACGGGCCGCACTGTCTGCCCGAGACACCCATGAGAGCTCCCATTTTCCTCAGATGACCGTGGTCTTTCAGGCCCGCTTGCTCATTCACCAAAATACAGCCGAGCCTCACAATCAGTTCATTTTTTCCACACAATTTGCACTCTAACCTCTCCGTTTTTATTTTCTCTTTCTCTTTTTTGCCCCGCAGCTGCATCAGGCTGATGAAGGGATTGCAAAAGAGAGAGAAAAAACAGCCTTTCATAAAAGAAACATGGGAAAAGTAGGGGCTCGGGCAGGGTATCGACATTCAGTGGAGACTGTGCCGCAACGGTATCTTTTATTGCTGTGGGGCAAACTCTTCATTGTAATGAGAAGAGGACAAAAGTAGGACGGATGCAACTGGAAATAAATCTTTTTTTTTTCATGCTGTGAAATGTTTGGAGTCATGGTTTAATCTTGGGGGAAGCTGAGAGTCCTGAAGTTTTCAAAGCTACGACAATGTTTGTGTGTGTGTGTGTGTGTGAGAGAGAGAGAGAGAGAGAGAGAGAGAGAGAGACAGAGAGAGAGAGAGAGAGGAGAGTGAGTCTGCTGCTGAGGGATGTTTCGGGGCCAATATTTACACTCTGTTTTGGTGTAGAGAATTGGGAGGGATCAGTCTTACTGAGCTGTTGATGGGATTACATGGTTTGTAGATGTGTGTCAGAAAGCATGTCTGCGTGTGTATGCGTGTGTGTGTGTGTGTGTGTTCAGCAAATGCGGAAGACTACTATCAGGCAGAAACGCTTTCTAAAAGACGCTGTCATTGTTGTGTGAAGGTCTGTGCTGTGCTATCAGTGGATCAGGTCGCACACAGTCATGCTTTTTAATTCCTGCTGAGTTCTTCGACCTTTGTTAAAGGTCATTTTCTCCGGACAGGAAAGAACGCTGTAACTTTGTCTCCAAATAAAAAAAAAAAACTGAAAAAATTGTTATTTTACAGCCTGATATCGGTTACAGGATGTTGCCCTCAGAGAAAACCGACTTTATACTTTAACCGCTACGTATACCACATTTCCCTGTATGATTTAGGGAACACGGAGTCTGAGAAATGTGTTTCTTTTGGGGTGGGGGGGGGTTTGAAGCTCTTCGAGTGAAGGTCAGTCCTAGTGGCTCCAGGGCTGTGTTGGTTACAGCAGTCTGCATATAAAGACCACCAGCCTAAAGATCAGATATGACGACATTGTTGTTGAGTCATTCTGAAACTGTGCAGCAGCAATATTTGTCAGTGCAGTTCATAAATGTTGATCGCAAACACCACAAGCTTTCTGTTAAATGAAGGTCAAGGTCATCGAGGTCACCTTCACGCCCATGTGCCAAATTTCCAACCTAGCCAGACTTCAAAAGCAGAGTGGAAGACGATTCATGGAAGTAGCAACAACTGGGAAACCGAATTAGGGGAAATGTTGTAGTCAGTGTCAGGGACCATGAAGATGATGCCAAAACGTATTGGTTCCATGTGTGCCAGGTCAGTGTGTGAACCTGTTGAGAACCAGTTGCTTTTCCACCACTTGAGAGCTTTCTCCTTATAGACTTCAAACACATCAACGTGTGGGCTTTTCTTTAGCATCCTTAGCTGTCATTTTATTATTTCAGTGGCTTCTTTCTTCCTACTTCTGGAACAGCAAAAAAATGTTTTTTGGGTTGGCCAGAGCAAATTCTTTGGTGGTGGAAACAGAAACAAATGGTTCCAAACCAAGCCAAACTAGCAACCTCTTCCACAAAACTGGACTTGCTCCTGATTTCAGGTACTAACTAAATAATTTAAACTAAAATACAGTGAAATTATTGTAATGTCAAACTTTATTTCGCATTAGAGCTGGTGGAAAAGGGGAATAAAACAGAACCAATGCGAATAAAGAAACATTTCTCACATAAAATCAGTCACATTAGCAGACTGGACGTTTCTCAGATGGATTGGATTCATTGCAACGGCCGCTTTCCCCCCTCGAGGGAACCGGGACCATATCAATATGCTTCAGTGTAATCAGTGCATGTTAAACCTCTCACCTCCCTTCTTTTATCCATCCATTCGTCCCTTCTTGTTGGACCTTTCTCCCCGCGGGGCAGCTCCAGATCCCGCTAATTAAATTAACATTTTATTACGTCTCACTATTGCCTGAGACTACATTTACCCAGAAGGGTAATTACACCTGGATGACCTGGTCTGAACTGGCAATAAAAATATGTGCAGGAGAGGAAGAGAGAGGAGAGCAGAGGATGGAGGCCGAAGAGGTATAATAGCAGGTTTTTCACCAAATTAACTGCCGGATGAAGATTTAGTAGATTCTGGAGGCAAAAGACAGTGATCAGATAGGCAAATGTTCCCAACATACGACAGCAGGGTTTTGCCAATCTAATAATAATCTCCTGTTTATGAACTTCCTTTATTTGTCACTGGCTTATTTAATTTGCGCAGTCATTTCATGAACTGCATCCAAAGACTCATTAGTAGCTCACAATCTCCCTGTTTTCCCATCTCCACCTCATTTTTATCTGCATCTTTCCACCACGACTGAGGCAACAAAAACAAAGATTTATTTGCTTTTGCTCTGTTTTGTTTCCACGAAAATTAATCGTGCTGAGTGTTTTTTCTTTCTTTTTTTTGTTAATTAAATCTTCGTATAAACAGCTCTGGCACCAGAAACACAAACCACAACGAGGCCCTGCACGTAAAAAATTCCCCGATCATGAGACTGACGTGAACATCTCGTCGAGGAGGAGTTCATGTCAGGCCGAATGTGCCCCCGAGGTATTTAGAGCATCCGTAATTTGCATGCTGACCGATGCAGACACAGTCAACCGTGGCCACAGGAGCTGCAGCGCGGCCTTGAGCACATAATTACAAATCCAGCAGCGAGGTGTGAACTCACCCCGTGTGCATGAAAATGTAGCTGAGGTATCTCCAGGCCTGGGCTCGGAGCTGGGGGTGGTACGGCAAAGGGCTCTTCAGGAAGGACGGGCTGGATACCTGCAGGACCAGGCGGTCCAGCTGGAAGCCGTAGTACATGAAAACAGCAACCTGAGGAAGCAACAGAGTAAGTAAATAATACATGATTACAGGAGTGGTAAAACTCAGCGTCATGATTTTTTCATGTAACAGTCCAACATCCGTCAGATTGAATCAAGTGGGAGAAAAGAAAACATCAAACATGGCATGCAAGTAAAAGTAAAAAAAATTCCAAAGATGTAATGAGATATGCTTGAATTCATCTTCATATTATGAGAGAGAAGGATACAGAGAAAGTAACACGTTCAAAACCTTAGACAAGCAACATATGTTTACATCTCATTGTAATTCGGGGTTAGGAAAAACATCCTTGTTTCTGTCTACTAATTAGACTGAAATGAAAAAGCTCATTTGAAGGAATGTTGACTGAAATGAAACAAAACAAAAAGAGCCTGACTTTAGCAAACTTTGTGAAGCAGCTGAGACTCAAACTGTATTAGAAGTGTCACAGAACAGTATGAGGCTTGCATGCACTACATATTTGAGGCAAGCCTCTAATCAAAACAAGGCTCCATGATAGTATTGGGTGTGGTAACATCCCACACTGTGCTCCATGTATGTATTATATGTTAACACGCATCGGTCTCACGCTTCCAAGCACAATAAAGATTGATTTCAAAACTCTTCTCTGCAGCTACAAAGTCCTTAACAACCTACTCACTCTATCGCTCTCTGACCTTCTTATCGATCACACGCTCACCTACGTCTTGATGTCCACAGATGCAAACACCCTCTAGACAATCAGAATAAATAAATAAATAAGTAAATCTGAAACCCCTATTATTCTTCTGATTTCTGTATTTTCTATATTTATCTTAATTCTCAGTCACACCTTTTCTCCCTGGCGTACAGTTAATCTGATCTAACTCTATCGATCTATATTGCATTTATGCGTTTTATTGTATTGTAATAATGGTATGTTATGTGTGCAGTAGTAGCAGTACTGTAGTAGTAGTAGTAGCAGCAGAAGTAGGGGTAGCAGTAGTATGGTAGCAGGAGTAGGAGTAGAAGTAGGTGTAGTAGTAACAGTAGCAGAAGAGGTAGTAGCAGCAGTAGCAGTAGTAGCACTAGTAATAGTATGGTGATAGCAGTGAGAGCAGTAATAGTAGCAGTAGCAGTAGAAGTACTAGTAGCAGAAGTGGGGTAGCAGTAGTAGTATGGTAGCAATAATAGTAGTAGAGGCAGTAGCAGTCGCAGTATCAGTAGAATTAGTGGTAGCAGTGGCAGTAGCAGTAAAGTAGTAGTGGCAGTATCAGTAATATGGTAGCAGGAGTAGTAGTAGAAGTAGGTGTAGTAATCACAGTAGCAGCAGAAGTAGTAGCAGTAGTAGTAGCAGTACTGAACTATTCACCTCTGCAATGGTGATGGCCAGGATGAGCCAGGGCGGAGGACAGTAGGTGTAGCTGTCAAAGTACCACTTGCGGTCGACCTCTCTGGGCAGCGTCTCGTAGGCCACGTGTCGGACGAGGCGCTGGGACAGACCCAGGCCCACCTCGTCTCTGAGGCTGCAGCCTTTCAGCTGCCGGCTGCCCTGCAGGATGGCCCTGCGGAAACTGTTGGAGCGCTTGTTGCTCATCTGGAGAGAGAGAGAGACGAGTCAGATCATCTCACTGCTTTATTATCACTCCTAAAGAAGGTTTCTGATACATGTCCACCTGCAAATTACTTATTTTATCACTTAACTGCACACACATATTCAGGTTGTGGACTGTGCATACACACACACACACACCCTGTGACAGTTTTGTCTCCATCATCCTCATCCTCTTCACCCTCATGTTAGCCTGAACCTCGCCTTGACCCAATACAATGATTTACCTTATGTCAACTTGCCCCTCGTCCCCATAAAGAAGGTGAGTCCACACAGTGTGATTGTGTAAACAGATTTATGTCTCTACAACACAAGTAATATATATCACCCCACACACACACACACACACACCAGTCCTGCTCAGTCCAGCACCTCCCACCTCACCATGGCAACAGAATGCCTGTACCATCACCTAGCAACCTCCAAACCCTTCACTGCATCACTCACTTTGAAGAGTTGCAGACACGCTAAAATAAACATATGTTACGACCACATCTTCATTTCTGTAGATATATTATGCTCTACATATTACCCTGTGCATACAGTAGCATACCACACTATGTCTATATTCTAATATTCTATTTTGATGTAGAATCATACTATGAGGGATAGTATGATGCTCCCATGTGTCACTGCATACTTATTTATCATAATGCAAGGTTTTGACCATATTCTAGCTAAAGCACTATTATTTGATACAGGTAAGCTCAGCCATTCCTCATCTCATTTATAAGTCTGTTGTACACAGGTGTCAGTCACAGCCCAGTCACTGCTAATCTGTATCTGCATTTGCTCTTGTACATCTTGCTTTTTTAAAATTCTATTATGTGGACTATATGTGTATATATTTCTAATATTTATGAGCTCAATCAAGATTCATCTTTGGGAAGCTCACAAGAAGCTCATTATTCCAGAGCTGTTTGGTGATGGAAGGTCCAAGTCATCCCAAATGATGAAATTACCTGTCTGCTCTCATTCTCACTGTCACGTCTCTTTTTTTGATGTAGTGCAACTGCTTTCACGGCACAGGTGCCTCACACACACACACACACACACACACACACACACGCACAGGAAAGACCCTGACACACCAAAGGAGGACGTGTCCAGAGAGAGAGAGGTGCTCCTGAAGTTCATGTTTGGATTCTTATCCGGAGAGGAATGAATAAGCAGAGGTTGATTAACCGAAACAATTGCTTTCACAAAATGTCACGACCAAGTAAAAACAAATCAATGGTGTTCGGAGGTTTGAGCTTGTCACAGCTGCAGCCTCAGCTTTCTGCCAGAACGGCTGGCTGTCTCCCGGCTTTGTGCCGTTTTTATTACACATGCTCTGAGGTTTCTCAGATTCACCATGACGATGCAACGACTCCCGTCCCACTCCGGCGCGCGTCTCCTCGCCTCCCTCCGTCTCGTCTTCCCCCGATGCCTCTCTGTACTCTGCTCTGTTTGTGTCACACTCGATAACTCAACCCAGCCACGTCTAAGATTACAGGCAAAACCCAGATGTGTCAGTCAGTGGATGTTATTTTTAAGACGGGGCGAACAATACGGTTCTGAAAACGGATATGCGTAATGTGGCGCTGGGATGAAAAAGTATAAGAAAAGACGGGGCTTCAGAAGAAGCAACTTTGAAGTGCTAGCTGGAGTTTGAAGCTGCGGCTGATGTTTATCAAAGCACAAGAGGACACTTTTCAGAAAAGAAGGGAACGTTTTCTGCTTGCAGGTAGTGGACGCACTCATCTGGGAACAACTTGCAGATAAAGGCAGGTTTAGATTTCAAACACTCCGAGAAGGAAACGCCGATAACAAGACAGGTGTAGAATCGGACTATCAATCAAATCTCTGTATGAACAGTTGCTCGGCGCCTCTTGAGGCACTGTTTAGAGAGACATCCACTGTCTTAGCGTGTAACACCGCTTCGAGATAAGCTACGGAAAAAGCCAATTATTCTGGCCTTGATGTTAGGCAGCGAGAGCTGTGGGAAAATGATTACGGGTTACCATGGCCACTTGCAGACACACACACACACACACACACACACAACATAACAAACATGCCCCCGCCCCAGGCTCCATACAGGCAGTCAATTCTTCGTGTGAAGTGACTGCAATTCCTCCCCGCTCTGTACGGCACAAAAGAAAGAATGACGTTGGGTCTGTTTACCCACCGGCCAGAGGAGAGGGGAGAGAGGGGAGGAGAGGAGAGGGGAGGAGAAGAGAGGGGAGAGAGGGGAGGAGAGGAGAGGGGAGGAGAGGAGAGGGGAGAGAGGGGAGGAGAGGAGAGAGGAGGAGGCGTAGGGTCTGAGGGGGTGTTCGGCCAGCGAGAGACAATTTCACAGTGGAAAACACAGTTGTAGGAGAAGGATGAGATGGTTGAGAGGGACGGGGGCAGAGAGTGGGGAAAAGGGAGGAAGAGGGAGGCAGAGGAGAGAGGGGAAGGCTGGAGAGGTAAAAGGGAGGGAGAGAACTGTATTGGAAATACACTACCAGGTGAGACATGTTGCAAATGTACGCATGAAAGTGTCAGAGATGTTTGGTCCACTTTAAACAGATGACTTTGTTTTTCTTTGTCAAGTCTGCTTTGTTTTGATAAGTGTGAAAGCCCATTAAGAGCGAACTCTGCTCCACCTGAAAATGCGGGTCTCTGTTTGCTTGCAAGTGAACCCTGGTTTGTGCGGTTCGCTTGCAGCGGGAATGCAAACCGAATATCCACTGAACCAAAGAGAAGAAGGGCATTTTAATGTGGTGGAAGAGAGTATGGTGCATACTCGGGGGAAAGAAACACAAATCCAGCAGCATGAATCTGAAGAAGAAATGGTAAACAAAGAAAATATTGGAAAACCAAAACCCTGAGACTGCATGAATTTGGTGTTGGTCCATTGTTTTGTTATGTGTTTTTTTGAGGTGAATAAACTGGCTGAATGGTATGAATTTCCATTCACATCCCTGGCCAATCGATGAACCAGGTTTTCTACTTCTCCCTGGTCAATACCAAGTTCGTGCAACAATAACAACCCAAACAAACAGCTCTTAAAAACGCAGGATGTTGTCTAGGTGGTTTGGTCCACTTACAAGCCAACCAAACCAAATGAAAGTGTAACATGTCCTCCGCATTTCCCCACCAAATCAAGCTTCAATCAGGAAAGCACCACGTGGGAAGGCACCTTAAGTTAAAATCAACTCTATATTTTGTCACAACATCTGATAAATAGGTATCAGAAATCCAGTCCCGATGCTACAGTACATTTGAGGTTACAGGGTAACCTCAAATATTTGGACCATGTCGCTGTGAAAGTGAAATCTGTTTTACAGAACAGTTTCATAGCCCATGTAAAGGGACAGACCATAGGTCTAGGAGGTCATAGGAGCGAAGGAGGAGAGAAACATGCAAAAAATGTCCCCAGACACTCCAACTATGCAATATAGGTCAGCGGCAGCCCCAGGTTCACCTTTTTAACTAACCAAACATCCCATCTTTTTTTTTTCTTCCCCCAGTCCCTTGACTTGGCAGCCACACTGCGTCCATTCATAGAAAAGAAGGGAATGTGTGTTTTTTTTTGTTGTTTTTTTGTCCGGCCTTGCACCTGGCATTTCAATTCACCCCTGAAGCTTTTCAGCAACTTCAGCGCCGAGCCAGTCGAGTTCCCACAACTGGCTACACGGGTGTCACTACGCGTTGAGACGTTAAAAAGGAAGAGCAAAGCTGATGGGAACAAACTCCGGGCTAATTGGGAACGCAAGCTGAAAGAACAAGAGGAAAATCCACACATTCTGCGGTGAAACTGTGTATCTCAAGCAGCGTTTTACTATATCAGGCAAAATGTGAGCACGTTTTATGAGGGGCATCTGTAGCCTTGGCACACATCCATCAAAAACTTCAAACCACTAGGGGGGCGTGAGGCACAGGGGCTCAACCTTTTCTGTGGATATTTTTAGAAAAGTCCGAAGTTATTACACAGCCTCTCTGCTGGACAGCGGAGTGACGTATGCATCGATGAGGGAAGAAGACAGATGGACGTAAGGAAGCAGGAGAAAGGCAGAGATAAGGAAGAGGCAGAGGAGAGGAGAGAGAGGGATAAGACGGAGAGAAGACGGAGGGGAGGAAGCGGTCGCGGTGGGGGAGGGTGAGCGGTGATTTGAACGCCGACTGTGACGGAGCGGTGAGCAGGCAATTACTGACAATCACATTGATGGAGGAGCCGCGGCGCGAGGGAGGAAGATGGCACGACAAATAAACCCCTCACAGTTTGTCCCCGTCTGTCCCGACCCTCCTCCTCTAATGCTGCTCTTCATTTTCCTCCGTTCCTCCAACAGACAGAAATATAGCCTCCTAGAAGCCCTGCCGAGGGACCGGTTGGGAGAATCACAACTTGCTCTCGAGTCCCCATCTTCATCTCAGAGACCGTTAATGTCTGACCTCAGGAAGTTCCTGACGAGGCTTCACATTCCTGAGATCGCTCAAAATTCAAGCCCAGGATATCTGTCTCCTGACTCCAGAAACAGGTGTTTTTTTGTGTGTATCCCAGTGACAGATTATCACCAAATGTGGCAGGAATATTGCCCGGATGAAAGTGTGTCCTGGAGCAAAGATCAGCAAAGATAACAGTCTGAAAATCAAATCGTCTGTGACACGTCGGTTGTCAGTATCGCTCTTCAGAGAACGTCACGTCAGGACAAACCTACAATAAAGTCATATCTCATTCGACCTATTTTTTTTTTTAAATCTCTGCAACAAATCCGGCTATCAATACTGTCCAAAGCTTGCAGCATTAAGCAAAGCATTCATCATCATACGATGTGAAAATGATCCCAATGAAGCACAGACTGAGCTCCACGTCCGAGACTTGATACGAGCGGATTTTTATGCCTGAGATGCATCTAGTTCCAGTTGCCTTGGCAGACGTAAATGTCCTGTAATATTAGGATGCTGCTTCATCAACGTCCTGTCTGCATAGTAGCTGACCAAACAAGGCTTTTCAGCACATTGTGTAGAGCTTTATCATGAGTATGATATTGGTCTCCAACAAACCAACACGCTATGGCTACCTTAATAGTTGATTAATGTGGCGGTTCCTCACTCGAATAATTGATAAGTTGTTTGGCTTATAAAATGATTCAAAAACAGTGAAAATGATTATAAATACCTATTTCACAAAGGCCAACATAAGGTCTTTAAATGCCTTGTCATAGAGGAATAAAAATTTTGATTACATTTCTTAGGGTTATTATGATTTTTTTCAATGCTTAAACGGACTAACCATGTATTAAAAGTAGTTGCCAACATGTTAACTGCCAATTAGTTGATCAAAATGCGAATTAATTGATTAGCTGTTGCAACTCCAATCCACAAAATGAAAAAAAATAAATTTTCAATTCCGTCAAAGAGAAAAGAGAAAAACAAGGACAAACATTTTTGCGTGCGTAACGATAAACGAATAAATTCGTATCATCTCCCCTAATTGTTTCAGCACTTATTCATTCATTGTACAGCACATTACCATAATCATGAATACATTTCACTGCTTCCCCGCCTCCCTCCCTCCCTCCTCTTCCTCCCTCTGGGGTTAAGTCTCTGTTGTTTCTCCTGCTGCATTAACCATCAAGGAGATGGACACAATAGAGACTAAAGAAGGAGAAAAAAAAACATAAATACACAGATGCCGGCTCCCCGTTCCTCCCTGTCCCACTTCCAGATTCCACGCCATGTGTCACATGATGTGAATGCACCGACTGAGCACCGAGACGAGCAGCCAGAAGCCCTTTTTGACATTTTTCCAGGCTTCCTACGGGCCTCATTCCTCACCCACTGTATCAGACAATGAGTATCTCTGAGGAACAAGAGAGGAAGGCAGAGATGGACACGCTCACTCTCACAGACAACAATGAATTCCCTGCAGGCTTTACACACACACACACACACACACACAACCCCCAGAACATCCCTCTGCCACCCAGTAGTTATTGTGCGCCACACAACCACTCCCACTCCTCCACCACTGCACGCCGTCCTGGGTCGGCGGCTCGGGCCTCCCATGAGGAGCGAGGGACGAGCGAGGCGGCGGCGGAGACAAACGGAGAAGGTTGCGAGGCAGAGGGCACAGCTGGAGACGCTCGAGCGAGACCTTGGACGATCGGGCAGCAGGCTGAGCAGGCCGCGGCTGAAGGAGAAGCCGAATGTGGGGCAAGGTGAGCGCTAAGAGGGGAATTTATCACCCAAAACGGAAAGGAGCCCTTCCCCTGTTGTGAGGACTCTGCACCTCATGGCTGAGCTGATCCTGGGGTCTGGCCTTTGGGACTGGGTATAAAAATGATGCTGGGACACAAATACCTCTTAGTGGTCAAGAAAGTGCTATTCTAATTAAAGAGGGGACACTCGGGATGCTGAATTTACAGAACGCCTCTTTAATTTTTGCATTTCTGTCTAATGGCCGAATAAAACTGGAATGAGGGCTTTTGTCGGTGTGTTTCCTTCAAAGCTAGAAATGTGTAAAATGTAGGAGAGTCACTTAACTACTTAGCTTCAAATAAGATGACGCATTATGGAAAGACTGAACTTTCTCTGAATCTGATTAAAATATCAAATAAAAAACCATAGAAACGCTTGCACATTCCTCAAAGGTTTTATGCAAATGTCTAAAAAAGAAATGGTAGGAAGCAGAAAATGTAGTTTCAGATTAAAAAAAGTAACTGAAATGCACCTTGTGTTAAGTTTGCATGTCCTTCTAGTGTCTGCTTGGGATTTCTCTAGGTACCCCCGCAGTACAAAACCTCAAGGTGTTGACCCTTAGTGTAAGCGTGAAAGTAAGCAGACCTCCCAGACACAGTTAAGGTACAAAGACTTGTCTTTTCTGAGGCTGAATGTTTTGCCAGCTTCAGAAATCTCACAGTCAAATGCGACAATCAGAGGCATCGCTCTACCTCAAGTTCATTTTTTCTCCTGCTCGCATAACCTGATTATCTGCCGACAGATTTGCCGGCATAATGAAGTCCGTCTACTGCCGGGAACACGGCGAGCTGCTCTGAGGCAGCAGAAGTTTTAATAGAGTCGGATAAAGGTCCAAAGTGAAGTCGCATGCTGCCAAAGTCAAACTTTTTCTCTTTTTTATGGATCCTGTTGAGCCTCATTTGTCGGAGACCCACACAGTCTTTGCAGGAACACATTGGATATGAAAATTGAAAAGAAAAAAAAACAATCCGATGTGTGAGATAAGAGGTCGCCTGTGCCAGCTCCTGACTCCCAGCGACTGTGTGGGACCGTGGAGGAGTCGAAGCATCTCACCAGGTTGACAAAGTCCTGGTAGCAGATCTTCCCGTCCGCGTTGCCGTCGGCCAAGGCCAGCAGGACCTCCAGCTTGTGCGGGTCCAGCTCCGAGCCGTGGGTCGCCAGCAGGTCCCTGAAACGCTCTGTGCTGATGAATCCCGAATTCTCCGGGTCATACTGTCGACAAAGACACAAGCCAAAGCAACAGCGATCAGATACGACCAGGTACCGTGAAGGCGAAACATGGCTCCGTATGCTTCCAATGCAGATGGGCCGATAGGGGCGGATAACAGGCAGGACGCACACATGAGGCGTGTGAAAGAAGCGGCGCACACGCACATAAACACATCAGCAGCTCGTATGCGGTCAATAACCCCCAAGTGCATAATTTTCTGCGCAGCCTGCCACACATCGAGATCTCAAAAACCCATCAGCAGTGGTTTAGCGGCTTGTAAAAAGGAAAAAAAAGGAGCTGTAATTGCTGGAGAAAGGCCCTACTGCTGAGAGGCGGCAGTAACTTTTAACAGCTTTGGATTTCACTTTGAAATGACACTGAAGGCTGCATTTAACCACAGGCTGTTTTTCTTTTCTTTTTCTTTTTCTTTTTTTTATATCCATAGACACAGAACAGAGGAAGCATTCAAATGCATCTGTACTTGGAAGACAAAAAAGAGCCACTTTTCTTTTGCCCCCCTCCTCCCACCCACCCATTCTTGTGGTCCCAAACACTCATTTTCTTTCCATCTCACTTAGTAGCCTAAGGGTTTCAAATCTTAAGTGGCAGGTTAGAGTGAAACTGACACTTAAAAAAACATGCAAACATCCAAAGGAAGTGGACTGATGCAGATAAACACAGAGCTGATCTCCAGCCCCCAAAAGAAAGATAAAACAGACCAAAAAAAGAAAAATAGTTGACAACTGAGCTGCGGGATTTGTCTACACACCTGGGAACAATCTGACCTCAGGTAAATGACAATCCAGGAATTGTGGGCCTGATCCTAACTGTCAGGTTGTTTGTGGATGGAGGAGACAGCTGCTGCCTCTCTGCACCACCGTGCGTGTATGTGAATGTGTGTGTGTGTGTGTGTGTGTGTGCGCGTGCGTGTACAGTGGCTGAGCGTGTGCCTTTGTATCTGCATGTTTGCAAATGCGTGTGTGAATAAAGTGCGCTCATGCATGGGGATGCGACACCGAGACATCACACGCAGCCTGCCAGATTCCAGCACCCCTGAACCAGAAATAGTGACTGCGCACATGCCTGTGTGTGTATGTGCGAGGGTGCATGTGTGTGTGTGTGTGTGTGTGTGTGCCATATGCCAGTGTTGGCAGACCCTGAGTAAAGCCAGGCTGGCAGCAGGAGCTCTGTGCTCTAACCAAATGATAACGGGGGGTGGGTGGTGGGGTGGGGTGGGGGGCTTGGCTCTGCCTCATGTTGTTTTTCTCTGTATTACCTAACAGTTATGAGGCAGTTTTATCGCCGCCATTAAAGCCGCAGCCAATGGTGCATTTTCCACTCGATTTCGTCTTCGAGACGCGGCCGTAATGACAGAATTGATTTTTACGAGGCGTATTTTTCGTCACGCTCAGAGGAGGCATGGTATTGGTACGGTATGGAACGGGAGGAAGTCGCCAGAGGTGGTGGGCCGACGGGAGGAGCGCGGAGAACAGACTCAGGGAACGTGAACCTCGCAAGTCAGTAAAATGACAAGAAGAACAGAAGGGGATATTATGCGGCGAGTCTCACACACTGCTCAGGTATCTCTCATCAACGGGGAAGTGAAAATTGAATTCTGTATAAGGAAAGACTTGTTAAAGAAACTAAAGCTGTCCTTTCTTCACAGACCGACTGCACAGATAATAAGAGGCTGTTTGCAAAAGAGATAAGTAGGATGTACCCATGGGTATGGTAAATATGGCAGCTACAAATTATTATAGTCACATCATAGTTATTACAGTTATAGTCCATTAATGTGACAATTGCTTTCTCGAGGAATCAACTAGGTGTTTGGTTAGTAAAATTACGCCAATTCCGTCACAAATTGAGCCACTGTGTGATTTCACCATCCATTATGAAGATTATTTAGTTATAAAAGAAGCTGTTAATCAAACGTGTCATCACTAAAAACTGAACTGCCATCATGACTCTAAGTCACCGCATTACCAACGAACCAACTGTTCTTAAGAGGAATCTCAACAATGTTTCATGTGTTCAGCTACATAAATCATCACAAGCGTGACTTAACATGACGTGAGCTGCTGGCTCATGACTGGGCTGCATGCCTCATGATATCCGACAGAAGAGGAGGAGGAGGAGGAGGAAGGAGCTGCTGCAGACATCATATTGTACGTCCATGTCTCGGTGAAAGAATATTCTGGAGATGATGCAGCTCTTTGTTCTTTTTTTTTTTTCCTAAACAAAGCTGCTGCTTCTTCGAGTAGCAGACAAACAAAAGTTATGTCCTGAATATGATTAAACACGCACTGCTGAGTCTGGCAAACACAACACTTCCCTCACACAAACAAAACAACATTTCCCCTTAAAACTCTCCCTCTCTCTCTCTCACACACACACACACACACATGCACACGCACACATGCAAATAAACACACACACACACTCAATGCATCAAAAGTAAACTCCACACCAACCTTCTCTTGCAGCACGTCAGCCAGCTTCTGCCGAGGACATTTTGTCATGATGAAGTAATGTCAGCCAAAGCAAGTCTCACTCTGTGTGTGTGTGTGTGTGTGTGTGTGTGTGTGGGTGTGTGTGAGAGCGAGACAACATGTTGTCTGTGTGTGTGTGTGTGGGTGTGTGTGTGTGAGTCCCTGTCATATTGTTTGTCCCAGGGTTGTTTCTAACCAGGACTAAAGGATTACAGTCCAATCCAGACCCCCCTCAATACACACCTCCCCCATCTTTCTTCCTCAGACACACACACACACACACACACAACCCCAAAACCCCAGTCAGCCTCCTTTCACCCTCCTCGCCCCGCCCCACACCCTACTTTCACCCCTTCCACTCTCTCCCCTCACTTCCTCCCCCTGAAGCAAACACGTGGGCCCTCAAAAGAAACAAATACACTTCAACCCATTATCACTTTTCCTGTCACTCCCAGACATACGCATCCATACATTATTTTCCTCTCTCGAACACAAATGAAACTCAACTAATCGTTGCGTGAGCACTTTGAGGGAAACACACACACACACTGGACAATAGGCCCCCCTGATGGCAATTTCATGCAAGGTTTACCCAAACCCTTCACTCCAATTAGAGATCGTTTCCTTCTCATGTGTCCAGAGGTCCAGTGCAGTCAGGGACACGATATGACACGAGACCATAGCTACTAAGTTTCAGATTAAGGAAAATGTATGTTATCTATCCATCCATCCATCATTTGCATCTTCAGTGCTTGCACATTGCTCATGTGACCCATGATGGCCTCTGGTTGTTGCTCTCATGAGAGCGCCTCAGTGAGCATTGAATGTTCTCTGTCGTGTCTCATACGGTATGTGACAGTGCCTGTTTGCGGAAGGATGATCTATTTATTCATAAGCCCTCGAGACGAGGGCTCAAACATAAAACGCGAAGCACCTACAACATATATAGTCATGACAACAGACAGAACATACATAGAAGACAACACGGCGCAGCACACACACTGTAAACACTACAGAACAATACTGTACCATGACCCGACACAATACAAAACCATACAGTACCATGCTGCACAGGGAGCCATACATATACATGAATATACAATAGGAACATTCTAGAGGGTGGCAGGACAATAAGCAGGATCATTAAAGTTAGTGAGGGGACTCTGGGGAAACTAGGGGAAACTTAGAGTCTGAAGTCAGCATGTTTTTGGACTGTGGGAGGAAACTTCTGGTACCTAGAGAAAACCCACACACCTCAGTCTGACTGTCAATGCACAATTTCACTGCAGTTAAAAACAAGCTGTAGGATTTGTATCGTACGTGCATGTGAATGGGGCGGGGTGGTGGTGAGTGTAGTACTGTGAGGTAGTGCAGTACTCTTCGCTCATGCACGCAGGGACTTTTCACCAGATTGTGAGTTTAATTTCATCCCAGCACATATTTCATAACTCGGCTTTTGTCTCTGCTCCGCCGAGGCTTGTTTAGCAAACAGCAAAAGGGTGCGTGATGCAAATCCCTCCGATTAAGAAAAGGCGAACACACACACACACTCGCACACATGGCGGCGTACACACACACACACACACACACACACACACACACACACACACTCACAAATCCCAGCACAGACATAAGTCCACAAAACACTCATAGCCAATGAGCTTTCATGCTGCGGGCGGACTCCTCTGGAAGTACGGTGTCAGTTCAGCTTGGATGAGAGAGGCAGAGGAAGGATGGAGGAAGGGAGGAAGGGGGAGGGGGGAGAGATGGGAGAGCTGCTTTGGCTGGTGTGGTATGGCGGGGGAGGGGGGTGGTGGGGGTGGCCGCAGATTGGACACAATGTGGGACGTTTTTGTCTTCGGCCTCATTTTCATAAAGCTGAATATTAAGAGCGAGGGAGTAGGCAGCTTGTAAAGGTCAGGGAGTTTTTACTTAGTGCACTGGAATAAAATGGAACAGGCCAAGCAAACAAAATGATGCCGGGATCAAATTAAAGTCCTCGCAGTCCTCAGGGAT
This sequence comes from Karalla daura, assembly GCA_029224185.1. Classification (NCBI taxonomy): domain Eukaryota; kingdom Metazoa; phylum Chordata; class Actinopteri; order Chaetodontiformes; family Leiognathidae; genus Karalla; species Karalla daura. The sequence goes on along the minus strand of CM055189.1, from coordinate 10,793,822 downwards.
GATGTCTGAGGCATCACAAACACTTTAAGGTATCACAAATATCATCACAAATAAAATGGCATCCAAGGTATCTCTGATAAAACCACTCTTCTATTAGCACTGGAAAACAACGATAAAGACTCCATTCAGCCACTCAAGCTTCCAGTTAAAGCAACATTTTAGCTTCACTCACTCAGATCACGTGGAAACATTCCCAAATACATATTCCCAAATACGTTTCAAATCATAGAAAGAAAAGGTCTCGACCAGACCGGACGTCATCTCAGGCCGCTTGATCACCTCTGGTGCTAACTCTCTGCCTTGGCTGACGCCCAGCTCGCTCGCCGACCTCTGACCCCTCCTCCTGACCCAGACCGGTGCGGGCCACAGACCTGGCCGTCACCTGGAACAGTGAACTGGAAGGGAAGGGGAGGAAGTGTGGCCGTGTGTGTGTGAATGGGAGTTAATGAGGAGAGACAGTGAGCCAGTCAATCCTCTCCTCCCGGTCGGTCTACAGGCATGAGAGCAGTGGCAACGCTCCAATCCTCTTACACCTACGTTTCACACACACACACACACACACACACACACACACACACACACACACACACACACACAATGAACCTGTGGTGCGTTAAAGAGCTAATGTAGAGAAAGCCGGCTGTGGTCATCATGTCACAGCAACAGGGCCTTTAACTCTTTATATACCAATACATGAATGCTTGTTTTTCACTTCTACACTTCATATCTGTCCACTGTTGCACCTAATAGAATTTATATACCAATACATGAATGCTTGTTTTTCACTTCTACACTTCATATCTGTCCACTGTTGCACCTAATAGAATACGGTCTTATCTGGAGGTATTGAGAGAGCTGGAACAGATGGATCTGCCTGCGATTCTGATCTTGAGTGGGTTCTTCCTTAAGTCAGAAGCTAGACTGCTAATGTATAATTCGTGTCTAATTTCTGCTGAGTAAGCAGCAGAAACACTCTGGGAGCTAGGCGGAGGATAAAGAGGCCAGACTCTAACCACGTAATCTCAAAGTGTTGTCCCTGCACCACATGTCATCCCATCACTCGCCCTGTCCCTCCTCACTGCTCTGAAGCCGTATCCCCTTTTTAAGTTGCTTAATTTTATCTAGGGAATCAACAAAAGCAGACAAGCTCCAGCACTAGCAGTCATTCCAACAGCGTGACATGTGAAAACTGTCTCACAGGGATGCGGTAACACACATACACACACACACGCACAGGCTGTCAGAGAGTCAGGCTTGTTAGAGCCACTTCTTCAGGTAGAAACACTTAAAAAGTAAAAGAACAAGGTTGTCGAGGACTTGAAATGCCAAAGTTGTGCCGGCAGACGAGGACGAGCTGGAGTAATAAACACCAGACAGGGCTGCAAGCCTGAGGCTACGGCAAAGACTTCTCCTTAATAAAAGCGTCCGGCGGGCTGCAGGAGGAGACGCAGGAGGAGCCGTGACCGCTGTTAATCAGCATGGCAGCGAGCGTGAAGACACACAGCGACGAGGCAGGTCAGCAACAGGAGCGATAGCAGGACACAGGTATACCAGCGTCTCGTGTGTGTGTGTGTGTGTGTGTGTGTGTCTGTAAAACTGCTCACCTTTAGGCCCGTTTCATAAACTCAGTGAACATGTTTTATGCAATTTTCTCTATATTTTGTCACTATAGGGGAAAAAGTCTTCATTTACTTTACCTTGTTTATATGAAGCCAGGACTAGGGCTATGATAATTAAGCAAGAACTACTAATTGATTAACCGATTTAAATATTGAAAACTTTTTTTTTTGGAAGGAAGTTCTCTGATCTTGGCTTCTAAAATGTGAATATTTTCTGGTTTCTTTAGTCCTCTAGGACAGAAAATTGAATGTCATTGAGCCGGCACCTTTTATTGGCTTTTGAGGAACAGGCATTAACCATTTTTACAGTCCTTATGTCATTGGTGGCTCTGATCGGGGAGTCAAACCCATGTCCCTCTTGCTGTGTGCTAAGCAGTCAATCAGTCGACCTCAGTCACATCGAACCTTTGTATCTCTACATGCTGACTTCTCTTATTAGGTATACATTTTATTTTCACTTCTAGCAAACCAGTGAAGGCTTTAAGTTTCAGAAAGCTCTATTACTGCATAAATTAATGAGTCTGTTTGTCTAGCAATGTATGGTATTCACCGCCTTTAATTGTTCAACCTGATACAATCTGATATTATGCTGCTTGCTTTTGACTCATTTGTATACATTTGTATACACACATATACATATTGGTATATGAGTGCAAGCTGCCAATTTTAAAGGGTTGCTAGAGACTCAGGCGACAGTGTATCGCGGCACACATAAAATCTGTTGCGCTGCATGAGGGCAGAGGAGCCGAGACAGCGTTATTGCCAGTAGCCGACATTATAACAGCTCATTTAATGAGCTGGCAGGGTCTCGCTCTCCTAATGGCTTTCCTTTCTTTTTCCCTTCACATCACCAGGGTTCTCAAGCTGGACCGCGGGATACGGACGCCGAAATAGATTCAAAATGCAAAGTGTTTGCAGACGGGACTCAAAGTCGAAAATAGACGTTTATGACCATTATCAAAATTGCAGTTAATTAAAAAAAAAGAAGAAGAGCTTCATAGGAGGTTTATTACCACTTGTGCGACATACCATGATGAATAGTTCTAAGATGAAAATGTTCTTGACATATGCAGGCAAATAGGATCATGCTGGTTACACAATGAATCAATCAACACTGAGTGATGAAACACACACACACACAAACACACAAACACACACACACACACACGCACACACAGTTTGTATTCATATCTCTCATCTCCCTCACCAGGAACACAAGCCACAGGGTCTTCTTATCAGCCACTGGATCACCACTGATACACAGACAGAGATGAAACACAACATGATGAATGAAACTAAACTGTCAGGCTGGAGTCCTGCTGATGACAATCTCCAGTCACTGATCAACAGGGTCGCATTTTAACCGCTGTCAGTGATGGATTTATTTATCTATTTATTTATTTGACCCACAACAGATAGTTTGGTTTGATATGATTGAGAACAGACTGGCACAATGAGGTGTTCATGTGTATGAACACAGGTGTCGGGTAACCAGTTTTACTTCACTGCACTGCTCTATTACACACATATTATACACAGGTGACTTTCTGAATACAGTTCATTAAGTGTGTGCAGGTGTCAGCATAAGTTGCATAAGACAGGCTCACACACTCGCATGCATGCATGCATGCAAAACATATGAGCGTGCATTACCTGTCTCTTCCTGAACACAAAGCCCGACCGTTCCCTTGATATGGAGTAATTAAGAGTTCTAATAAAGAGCTGGTGTCGTCAGAGAGGAAGAGGCTTGTTAGTCTCTCCACTAATTACACTGAAGCACCAGGGAGGACAGGCGAGAGCCAGGGGCGCCCACTTCACTGGCCATCACTCACTCACACACACACACACACACACACACACACACACACACACACACACACACACAGCCTGGCACAGCAGGTGCAATGGAAACACACTCACCTTCTCATGTTAATCAAGCTTTTCAGAGCGTGCCCTTGACTCTAGGGGTTTTTATATGCTGATATCTTCCTTGTCTCTCTCTTTTTTTCAACATCGCTCTCTGTCTCTCTCATACGCAGATACACACGCTCGCTCCTATTATCTGACACAGTTGACAGAGTACTTTATCAATGCTACTGGCCGCCATAAGCTGTGGCTTTGGCGGGGCTTATCGTGGCCCAGATGTCGTGGCCCGGACTCGTTCATACAGTAGGAATAACTCTGGGAGAGTGGAATCGCCAGACTCAAGACGAGAGGGCGGTGTGAGCGACGAGGTGAGGTGAAAAGTCAAACACCCAGACTGACAGACTGACATCAAGCCGTGTTCAGACTCCGAGGCGATCAGATATCACAGCTGTGAATACTTGTGTCGACGTCTGCGGAAGTCAATGTCTAAACATAGCGGCCTGGATTTGAAAAGAACGCTTTTCCCCATTCATTACGACTTCTATCGCCATCAGATACTGCAATCAAATCCATCGCTTTGGTTTAGACTGGGAGGAATCGCGAATCGATTGATAACTTTAACAAGCAAAGAACGGTGTCCCGTGAGAAACCAAAAGAAGAGCCGAAAGGTAAATGTATAACATGACGTACTGCTTACATATGGAAGCTGTGGCTGTCAATCAAAAGAAAGAAGAAAAAGTCAGAATAGGTAGTGAATTCAGATGTTTCCATGAAGAACAACATCTTGTTTACTTTGCGAGGTAGTTCTTTTTATTTCTAGTACCTGAAAAGGTCGTGATGCACCCACGTACATAAACTGACGCGGAATGAGTGAATGAATGGATGGGTGGGTGGATGGATGAAGCCCAGAGCTCACAGGTCAATCTGACGTGAGCGGGTCTAATCTCCACCACGGAGCGGGTCAGACCTGACAGCTCCCAGCTCGGGGAGGCAGTGCTGCTGACGGGGTACCAGTCAGTATCCAGCAGCTGCTTTCATTGTTCTCTGACAGAGAGAGAATTCAGAGTTACCCACACAAAAGCAGCTCTATCCAGAGGAGGAGGAGGAGGAGGAGGAGGAGGAGAAGAAAAATCTGCGAATGGTGCAACATTGCGTTTCTGCTCTGTGTTCGCTTGTTTGTCTCCATTTGAATCTCCGAGGGCGACACTTTTACCCGCACAGAGAAAAAAAGAAAAAAGAAAAAGATTCACTCCCGACTGGTGTGACACAGACAAACCAGGCTGTCGCTCAGATTCCCCGACTCCTCGTTTCAATTTCATTACCATCAAAGCACCGAAATTGAACTTTTCCTGCGTCTCAGCTGGGAACAGATTCCCACCTGGGACGAACACAGATGGAGAGATCTGATTCCCCGCCTCCCTCCCTCCCTCCCTCCCTCCCTCGTCCGTCCTGCTGGTGTCAAGTGACAGCTGAGTGACACGGCAATGACAGCCGAGCGGGGAATTGATGCAGAGGAAGACGCGATGATGAGCCGCCGAGGTTTCACACCATTAATTACCCGGACGTCACCTCTCCCGTTGCGGGGAACTCTGCCGGAAAAGGTCAGCTGTCTGGCTCGCCTAAAGTCCAGCTCTCCATGCCTGTCACGGCCCCCGCTGGCCCAGCCCACGCTCTGCCCACGTCACACCACCGAGGACATGACTAATGCCTCCACCGCCGGCCTCTAATAGCCTCCCAAATGCCACGGCAGCGCCTGTTAACGTGGTCGTAAACAACACGCAGGTTTGGAGGGCCGGCGTGGACGGAGAGGGGAGGCTCGGTTGGGTCGACAGAAAACTCAGGGCTAAACAGTGCGAGATGTGAAACAAAAAGGCAGGGAGAGTGAAAAACATTCATCAGAAAGGGTTATAAATAGATGAGACTTCAGCACTGAGCCGGTCTGGACCAAACAGTGCAGCTACAGCATGACTTGACGCATACAGTGGATGGCAACAGGAGACTAGCTCAGTGCCCAGTGGATATGCAGGACGCAACTCTCATCCAGTTTGTTTTGCACTTCTAAGAAAACCTATTGGTGGCTTGTTATGATGTTGTGATGGTGTGCTGCTTGCCTCACAACAATAAAGGAAATTGGTTTTCTGCATTGAATTTAGGCTACATCTTTCTAAGAAAGGCTCAAAAGATGCTATTTGTAAAAGAAAAAAAAGGAGAAACTTGTCACCTGTGCCCCAAAGAACCTATATTGGTCTGAGTCTAATATTCACTGCTGAATTTGTCATCTCATGGAAGACGCCGTGGAAAGTAATACTGTTGACTGACATACGAGTGCATGATTCAACTCATGTCCACAAACTGTTACGTAAATCAATCATTACAGCCCGCTGGACAGAATTAAAGCGCTGTTGAGAAACGGCTTGCTTTGACAGAAACGACTTTCATCAGCAACGCCGATATTTCGCACCTCAGCCACCAGATCAACAAGCCGCGCGAGGACCCGTCGGCCCCTGCGCTGCTCTATTATAAGCCACTTTGATTAGACTGCAAACTCCTCCGCAGCCCTCGCTCGCCCACTGCGCTTTGTTCCCCTCATTACTCCTGTTTGAATATGAGCAGTGTTTTCCCTCGGGAAAAACTGGCGAAAGACTGAGGGGGCAAGTGTCGCGCGGGCTGCACACTCGAGCTTGTTATTTCCCGGGCTCATTGTGAGTGTGGAGATGGTTTATTGAAGGACGGCGGGCAAAGGAGAGACACGAGAGGGGGAAGTGAGGACAAAGATGGGGACTAATTGTGAGAAGGTGTTGATTGTGAAGCAAACAGGGCGAGGGAGCTAAAAGTACCATGATTACGATATGACAGAGATCCGGCCTTTTGGGCTTTCGCCAGCAAGCCAAGGGAAGTCATAAACACAGCACATCGACACAAGATTTTCAGCAAAGATTTCCCTCCTCTGCAAGAACAGCAGCCCGCTGTGACATCTGAATACACGGGGAGCACCAAACTGCTTCACACCTCGGCGAGAGGTTTCAGAGAGATGAAAAGCAAACAACAAGAGGTGGATCTATTTCCGGTGCCGCGACACCAAACGACGAGCCACGCAACCCGCAGCAAACACAAAACACCGAGCAGAGACCAGGAAACCCACACGTGGTCCACTCTCCCATTCCAGACATGATCCGGGTGCAGTGCATGGAAGTGCATGCAACTGCAACATGGACTAGGGGATGGGAATCGGGAACGGTTTGGACGCTTATTGGTTCTGATTTGTTGCAAATGCATAATGATCTCCCTTTACTGCATTTCAAGGGCTATAAATCAACTTTCAACATGTGTAAGTCTTGCATTTCACCTCGTAGCATGCAGTTACTTGCAGGAATATCACGTGTTCGCTTTACACCTCTTCATTGTGTATGGACTTTCACTGTATGGATAATCTCCAATGTTTTTTTATGCCAGTGGACATTTTGTTTCAAGTTGAATGCAAATGAGCTCTATAAATATTTCAAAATGTAGCACAATGAAGCACGTGTGCTGTATATTCTGGTCAGAGGTGAAGACATTAAAGACAGTTAATGCAATTTGTAATCTCAGTGAGACTCAATGAGGAATCCAATCGATTCTTTTCAATTTCCGTCACAATCATGGAGTCAGCCTGAAGTCTACAGTCAAAATTGTCTCTTTTTTTTTGCTAGCTGACTTAAATGTCTTGTGGAAGTTCCCGGGAAAACAGATGGAAATGAGCTGGCTGTCGAGTCTTAAATCTCTCCCTGTACTGGGATGAAAGTCCTGTGTGCAGAGCGGCTTCTCCTACCTGGACCTGCAATCGACACCGAGTCAGAATCCCAATATCGGGACAAAAGAATTGAATTTTCCAAGTGCACGGCAGGGCTACATTCCCTCAGATTAGCCTTATCAGCAGGTACAGTGAGACCTGACGGGCAGGCCTCGCCGGCCACAGTATCTCCCCTCTCTCTCTCTCTCTCTCTCTTCCAGTCGTTCTTTCTCTACCTCCTTCTTCGCTGTCGTCTTTCATTTCCCATTCTCTCTCCTCTCCTTCGCCGCTCTCCTGTCCTCTGTGATGGGACACGCACGGAGTCTGCCACAGGTAATTGCTTTCTCTCAGACGCACTCGTGTGTACTTTCTCCCGCTCGTTCCTTTTCTCCTCCTTCGCGATAAAATAGACGACTCTGACTTCACAAAGCCCATATTCAGGGACCAAAATAGGCTTTCACGTCAGGCATCTAATGCGGTGAAGCACTTTTTCCACATACAAACAAATTTAGTCTTCCTTCACTTGTCACATACAAGGTGCAGCACCCAGAAGAGGCAGAAAAATGCAGGCCGGGCCAAATGCAAATACAACAAAGAAAAACTAATTGCTGACATATCTACTATATATTTTGATGGGTCAGTACTAACATTTTACTTGAATATTCTTGAGTCTTCACATTTTTTTACACATAAGTCACTAAAATTGGTCATTCAGTCAAGATAACTGCCTGTCTGTCTGTCTGGGCTAATCAGCAAAGTGCTAGGTCATCTGTCTCATTAGACGGATTGGATGCTTTCATTCACACACACACACACACTCACACACACACACACACACACGCATGCACCCATCCACCCGCCCACACAAACACACACGCAGTCATCGGAGGCCATCACAAATTAGTATGGGCCGTGACCGTTTCCTTGCCAACTGGCTTGTAACCAGGCAACGTTGGTCGGTGTGAAGATGTCTTCAGTGGGTACGAGCGCACACACGCACACACACACACACACACACACACACACACATGCGCTATTTGATAATGTGAATAGGTGTCAAAGTCCCTCGACTCCATTAATGTGCTGGACCTGAACTACACAGGTACAACATATGAGCATGTTCACACACACACACACACACACACACACATTGGTACAAATCTGTTCAAACTGGAGCAGTTTCACAGATGTCTCGTCTACAAACACTGATCCAACAGGTGATTGAACTCAATCCTTCTATCTATCTAGGTGCATTTCCCACACGTGACCTTTTAAACATTCGTTCGTATGTTTGATGATTGATCTGGACCGAACAAGGTGCTTTGAGCGGGGTCACGCCTTCAAGGTATAAATGGTTTAAAAAATCCCATTTCGATCACGTAAATGAAACCCTGGATCAGCTAGACATCACGAAAACAGATCTCAGAGTCATCCCTCTCAGCCCGTCTGTGCGTGGCAGGTAATTTAGCAAAGATAATGATCGGTGTCTCATCCTCTCAAAGCTGCAGGTGATATGAAGGCAGCTATTTGACTCCCTGAGCTCTGTCTCTTGACTTCAGGTGCACTCTGGCTTCTCTCTGTCATTGTCACGGACACTTTACCTTTCAGCGATGTCTGAGGGGCTGATACGGCGTGCATGTCCATAATTGCCCTGAGAGACCTGGGGACACGAAACATCTGAGTGGAAGGAAATTAACATCCCCAACGCACGAGGTTTTGAAATAGCCTCAAGCAGATACAGATGCCCGAGCTCACACTTTGTTTTATTTTTATCGGCGTCTGAATAACGACATGGCGGAAAGGAAAGAGCATTAATGTGCAGACGGGGGTTTCAGAATCTCTGAGTTTGCAGAAGTTTGCTCGCATCGAGCCCCCACACTCGTTTTGGGTTGCTCAGGAAAACTTAAAAACTGCTGACTCTTGACAAATGGTCTCATGAAACTTGCATTAGATTAGATTTTAGATAAAACTCACATTACAAGCCACATAATCTGAGACACGTGCCGCAACTGAGGTATAAGGAAAGTAATCAGTCCAGGGTATATTCCCCTGCCCTCTACCTACAAACTACAGGTACAAAGCAGGTAAGTTAGTGGACAGATAGATGGACGGGTAGGACACAGGGAGTCTGAGGAACACACCTCACCAGTCTCTAAAGCAGGGGGTACACTACGACTTTCATTGTCATTAACGACTTGCAGTTCACACAAATCTGAGCGCCCGATGGGGGACCACAGCCGACAGGGTTTGTCAAACAAACTGAAACAAACTCTGGCCAACAGGACCATGTCCACGAGAGAAATATGATTTCTGTTTCTCGTTTTCGTTGGCTGCTGGCAACATTTGTTTGCACGTTATCAGTTCACACGACCCGACTGGATCCAGAGTGGGCTCAAAAAAAAAAATTCAGACATATTTGACCGCAACTGAGTGCAGGCTGGGCCTGTTCCAGTCACACAACAACAGATTTCGGTGCCGTCTGGTCGTAATGCCAACTGTCCCCAAATAGTGCAGACTGGTGCACGCTCGGCCTGACTGTGAGTCACGGGTAAAATCAGCCAAAAGATCTTGGAGTGTGTCCCCAGTCTAATACGCGTTAGAGCACATCGCTGCGAACCTCATGTATTATTAGGTTTTGCTTAAGGCAGGAAAATTGGAGCGTCTCCTCCCTTGTGAGTAACACGGCCACCCTCCTCATCTTGTCTGACTGGTTATGGTTGAACGAAGCGACATTTCAAAACAAATACACCACTTAATTGCTGCTATTTCCTGTGTTGGAAAAAAAAACCATGGATGAAAATACAAGAAAGCCGAAGGCTTATTCCCAGGTTGACAGAAATTTAAGAAACATATATATTCAGGATGTCTTTCTCTCTCTGAGACTGCATGATTGATACTGCCCGAGAAATTAAATGTTCCTTAGCAACGAAACTCTCTCAATCAGCCAGCGGCGCTCCATCTCTGCTTTCCATCGACATGTCGACTAATTCCTGCCATATCACAGCGGTTCGCTCCGGAGACGGCAGCTGAGATTGCCCAGCACCGTAGGCGAGGACTGCACGCCCACTCCCCGTCCCCGCACACACTGTCTCGTTCCTGAGCATTTATTAACATCACACGGTCACCGCACAGAGACCAGCATCTCTTTGCCAGCTCCGTCCCTAAAGTTCAAAACCATATTCCCCATTCAGACTTAACGCTATCCTGGGGAGAGAGGCACTCAAGGCTCGGGGAGACAAGATGCAATCAGAATATCATCAGGGCTTTTATTTGACAGACGCTCCAAGGAAGATTGCTCCGGCTCCGAGTGCAGTGACCTCGACATCCCACAGGTCTATTTGTCGGGCTCCATGGAGACAAAAGGCAACTGTTGCGGGGACTTGAGATAACGTGATATTCGCACTCGATGTGTGTGTGTGTGTGTGTGTGTGTGTGTGTGTGTGTGTGTGTGCTCACCACTGGTACGGAAAGGTGACCAGAGCAGATTACGGTACAACAGGCTTTAAAGTACTCTAATCGTGGAAGAATGTCGGGCTTTCGCCACCATAAGTTCTGATCAAATCAAACGGGAAAATCCCATTAAGTTTAACCAGACGACCCACAGTATGCTGTGTGGGATATACAATCTATTAAAAAAAGAGAGAGAGAGATTTCAGTGCATGTCCCTCGACCTGTTTTTACAAGCATTTGTAATTTTCACAGGAAAGCAGATGTGAAAATGGAAGACTATGTGACAACAACCGTGTCATTGCCAGCCTAAGGTAAACACAACTGCGAGCATCTCCTTACTTTGTCTGCTTTACGTTGTAATCCGTTTATACGGCCATGCCCAAGGAAAACCTCTTTATCACACATTAAAACTCATCTTGTGTTGTCTAGATTTTGTGCATATTCCTGAGTGGATGTAAAGGTGGAGGTGAACTGAGAGAGAGGTGTTACGGCCTGCTGTTGGTAAATGATGGATCTGTCGCGTTTCTCTCGGAGAAAGTGGTTCATTTAAGCATCTGAAACACGATGTGGCTGGACTTTGATGTAAGAATAAAGAAAGAAAGAGATACGTTGGCATATAATGGGCCATATATTGCGAAGCTGGGGCGCAGCATGACTCCAGAAGCAATAAAAAAAAAGTTTAAAAAAACAACAGATTTTTCCGTTTCATCTCAACTTAAGTCCTTGCGGGACAAAGCTGTCTTCCTCGAGTCTGGGTTTTGCAATAGCTGGTTTCCTTATAAAAAAAAACAAAACATTTGAAACGCTTAATTTTAGAGTTTCGGGACATCAAAGAGCGACACGACCGACTGAAAAACATGTGCATTAGTGTGGACGGGCGCTTTCCCTTCTGCACGGCGGAAGACGAGACGGGACAAGACGGACAGGTTGATGGTTTCAAAAAGGAAAGGGAGAGAAAGAGAGAGAGAGAGAGAGAGAGAGAGAGAGAGAGAGAGAGAGAGAGAGAGAGAGAGAGAGAGAGAGAGAGAGAGAGAGAGAGAGAGAGAGAGAGAGAGAGAGAGACGGAGGCTAAATGAGAGAGCTGCGCTGGAGGGATTTGCAGTAGACAGCCCCCAAAGGGGCCTCAGCGGGCTCTCGAGCATGTGTTCAAATAAACAGTTTACCCCCTGTCGCTGCTCGTGAAAGCATTCACTCTGGTAGATGTATGAAGACACACACACACACGCCAAAAAAACACAACACACAAACACGCGCAAACAGGACTCCGGCTTCCAGACGGCTAAACGCCCACGCAGAAGGGAAAGCGTAAACCACTCTGGCTATTAATGTCACTCTGTCTGTCTGAGACGCGGGCAGGAGCCCTGTTATGCCCAGAGACGTGCAGCAGTCAAAAAGCCATGTCACACACTCCCTCACTCACTCACACAGGGCGCGTGAGTGTCCGTGTCAGTCAAACACGGGGCACATGCAGGTCAGCGCAGATACAAAGGTGGACACTGGTGACCTTTTCCACCCAAAACCTCCCATTTACAGCGAGGTGAGAACCCCTCATTAAGCCCGGGCCAAACCCCTCCATCAAACATCCTCCGCTGCCGCATTCAGCCGCTCCTCGCAGAGAACAAAAAGACGAGAGAAACATTTGTTTAACGAGCCGTCCTCAGGCTGTCTCTCTCTCTCTCTCTCTCTCTCTCTCTCCCATTCAGTCTCTGCTCCTTCTCCGGGCGTTGCCCCGGGGTCGACCCCCCCCCCCCGTGCCCCCCAACCACCACCATCCACAACACCATCAAAACCTTGCACCGTTCCCGGCAGCAGCTCCATTCACTGAGGAGATTTATGATCTCTAATAGACGGGAAATGGACAAGAGGCTGCGCCCGAGGGAAGGGTCCCACCCCCCACCCCCCACCCACCACCACCACCACCCATTTTCTTCAAATCTCCAGGAGAGAAAAGGCAGGAGAAAGGAGGGAGCTTGATAGGGAGGGGACTGTCGGAAACATTTTCAAGGTTGCCATCTGGGTCGGGTGGGACACTTCAAGCTGTCTGTCAGTCTTCAACGAGAGTGCCCCGCTCCAGTCTACCTCCCTCGTCTACCAGAGGGATAAGAAAAGGAAACATTTCCGTGGTGACAAACGTCTGCCAACAGCGACATTTCACTTCCTGCTCCTTGTTGGTCCGAGCGAAAACAGGAGCTTTTAGTAATCGGCTACAATCAGGCAGTGAGCCAGTCAGCTGCCCCCCTGATCCTGAGTGGAGGTGGAAAGACCCACAAGGGCACCCTCCCACTTCATAATCCTATTCCCATAATCCCCAGAGGTCAGCGAGCAAGAAACAAGGCTCACTCTCTCCATGAGCAGCCTCTCCCCACTTTCCCTTTCACAGTGATTAAACCACGCACCCGGAAAAGCCCGTTTGAGTCATAACTTACAACCTGTGATTTTGTATCTGCGTCTCTCTATGATGTCCTACGACGCCCAGACGAAAAATCTGGTCTGTATTCTTAATTTTGAAATCGCCCAGGCGAGTGACATACCCTACAATCAATTCTTGACATTGACCAGTAGGATGAGAGATGAGAGAGAAGGCGAGAGAGAGAGAGAGAGAGAGATGTGGCAGCTGCTTTCATGTCACAGGTGGCGTCAATGAAATGGACTGAAGCTACTTCAAACCTTTTCTTTATCGGTTAAAGTAACTGAGAAACCGTCTTCATTCTCCCCTCTACTATGCTCTGTTAACATACAGTAGGTTAATAATTTTCTGATTTAAGCTAGCCCATACTGTTCCCTTCTTCACCACACCCAGGAATTAGCTCCACGATATTTCTTTTTCTTTGACTTGTCACAAAGGTCTGGTAATATCACAGAAAGAACTTCTACACTCATGATTGACAGTTCTTGTTATGACCCCAACCCCCCCCCACACACACAAGTACCTACAGCCTTATACAATGTCCTGATGAGTCGTGCAAGATGATCAATTGGGGGCAGACTAGTCTCGAAGACTCGGCGCGATTACAATCGTAAATGTCAAGACAAAATCATGTAACGTGCACCAGGCATGAGATGCTGCCTGAGACGTGAGGCTCTCCAGCTCTCTCAGAGAAAGACATCATTGAAGCACATCGCTAACGAGCACTTTCTGAAATAAAGTCTGTCTTTCTGGGCGATGATGATGATGATGATGATGATGATGATTCCAGAAAGTCTGGACCTGCATATAAAAGTTTACAAAGTTTTTTTTTTTTTAAAGACACATAAGTCAAATTACTCTCCACTCCTTCCATCCATCACCGTGTGATTAATTGGAGACGAGTCCCGTCTGCGCTATCGTTACAACTCGTTGCTCTTGTTGAGCTCTGAGACAGACTGAAAATAATGAGGCCGGCGGCGGCGGCGGCGGCAGTCGGGATAATAAACTGCGGACGCCTGACGTCATCTGTAGAGAGAAAAACACCAGAACGACAGACAGAAAACACGCAGAGCCGTTTCATTAGCGCGCCAAGATAAACACGACCAGTCACTTCTGCCGAACTTATCGACACCCACCTGTGGAGGCGTACCTACGTACACACACACACACACACACATATAATGTTAATTAAGGGGAAGAAAAAAAAAACGTTTATTTTGGAGAGGCTCAGCAGTGGAAGTGACAAATAAAAAGAGATCTTTATTCGTCTGGTAATGGAACTGCAAGCTATCACAACCTTGGCAGCTGTTCCCCTGGAGGAGATAATTCTTATCATAATGACACCCTCAGTGGCAGACCCTGACAGGAAACCTGATGAGCTGCAGTGTCTGCGACTGGGGCTGAGGCAGAGCCGGCGTCCAAGATAAGAATCCCCTCCCGCCAGCCCGCTCTCCTCCTCGAATCGCCGTCTCCTGACATGTTTGAGAGGAGTTTGCCCCAGACGCCATCGGGCTGGCCGACGTCTACCACATCTCCCAGGCCACGTTTCGGCACTGAGTCTGAGCAAAGAGCTGACAAAACAAACTAAGGTTACTATAGAGCCACACACAGGATGAACTCCCGAGAACTTAACATGCACGAATACACAACTTGTTCTTCCCTTCGCAGCCACTCTTAGTATTCAAGAGAGCAGAGTAATGTAGAGCGAGAGGGAATTCAACAGCTAGAGCAGCAACAGTTCTCCAGGAAAAAAAAAACACCTAAATTGATGCAATATTTACAGTTTTTACAGCCCTCCCTTCGCACAGGGTGATAATAACAGCTCTCCAAGAAGATGAGTTACAGCGTGTGCTCACGGAGCGGTGACATTAATGTTGGCACAGACCTCCAGTGGCTCTGATGGTTTCTAGGCAATTTCCCCGACTCATTTTCAAACAAAGCAAAGACACGGAGCAGCTGTGAAACCTCTCAGAAGGTCTCCAGCCATCTATTTAAATGGGGGTGGGTGGGTGGGTGGGTGGGGGTTGGGGGTTGAATCACATGCAAATAACGAGAATAAAATCATGAAATTGGACAGGAATTGTTCGGACACATTTTCCTGCGTGTCTCTGTGGGTTTCCTCCAAGTTTCCTCCCATAGTACAAAAACATACATGTTGTATGTATACCGTTATTGTTTAGCTGTCGTCACTGTCCCCCTCTCTGTCCCCTAATAGTATTATTATTGTTGTTGTTATAATGATATGAGGGCTATTTCATATTTTCCCCATGAAACAGCTGTAGAATATTAAAAAGGATGTCTTATACAATAAAATCTGCTTGGTACTACAAAGTCGTTCAGTGCTGTACTGTCCATTTACTATTACCTAGTTGTGAGTGTGAGTGGTAAGGACGCTAACAAACTTCAGAGAATCTTCTCAGACCTTGGTAAATGAGACAGCGTTTTATTACCAGTGGGACAGACTCCATCTGTGGCCTAATTTTATTTACCTATTCTGGCGCGAGCCTTCGTCAGTGAATTATACACGCAACATCTGGACGAGTTCTGTACACACCGGATACCTCCAGTGATGCAGCAGACGAACGACCTCTCTCTGCATTTCCACGAAAAAGTACATTTAAAAAAACACCTCGAGGGTCAGCAGTGACACCGAGACAGGGTAAAAAAAAAAACTATTGTCAGTGTGTGTGTGTGTGTGTGTGGTGTCATGTGGTTGCCACAGTTTGCCTCTTCAGCACTTTTGGACCTGGCAGCGCTGCCCTGTAAGACGACACGGAGCAGGACAGGACGGAGAGAGAGAGAGAGATAGATAGAGAGAGAGGGAGACAGAGAGAGGGAGGGAGAGAGAGAGAGAGAGTGAAGAGCCTTGTCGCTCACCTTGGGCATCCGCTGAGCCGGACCTGGCCGGACCTGGGCCAGGTTGCCATGACAACAGCAAAACAGCTGGGGCAAGAATAGCTTGAACCGACCGTTGTCGAGAACTTTACGTTACTTTTCGACCATTTCTAACAAATTAACCTTCATATATATATGTATCTTGAAAAATATACTCCAAATATACTCTCATACTGGGTATGTATTGCCGCAGCTTGTAAACAAACAAAAATAAACCCACTTGGATTGCCAGGAAGTATTTTTTTTGCCTCCAACTATGACTAATCGTTTTCATTTGATTAGTCACACTGACTTGGCTATATTAAACAGTGTCATTCCTGCTGTCTTTCTCCAGGCACTCTGATCTGGAAACTGGGACAGGCGGGGAGAGTCGGGGTGTGCTTCAGTTGCTGGAGTGATGTCGCAGAGGAGTCTGAGGCAGGTCTGCAGAGGAGGAGGAGGAGGAGGAGGAGATGGAGGAGGAGGTGACGAGACGCGACGTTGACAGCGTTTTCACCAACCACTGACTGGTTACCAGACTGGTTGCTTTGATGTGTACAAACTCTTCCTGTTTGAGGGAGTCTGAAAAGACACTAACTGCGTCTCTGTTACAGTTTTTCCGAAGCTTTGATCAAGTACACCTGCTACTCAAAGGTGTTTTCATAGTATTTTATGCAATGATAGTAGTTCTCATGAAGTCGCATCCCACAAGACTCACCTCATCTCAGAAAACATTGTTTGGTGAGATATTTTAAGCAGATTTAGAAGAAGGTCAGTCACGCACAATCCAGCACCATCTTATTAGAAAACTGGTCACGTGACCTCAGGGATTACCCTTTTGTGTACTGTTACACTCCTATGTTTACCCATCTCAAAACCAGCCCAGAAGAGTGCAAAATGTTCAAAGTGATACAGGTTTGAGGAAGTCCTAGGAAGTTGCTGCATGGAGCACAGTGGAAAGAGAAATGAGCATACGACCACCGGGGGTTGTTCCTCGTATCTTAAAAAGGTATTACTGTATAGACTATGATGATGAAGTAGGCAAAAGAAATGCTCCTAAATAAAGACGGCGAGCACCAGAGAGAGTGATAAACGGCGGACTAAACGCCCTACCTTTGATTTAGCGTGGGCGCGTGTACAGTAAAAAAAAAGCTACTACCTTTGAATTATAAGCGTCTGGCATTATCTTGTCTGCACTCCGGTCCTGCACGACTTCAGTGCAGGGAGAGGAAATAAACAGCGAGGTGCTGTCGAGGCGGTTTGTTTGAACAGAGCTGCGCGGACAGCTGAGCCAGACAAAAGCGACGCGAAAAGACGGCGAACAATTTACAGCCCGCGTCCCGAGAAGCACCCGGCCGGCGTCATAAATCCGGCGCGCGGGCATCAACATCTGCGCCGGGCCGTTCTCGGCTTTCACTGGCGGCGCTCGTCAACGCCGCCATCTGCCTCGGCGAGGGCGAGGAGCAACAGAGGAGGCCGGGAGGGGAAGAGGAGGGAGGGAGGGAGGGAGGGAGGGGAGGGGAGGGGAGGTGAGGAGGTGCAGGAGGAGGCAGAAATCAGTTAACACGGGCGCGCACACGCGCCAACAGGTGTACACAGCAAACACAGGGTTATTGTGCCTGTGTCAACACTGCACCTGCCCGGCTTCAATGGTGGAGGACGGAATGTGTCCCAAAATATGCACACGCGCACACACACACACACACACACACACAGACACACACACACACACACACGTGGGCGAACATTCCTGCCATGTCTATGAGATAACAAATAGTTCCTCATTTCTATCTGAGTGGCTACCACTAGAGAGCAGGAGGCCCAAAAGTGTGTCTCACACACACACACACACACAAAAACAACCCCATGCCCATCACTCTGTCGACAGCTGTGTAACTATAACCTGTGGGAAGGTATTACAGTTCCAGCCGGGAGGAGGGAAGGGACCTGCAGCGCGTCTTTGATCCCCTGGAGATCAGCGATGGACTGAAACTGGAATCCCGGAGCCGCTGGATTGTCAGGTTGAAGGTAAAGGAGGACGATCCTCAATTTACCCAGGAACAAAGGTGGTTTTGTTGCCTTGTTGTGTCCGAACAAAAATAAAACAACCTAATTCTTCCACAATGAACATTCCCTAACTGGTGTCCCATGTTTCCAATGAACTGTGAGGACCCTGTTACAACCAACAATCGCACAGGTTTATCAGTAAGAAAGGTTCAAACAACTGTCCAGCTTTATGTACGAGTTTATTGTAATCCATTTTAGCCCCACGTTGTTATTCCACCAATTCTTAGATACCCAACGTCAGCCTATGAGGCTCTGCCTCAGAGTGCACAGTCAAAATGGGTTTTTATCAGACGTAGTCTTTGCTGTATGGCGGAATCACCTTAATCCCTTTCTGTGAACTCTCATTTTTAATGTCCACATATAAAAGTCCCACAGTGTAGATGTTGCCATTAAACTAAATCCATTTTTTGCAGGAGTGCATTGCCCTGGCACGGGACTAGTTTGCCTGTTTTAACAGGTTGGATTTATAGCCCGCAATCTCTCACTCATTCAGTCGGCTGGCAATAAATGTACGGCCATAAATTAAATAGACGGAAGAGGATAAGACCCAGAGACGCTGATGTGAACACAGACAGTGTTTTCACAAACTTAAAGCTTCGGGAACTCTTCTCGCAGCTGCTCCTTCTACGACAGTAAGACATCGATCAGCTTGTTTTGTCCATCTATCTATCTATCTATATCTGTTTTCTTCAAATTTCAGTCTCTCTGCAGTTGTTGACGGCCTTGACCCACACACACAGCGAATGAAGAGACCAGATGAAAGTGTCCGAGGCCGCGGCCTCCTCCTCCTCCTCCTCCTCCTCCTCCTCCTCCTCCTCCTCCTCCTCCTTGTATACCCGCCGCGTCATCCACTTAACTCTCAGGATGAAGAGTCAGAACTTCAGAACAAAAAAGATGAGAGACGGTGGGGAGATGAAAGAGAAGATGGAAGGCAAACAGATGAGGGCTAATTTGCTCCGGAGCAACCATCGCAACACAACACAATACATTTCTGAGCCTGAGAGGCAGCAGGTCGACTCTGCCTCCAACACACACACACACACACACACACACACACACACACACACACACACACAGAGACAGGCTTTTTTTTCCCAGCAGGGGTTGTACGCTGTCATTTCAGCTGCCCTCCCTCGACCTCGGGTAAATGGATTTACATTTTTAGGTCTGGTGGGTACAGGAATACTGTACATGCGCGCACTCACACACTCAGCATATGGAGGGCGGCGAGGCGCTGAGGCGTTGAGCCATCAAAAGAGACACTTCGATTTCATGACACCGCCGCTTGCAGTTTGCACACTGTAGCCAATTACGGGTAAAGCTGGCACGTCTCCTCTCTCCCATTTACAGATCGACGGCACGGCGGCTATTTTTACCTCTGCATAAAAGCAGGGGCTGTTTTCACACTCCGCCAACTGGAAATGTGCCTTTCATTAAGCAAATCTATTTAGAGCAGAGCAGCGGGGAGAGAACGAGGAGCGGGGAAGATGAGCTCTGATTAAATCTTTCAATGAAAATCTTTGAGGCTCTGTCTGTTATTTCATCACCAAAACACAGCCTGGGATGTTTTTGGTTTTTTTTGTCTCTCATAGAGATAGGGCGGGGAGCAGTTTGCTCCGCGGCTCAATACCCCCCCCCCCCCCCCCAACCCACCCCACGAAACTCTTTGTCGTACGTTATCTCCGAGACTCAGCTGGTGTCAATCACCGCTGCGGTGTCAGATGAGCAGGTCAGCAGACTGTGACCCCGCCATCTGTGTGTGTGTCAATAGCAATTAGGCTGACAAGCACATCAGAGCCGCATAGATGTATGGGCACAAGAGAAGATAAAGAGGAGGAGTGAAAACAGGGTGCAGCGGGGGCGCTTCAACTTTTACTTTGAGGGGCCAAAAGTGAAACTTTGCGGCGCGGTAAAGATGGAGAACGGCACAGGGAGCCAGAGAGGGTGCATTTCCGTTTTTCTCACAAACAAAAGCAGCATTTCTTAGATTTTTATGATTGCCACTAGGAGGTGTTTTCTGCATGAGCCGTGATTCTCGTTAAGTTTGTTCCCATGACTTTCCTGTATTTAATTCATTCAGATTTAATTAATTAGACTTTTACTTGGATGTTTAATTAGACTGATCCCCCATGTCGTGGCTGATGAGGTGTAAAAATGTGAAAAAGGTGTTTCCATTAATCTTTTATGATAAAAGTGTATATCGACACATGTAAAACAAAAAAAACACCTCCAGAGCATAAAAATGATTTCATGATATTTGAGAGTTTTTGAGGTATTTCCATTACCATCTTTGGTTGTTGCAATATTTAGGCTTTGTGCATTGTTTAGAGGTGAGGAAAACACACCTAATGTCATTAGAGTGTTACCACAAAGGGGATACAACACATATTCAAGGCATTTTGACTTGAATTTTTACCTATTTAGACAGATGTATCAGACCAGGCAAAAATGAGCCCTTTGGAGGACAAAGCGGATGAATTGCCTGATTTGATACAATTTTCCACTCGAAATTTTATCCCTCACGTTATGCAGTTTTCTCCCAATACTTTCTTTCACCTGAGTCTTTGAACCGATGCACCTTAAACTTCAACTTTAGTAAAGTTTCCCCGTCGAAAAGCCTTTTTTTTTTTTGCAAGCTCCCCTTACTCCCACCACTGCTGCCATCACTAATTGGAGTGACCGCTGTTGTGATCTCACCGAGCCGAGCTCTGCTTGCTTTTAATGTACGTCAAACTGACAGGGCGCTGCATGCACCAGTGAATGCAGCTGAGGGTGGCTCGGCGGTGGTCCATTCATTTGAAGTGTGCTTAAAAAAAAAAACAGAAAATAGAGCGGCACTGAGACGGTGCCAGCTGTGCCATGTGATGAGACGACACAGCACTGGCAGACAAAACTACTTTAAATAATGACCTTCCTCTTCTTTCCCGGCCGTGGCCACTGAGAGTCCAGCTAACAAGCTCATTGGAACGCACGATGGGAAGTCTCTGGGAAACACTCTGGGAGTCCCGCTGGGAACAGGTGGTTTCCCCTCACATCATCAGATTTCAGTTTGTTTTAATTAAAGACACAGCCTTGGCATCAAATAAAGTGGCGCTTCTTGGACGGCGTTCGCACTGCTGGTCTTAGCGCTCGATTTACATTATAATTTGAATGCGACCACCATCAGACTCCAGTGGGAGCAGTCTGCGGCCAAGAAGTGACCCGCATGTGCGAGGAAGGAAGACACGACATCACACACAGCAGCACGACGTGTTTACAGAGGTAAATATGG